>OZ023330.1:29936322-29943822 GCA_964007535.1 Brachyptera risi | reverse complement strand
TTTTCTCCAGTCATCATGTTCATTTGATGAGTCATCATATATTTCATCATTATGTCTTTTTTAATCATATCCTTCTATCTATACTCATTTTCATATTCAGTTGTAAGCTTTCATATGTCCTTTATTTGTACAATGTGCGAATCTTTGGATTACATTGATGAATGAATAAATATCTGAGAAAATGAATCTTTGAACCTACATTTTGAAATTGTAAGCTCTCCAATTCTAAGTTTTTAGTGATGTTTCTACACATTCCGTATTGTGAGCATTGTTAAGCAAGCAGTTAGAATAGATGGAAATTGAGAAGGAAGCAAGTTTCTGTTGTCAGTGGAAATAAGGAACGGCAGAAGATTGACGGCCGACACGAAGTGAGCATCAATAATGTACGCTAGCGAGTCAGCGCTGAAGAACTTATCTCTATGTTAAAATACTTCACAGTTGACGTGTGTAGGTATCTGTATTGGTAGAACTGAAAACTGTGTAAGTAGCCATGTTGATACATTATACCGAACTGACAGTGACATTATTAGCTCGGTGGTTTTGAGTGTGTATACCGTATATAAGGCTTTGGGTCGGGGAGAAGGATGTTGATTTCACACTCACCCCTCAACGCCACACTACATCACTAAGAAGTTTTTTGTGATTGAAATATAATTTCGCATCCTACGTGTCTCACGCGATTCCAGATCGGTGTGATATTAATGTCATCAATGTTGGTAGATTCTTAGATGTACGATAGTCCAAATACAAATTACGAAGTAAAAATGTAAATTTCAATATTTAATTTAGTTATTTGAATTTTGAATTGAAATTCATGAATTCTTGACCCACACATGGTAAAATATCATGCATGAAATATTGGTGTGGGCCCATCTCTCAGGAAATTTTCTGGATTATTCTAATTTGTCTGAAGTAACATAGACCTCACATAATAAAGCGAATTGATACAAGAATTGCATTTCCAATGAGTGAGGTCATGACAAATGTTTCGTACAAATGGTATATTAATTATATATTATATAATACGATTGAATAAGACGATTTTTTTTTAGAAAGAATCGTTATATCTTTCATTTTTGGAGGGTATTGGCTCCAAGAACAGTATAATCTTGACCAACCCACTATTGAATGAATGTTCACCTATAGGTGGAATGATACATTATATTTTGTTTCTTCATCGGAATTGAGAATTAAAGTGTCATGAACTTCTTCTGTTGTCTGTCAGTCACTTAAACTTTCTCAGTTTCGAATTGTTGGCCTACTATATTTTTGAAGAAAAATAATCGACGTCATCGTCAATATGTCGTGTCCCACTCCCAGACACAATCACGGTTCTATTTCGTTGAACACTTTGATAATACCCGATGTTAAATTAGTTTTTCTAATTACCGCTACCGAATTCCTATCATGCATGTTAATTCATTGCATTTCCTTGCTTTTTCTTTCAGGATTATTTTCTTCATACTCCGTTTTTCACCACGCCACCTTTCCGTTTTCTTATTCATGCAAATCACATCCATATGTGTAGATGCATCGACAAACAACTCAATTTTGAACTCCACGTGGATTATATTTTTAATTTTTTTTCTTCATCAATATCAGTTGTGAACTATCTATTTGGTATAGACTTACAGTGAATGGATGGTTAAATGCTCCTCATTTCGGTTACTGTCCGAAAGTTATATTTACTAGAGGAGAACGAGATGAAATGAAAAATGAAAAAAAAATGTACAATGAGGGTCATTTTGATATGTGATATTCATAGTAGAATTATAAAATCCTGAATGATTTCTGTTTCTTGAGTAGCGATCAAGAATCGAGCAACATAAATACGTAAACAGAAATACACATTGAAGTTTACCCCACATTTTTTATATGCATTTCGCAAAAGCGACTCACAATTGCCCCTTTGCCCAGTGACAATGACAAAGAAATGACAGAATATGGCAATGACAAAAAATGACGTAGCATATCTCTCATGATATTATCATATTACATCACATAACTGTCCTGATATACACAACCAAATATTCAACCTGGATTCATAAAAATAATTGTATGAAACATATGAATTCCATTATATTCAACTGGAACTATATTGAAATGGAAATGTAATGCTTATAAAAACTAGTGGACTAAAAACTGAATCATTGATGAGCGTAGCGAAGTCTCCATCCCACTCTTATAGGGCTTTGTCTGTGTGTTTTTTTTTTTGTTTGTTTTTTTTTTTGTTTGTAAGCACTCCACAGGTCGCAAGGGTTGACTGATCAACATGAAACTTTTTTTGTACACGCAAACTCATCCAACTTAGAACTGTATAGTTTTTGGGATGAATCGGTCGGACCGATTTTGAGAATCATCATCTCAAAGTTTCTAAAAACCCCATAAGATTTGGCTGGGCAGAAAATGTTGAAAAATAAAATCTCTCCAAATGGAATGAAATTTTCTCTAAATGTGTATACATGGATTTTACACATTATTACGATCTTTTAAGCAATTCTGATCAGTCGTTTTGAAGAAAAAAAATAAAATGTCTGATAATATTCATAAAATATATCATAAAAATTGTGACAGAATTAAGTTGTCGAGATTCACTGCTTTCTAGATTCAAGAGTTGACCAACAATGAAGTATTTTTTATATGCGTCAAGGTGTGTAGAACACCAGAGTCAATGAAGTGGCAAGAGTAAAACTACTTTAACGACTTTAATAGCTTATTCAGATATCAAGGTGTGTAGAATACCAGAGTCGATAAAGTAGCAAGGGTAGAACTACTTTAAGGACTTTTATACCTTATTGAGATATCTCGCTCATCTTACAACGCATATTTCGCGTTTGACTAGTATATAGACTGATATTAATATGCAAATGCAATTGTAAGAGGAAGGTGAGAATGTCAAAAGACAGTGTTACTCTGTTATGAACCATGGAAATATTTCGTCATCCGAAGTCACGTTTCATATAGTTGATAGTATTTAATCGCTCATGTAAATGCATGTGTATAACTATAGACTAACGAATACTACGTATTCTTTAGTCTATGGTATAACGCTCTCCGTAGCAGCCCGTTGAATTCCTTTAATAATTGGATTGACACTTTCCTTCATTGGATTGACACCTCCCTCCAAGTACATTGCTGGTATCAACTCAAAAATAGCTCGCGTTCGACTATGAGAACACAATACTTGGAAATATATATAAAAATCTGTTGAAGATCATATAGAACTGGCTGTAAGCGACGAAGTTGTTCATAAAAATACCCATGACTTGGGTGAATTTAGTTTTTCCTTTTGAAAGTCGTTATATTATTGTGACATGCTACCAAGGTTCACTTTATAAGCTTCTTTATGATCCTGAAATTTCAAAATTACCGAATAAAAAATGTAGCAGGAAAGTTCAGCAGAATTGATTCAACTCATGAGTAGAAAGTAATTGACAGTTTTCTGAATGTTGTGAGGATCTCAAACGATAATTATATTGAAAAAAACTCCATTTCATTTCCATCTTTCATATTTTTATATATTCATATATAATTAACTGTATGATTGCCCGGCAGATTGCCGAGACAGTGATACATTTTTTTTTGCACCTGTACGTCAGGGTGAAAGGAATGCAAGGCATACACTGGTACGGATTGCCATCCATGGCGGGAATCGAACCCCGGTTTCATTCACGTCTCATTGCGAGATACGCTTAGTTTTGCCAGTTTTGTGAACACCAAGCGGGAGAGAGAGACAGAGAGAAAGAGCGAGAGCGGGAGAGAGATAGAGCGAGAGCGAGAGCGAGAGAGAGAGAAAGAGAGAGAGAGAGAGTTAGAGAGATAGAGAGAGAGAGAGAGAGAGAGAGAGAGTACGCTGCATACACTGGAAAGAATCATGTTGCCTTTAACCCTCTCGCAACCACCGTGGGAGTGTTCAATACGGCAGCGACGTGTAGATGTAGATGTGACTCCGATATGTATTGTCGTCAGCTTGCAGTACAAAACGCCTGTTATGCAATCAACTTTTCCGGGTGGCCGAAATCCGGCCAAAATGTCGATTTTGTTCACTGCGAATTTCGAAACCTTTCTTATTACTTTCCTTATTCCGCTGTGATGATTTTGGCGTTTGTCCCATGCCGATGGGCCCAGGGTTTTCCAAGATTTCGGCGGGCCACAAGTCGCCCATACCTAACAAGTTTGTAAAAACAAACAGACATAGGCCTACAATTTTAATTATATAAAGATGATATTATGCAAATTTCTATCATTTTTTTTGATTCTGGATGAGTAAGATATTCTAAATCATTCCCTAGTCATTTGTCTCGTATCAAACGATCTTTGCTGAGTCGAATTGTATATCCGATCATGGATAAGTAAACAGTACTGTTCACTTATCTATGATCCGATTTTCTATCAGACGAGCTCTTCTTTCATATTCGGTCACACCAACTTCATAAATGATAACTCATGCAAATGTCATAATATTTGAAGCATTCACGTAAAGTTCTGGTCATTACTGCATATTATGTGTATAGATTGGATATAAATACGGTCACGATGAGAGACATACCACCCGAATTTGTTTTCCGTTCACAATATGAAATTTCATTTTCATATAATTATATACTAAACTTTACTCTCAATGAATGATTCGTAATATTCGTAACATCTACGTAAATTTCTGGTCATTACTGCATATTATTTGTATAGATTGAATAGAAATATTTCCATTATGAGAGACAGACTGCCGCATTTTTTTTTCGTCCACAATATGAAATTTTATTTTCATATAATTATAAACTAAACTCTACTCTCAATGAATAACATGTATTTGCCTGGAGAATATTTGTTGCATATTCATCGACGATATTTGAAACGGAAGGAAAGAGTTCCACTAATTAGGTTGCTTCGAGCAGTATTGCAGTGAAGGGAGTCTATAATAAAATCATTCATATTTCTATAGATTCAAACTTATTGTACCGGTAGGCCTACGCATGTTTCAGTCTCAATTTCACTTTCCCCATTTCAGGGATATGAGGACATTCAATAGATAAAATGAAAATGTCCTTTCTGTTAATGATTCATAATATATTTGATATGACAATTATTCATTATCAATGATACCTATGATTGATATTTCATTGGAATGGATGAAAACATATTTTCCTCTTCTAAGAAAATGTAAATTGGTTGGTTCATTCTTGGGTTATAGCTATACTGTCGGACGAAAGTTGTAATTCACGCTTTACTGATGGAGTACATTTCATGATTCATGTTCATGCTCCAATAAATCACTATAGGCCTATAGTCTATTCAATACGGACCAGGTCATGCCACCTTCTTTAAGATTGATTTGAAATCATGTAAATGAATATTATAGCAATGAAATGTCAATTATTTCATTTCAAAATGATCCCGATCATTTTCACGTTTATGTTGAAATGCACGATGCAGCCATTTTCACTTGGCAAACTGCATTAAATGTTTTGCTTTGTGTAATTTGATCTGTGAATTGATGAAATAGTAATTTGGGAGCAGCTTCAATATGGTAAGACGTCAGTAATGTAAACAAAGAGGAGCTATGATGACTGTACATGAGTCGATAAGTTTAGCATTGTGAAATGTAATGTGCATGGATGGAATTCTATCGTAGGTCAAATAGTATCGAGTTAAAAGCATACCAATGATTCTGGCTATTGTTCAAATGTTCTCCACTTTGTCTTTTGGTCAGTTAGGAATGAATGTAATGTCTTTTGGTAACTTGGAAGACGCTACAAATACGTTGTTGAATGATAGATACAGGCATATGTATATGCAATATAATGGGAAGCTATATATGAACTTTGTGTTGAAAACAATTATGCCACTGCCTTCCTGTTTTATTCATTACTCATTATGATCTTTCAACAACCCAATTGGTTATACCTGCTGCTCATATATTATGAACAGACTTGTTGATAGCTTTGATTGATTTTGAAACATTGAAAATCTTTTTGATCAAAATAGCTGTTTCGAATCTTGAGAAACTTTGGAATGAGGTGTGTCATCATACAGAAACGTAAGCTGCCCGCATGGCTAACGAAATCGAATGTGGCGAAAGAAGTCAACGTAAAATAATTGCAAACGGTTTGTCTAAAAGATGAGAGGTGATCTGTGAGGTGTGATATATGTATATTATGCCATCTCAGAGTTCCAACCCATGTGTTCAAATCTAAATATTTTGATTCTTCAGATTTTTTTTATGATTCCAATGGGTGTTGTGAGGTCTATATTTTGGTCTGTTGATTTCTAAATTGAAGGGTTTCCACTGTGTACAATACAGTAAACCTCTTTGATTCTAAATTCAGTCGTGATTCCCATCAGGTTAAAGGAGTTACAGAAGTTTAGTTCGTAGAATTTCTTTAGTGGAGGTTAAAATTGAATGCATAATATCATAAGTTGGCCTATATTATTAGGTTGTATGATATTGAGTTATATTATTATAATTGAGTATTAAAGTTCTGTGAAAATTCGAATTCATTCAAAGGATATATTTTTTCCAAATTTTCTCCTCTGTGTCTTATGAGGTTTTCAAAACCTTCGATATGTTTTTTTCTGAGAAGTGCGCCAATTTTTAACTGCGCCCTAAAACTACACAGTATCGAGTTAGATGATGACACTTGTGCATGCCAAGTTTCGACTGAATTCGTTCTTTCGTTTGAATGTGGAGCATGAAAGAAATAGCATGTCCGTTTTTTTCGAGTACGGTAAATCGAGTCTTCGCTTCGCTCATACAAATATTACACGAACTCAATAATATTAGGGAACTGCCGTGTCATTGAATGAGCGTGAACTCTTCCATTTCATTCTGATTTCACCATTGACTTTATCTATACGAGTATGGCTATTTAGTCAAAAACAGTTTGTATCTCGATAAAAACTTGAATAGGCCTTCTTCTGAAGGTATTGAATTGATTGAGAGAAAGTTATATAAACCCTTCGAAAATGAACTGGCTTGACTTTTAATCTTGAGAAGTGTTACTTGAGTTACATCATTTGTGGTTCATCTCAGTCAAATAGCCGATTGGCAGTATCGAATGACAAAAGTTAGTCAGTTTTTTCCAGATTTCAATTAATCGTAAGCCACTTTTCTTATATCACAAACCGGAAATATGGTAACATCGAAAAGTGAGATAAATACCATGACAGAAATACATGTATTTCCATTGGTTGTTAACCTCATATCACATTCATAGAATTATATTTATGAATTAAAATTTAATTGGCAATTCGGAATAATCTGAATATAATCATTGAAAAAATGAAAATATACTAAATATTCATAAGTATAATCAATGTTCAGAATGATTGAATCAAATTTTATATTATATGAAGCTATATGAATCGATCTCTCAGATACATGTAGAGAAATTCATATTTCCCAATGTGTATCGCTGATGGTATAAGAATATTGAGCATAGCATATGAAAACTATGATATAGAAATGTCAGAAATTAATCAAAATATTATCATTGAATACTC
>OZ023330.1:29898822-29931322 GCA_964007535.1 Brachyptera risi | reverse complement strand
TCATTCAAATCTTATTGTTGTTCCCATAATCATAATTGTCCGTGTACTACCATGCATACTCATCATGCTTCAACCTAATACATATACTGACTTAGTGTAACTGCCATAAAATAGTATAACTGGTACAATAGTAGCTGAAACGAGTAGTTCAAAAGTGATTATCTATTTATAATTTCATCTTCATCATTCAGAAGAATATTTTCTGGAGTGAAACATATTGTGGTGGAAAATTTCCACGGAAATTTGTCCACTGTCATATATGCATATATGCATAGAAATATACAGAATTACCAATACAAACTTGAAAAGCCTCTACAAAAAAACGGAGCTTGATCTGTTTTTGTAGTGAATTCTGTTGTAGAATCAAAGAAATTGAGGTTATACATAAACTTGATCATTACATGATCATAATGAGAGGTTATTTGGTTTGAGGAAAACAATTCACATCTCCATTCTTCAGTTATGTCTTTAACGCTATTGAATATAGTAATTTATTTTATTTTTTCACTTCATTTTCATGTTTTTCATTAGGAGAACATATGAATATGTGTAAACCAGGTTTAGTACTTTATATGATGATATATAGTATATATGATAATTATTCACCATGGAACTACGTCCAGAGTTGAAACTCACAAAACTAAGAATGAGTATTTTGAGGTTTCATAGAGTGATACAAATGTTACAATTCTTAAATGATCAGTGGTAATTTCTGTCTACATCAGCCACTATATATGGACAGCTCTTGAATTATCACATTTCCACCAACCCAAATGGGAAGCCAACTTGTTTATAACCCGAGTGAGATTTTTTTATATCTACATTATTCAGTCTACATATTGGACCGTCAATTTTTTCACAATACCAATTCAAACTAATTCTATTCGAACTAATTCTTATTCGAACTAATTCTAATTGATGATTAAAATATACAGTCCAGTAACTAGCTTTCCGCTAATCTGTGAATTAGATCATACAGGTGAAGCCACCACGAGGTCGAACATGTCATTTTATTTGGATATAATTGGTAATTTAACGAGGTGATGCTACATGCAATATGACCACATACGGAATGTTCGGGATGTACCAATTAGAAGAGGTTCTAAATTGACATCAACCGCTTCATCATATATTACACAATTAATACGCCCGTGTTAGTTACATCAAGTGTTAAATTTAGTATCATTGCTGTATTCCAGCTTCCAGCTGATGACGTTAATTACCGATAGGGTGGTATTCATCAGTGCGTGAAGTATCAAGTTATAGGTACCGGTAAATATTGTTGAGTAGCTAGGAAAGTGTGATCAGATAATTACATTAAAACTTGGTTTCAAATTCCAGGTTGATTTGATAACGTTCGTGTGATCAATGATCGATGAACTGAAAGTAATTGTGAATATGGTTGAAATGATTTAACAGTATGCGATACACCTTACAATCAGAAAAGTTTTGCCTAGATGGGACGATCTATGGACATGCATTTTTATGAAGATAATGTAAACTGTATGCCTATATATATATATATATATATATATATATATATATATATATATATATATATATATATATATATATGAATGATAAAATGTCACTTTTCGGAGATTTTCGGAGCAACCAGTTGTTTCAAGGAAGGGCAAATCTTCGAAAAGTGACATTTTATCATCATCTTCCGGCCCTCAAAGTCTACGCTACAAAATATACATATATATATATATATATATATATATATATATATATATATATATATTCAAATATATGAATATATACATATATATATTTATATATATATATATATATATATATATATATATATATACATATATATATATATATATATATATATATATATATATATATATATATATATATTTATATAAATTTATGTACTTGAGATTTTGGAAAAATATCTCGATATTGGATCGTATCCAAGAAGTTTAATTATCACAAATATATATATATATATATATATATATATATATATATATATATATATATATATATATATATATATATATATATATATATTGAGAGAGAGAGAGAGAGAGATATAGTAGAGTAGTCATCTGAGCGCCATCATCAAAATAAACTATGATCGTGACTTCCTGTTTGAACATGAAGAATCTTCTTTAAAATACTGTTGATTATTGAAAAACATTCTGAAATTGAGAAGCAGCAAATTTTCAAAATAGTTTGTAAATATATGCTCATCTAGTTTTTCTATAATCAGCGTTCCTCACATTTTTTTCTATTTGATCAGACTCATTAGTATTTGGACAATTATATTTATTACCGTATATTCAAAGAAGTGAACATTGCTTGAGAGACTTAGTTCAAAGTGGAAGATACCAACATTTGTGTGTTGGTTCACTCTTCATACCAATGTTGATAATGTCCGGTTATAGGCCTATAACAAAGACGGTTTTACTCAAAATGTGTTCCAGATTTTTGGAAACTAAATGTCTTTCACCTGTGGTGGAAAAGTATAATTAGATACAGCGCAGTTCTGGTGTTATAGTTCATTGTTATCAAATAATTTAAATGAGGAGACGCGATCGCCCTTGTGGTGTCGCTGGCGTACCATAGCTTCAATTCGGAAACAATGATTTTGTATCAAAGTTTGATGTTGATTGAAGAATATGTATCCGCATTCACGTTTCATGAGGTATTTATTAATTTCTCATCTTCACCAACGTTCATGATCATTTATATAATTATTCAGTATCAGTCTGGTGGGAACAATCCCCCACAGAGCATATGCGACACGGTAATTCCTTTTGCTACCACATAACAAGTTGGTGTATAGATTTAATTAGATTACTACTTTGAAGCTTTGCTCGAAGAGTTGATTGATCGGTCTGTTTGTGTTAGTAAAGAGCAACACTTACAGATTCGAAGTCTTGTATTCTTGAGATGGCAATTTTAATCAAGTTCACGAAATCGTTAATCACTCGTCATGATGTTTTCCTACACTGAAGGTATATTTGATTGAGAGTGCATGTGAGTGAATTTGGCAAAATATAAGTTTTTTTATGTTAGCATATGAGCGATACGATATAGGTAAACACAAACTTATAATACGAGAGAAACACAGATAAATTCAATCTCAATCAGTTAGATGTGGAATGAAATTATCTGAGGACACAACCCTGGTACAAGATCTCTATAATTTCAGAGAAAACTAGGAATCATATTTTCGAAATTATAATTCGGATTATAATCCGCCAGGACTGAGCCTTCTTTCTGAGTCGTGTCGTAGACATTACTTGGTTCTGTTCATGTTTCTATGGATAATCGGCAATGCCCACGTCATGACTCTTTGTCTCTGGACAACATAACAAAACCTGAAATTGTCATTATGGTTATATGAGTTATTATATTATATGGTTATATGGTTATGTGTTATGGTTATTTTGGTTATGTGTGATATGTGATTTGGTTTCTCTAAAATTAGGATCATAAATATCGCCATTATTCTTATGAGTTTCCTGGATTCCCGAATATTCACACGTATACAACTATGGAATGTTTTTTTTTTCAAGTTGTATACCTGTATAAATTATGAAATATGAGTTGAATAGTTTATAATTGAAAAACTGATATTTCACAAGTGTCAATATGCTGACACTCATGGATTCGAGTGCAATAAGTGTGGCTGATCGATTTTCAGTTGTAATCGGATAATGATTATTGTTTACTTAACGACCTCAAAAACATCTAGGTTATATGGGGGTTCGAATGAGCAGGTGATAATGAAATCATGGAGTTATGATGAGTAAAAAGACATTCACAAAAACCGATGTTATTTGCGGAACTTGAACCAATACTCAATGATGACTTCAATTATTATAAAGATTGAACTGGTCGCTTGATTAACTGTGAAGCATGAAGGGTGGTTGTTATTAGTTGTATGGTATTATTGTTTCTTTCCCAAAACTCATCTTCAGAAATAGTATTTGAGAGATTTGTGAATAAAAAGAGATTTAGGTTATTCAACAACTTGTTCCTGACAGCTGTCATTTTTTTCTTACATATTATAATTACTGGGCAAACGCGTTATGTGTTGCCGCGTTGATGGATGAGCTGGAACGAATATCGACTTATCTGTTTGGATTGGTTATTATATATATATATATATATATATATATATATATATATATATATATATATATATATATATATATATATATATATATATATATATAGATATAGATATATATATATATATATATATATATATATATTTATATATATGTTCACGTAGATTCTCGTGGCCAATATTGGATTGTGAACTAATTTCTACGGTGAAACCACGTACTTGAAAATTTGCGTCTCGACGTTTCGACGGAATTTCACCCGTCATCCTCAGGAGTGTAGTTGTCCCAGGAGTTTGTAAACCATTACATCACTGCCATCTTATTTTTCATCATTGATTTCTATGATGATAAAGAAGGCTTTGTTTTAATCGTTTACAGTTAAGAGGTGACACCTGTGACTTGGATATAATTGGTATCTTAATAGCTTTGAGTGATTCACAAAAAATACATTATATATTTTTTTACATCAAAATGGCGGATCCGATTTGAGTGAAAGTTCGGAATAATGGGTATCATTATTATATTAAAATTCCCCGAGAATTTGAAATGTCTCTGATGAAAATTATTTCACGAATATTTTCCTCTGGGTTATTCTAACGGGATTTTTGAAAACTTTAAAATGAGTTTTCTCAGAAGTGGTTCAACCGATTGCGCCTCAAAGCTATACAGTATCGAATTGAATAATGATACTTGTGTATGCTAAGTTTCAACTGATTTTGAATTTTTGTTTGACCTGTGGAGCGCGAAAAAAAAAAACAGTCACTTTTTTTTCGGGTATGGCGAAATTGAGTCTTCGCTTCGCTCATCCAATTAATAATATTCGAATTCACAGATCACAGTCAGAGTCACCTTTCGTTCTCATTCTTCTGTAGGCCTATTATGTGTTGACAAAGATTGTTAGTCAGATTCTACGTATAACAACATGTCTCACAATTAATAGTTTCTATTCTGTGCAAGAGTTCGTTGATGCTGGATTTCAGTAAATTCATAATAATTTTTAATTATTGATTTAACTTGTCTGTGTATTGATATATTCGGTAATTCTATTTTTTTTTTCAATATATAATTCAACTGACTATCCATATTATCTAGCTATCTATCTATATCTATGTATCAGAGTGTCTACATATACGAGATCTATTGATTTATCTCAATTCCGTAACGATCAATCTGAAATCCTGTAATGTATCATTATTTGTTGTAATATTTGTTTGATATACTAGAATTACTAATTCGTTGATAATTATAAATGATGGCTTACTGCCATACTCAAATGTAATGCTAATTAATAAGTTATATTGTAAAATATGTAAATTGTGTACCGATTTCCTCGAAAGAGGGTTAAAGGAATAAACACTTGTACTACTACTACTACTACTACCTTCAGTTGTTCAATACAGCAATACTACAGCAATTGAATACTACTAAAAAAGTACGCCAGAGTACCATTCAGTACGTATAGTATAATTATGACTATAAAAGTCTGTATTTTACTTTTTGTGCACTATATAGTATACATCCGACTGTTGTTTTAATGAAGTGGGTAGATGGAGGGGAGGGGTGGCGGAGGGAGGACGCATATCGTGACCGATAAGTCTTGTAGCACGAAGGGTGCTAGTATTGAATGTTGTAACAAGAATGACGCTCAGACTTGTTATGAATGTTTTAAGCCTGATAATCTCTGTGAATAAATTCTCTAAATCTTGACAGCTCTGAACGAGGCGACTGCCAAAATCTAGAATTACAAGTCAATACGGAATAAATTCAACGATAATTTCATTCAAAAAACAATTATTATAATTAAACATTGTGAATATTTCAATATATTTGAATAATTGCTATGCGTTATGAAAGACGTAGATGGAATAATAATGATACAAAAAGAAGAAACCATTAAATAATAAAAATTATAACATTTCAAGTTACTCTTTTCCATTTATATTTTACTTTTAATCTTTTCCTATGTTGATTAATAGATGGGAGTTGTTGTGGGATATTCTTGGATGCGGGTCGACACTTCCGAACGTTAATGCTAACATATAGGGGAGACAATCTATCGGGGCCGCCAACTCTCTCGGAAAGAGGTATAAAACAGCCTGACCATGATTTAGCTTGTCCGCAACGGTTATTACGACGCGGGTGTTGAGAGGGGGTAAGAGGGGGTGGGGGGGAGGGTGGTTAAGGAAGGGGTGATTAGCGTCTGGACATTGGATGGTGAAGAGTAGCTTGCCTGGTTCAGCCTGGTATGCGTTCTATATCTTCCTGATAGCATGTCTACGTAATTTAGGAATTCAAATAACATGTTACTCATTCGTATGCAAAACTATCGGAATGGAATATTTTTCATTTCTTTCCGGAGGAAATGCGTGAGTCTTCTCGATATTATCATCTTATAAATTCCAAGAGAATCGTATATTCATATATAGTATGATTTATGCATGAAACACAGTTGTCTCTGAATGAATTCAATAAAATATTCCATCAATGTAATTTATAGTGGTCATAATGTACCATTTCTAAAAATCGATAAAGAAGAATTGATTTATGAAAATGTGATGTAATTCATTGTGAACTGGAATTGAAGAAATAGACAAAGTAAAATCCACTTCACAAATGATTTATAATAGGCTCAAGTACGTTGAAGTCAGTATCTCCAATTTTACTGATATAGTATATTATGTATTTTCTTGAAGAGAAACACATTTATTTTGAGCCTGCATGGTTTCATCATATATTAGAAAAATGAGAACACTCTAAGAAAATATCAATTCAATCTAATCGTTTATAAATTGGGAATAGTTCAACCCAATGCTATTCTCATAGGGATTTTTGAAATTTCGATGTTATCTTTCAAATAAAGTGCAAATCCGATTTTTCTCAAAAACAACATCGATATTTTCTTGGTATGACACCAACAGGTCTGAAATTTGGTTACAATAATTGTCTGATTTGTATATGCCATTCACAGAAAATGAACCTAAATACAAGCCGACGAGTAGCCCTACTAACAAAACACTAACGATGATAAAATTATATTTTCATATTTTGTCACGTGAGAGGCCAACTTCAATGACGTAAAATATGTGCCATATATATGACGTATATACAATGACGTATATATGATATGGAATTTGTGCTACGATTATCTAATTAACTCATGTACTATATATGGTTCATTCATTATTTCATCATTCCTCCAAAACGTTCACAATAAAAAATATATATTCATAGATTCGAGAATGAACCAAAATATCACAATAACCATGAACAAATTTCATTGAATAGAAAAATAGTTCTCTTAAACTATCTTCATTCTTGAAATAACATCCCTGAATCAGGTTTGAGCCCCTATACAATCTCAGGAATATACATTACCAGAACAATCCAAAATTATGTCAGCTTTTTAAAAATTATTTCATTTGACAATTTATCTGTAAATATTATAATGAGACAGCATGTTGTTCAAGCTAAGGAAAACACTGCCCCTGTGGCTAAGTCAACTATCGCTAGCGGTAGAAATCGAAGTCAGGTCGGGCGTTGGTTAGAGTTCCGCACAAGGCATGGGTTTTTGTGAACGTCGTTTCATCTATCATCACTTCATCGTTTCATTATCCCCCGATCATACGTAACTTTGTATAACCTAGCTGTTGGTAGGGTCGCTAAGCAGTATTTAAAGAAAATACCGGACAAATAATAATAATAGGCCTACTGGAATAATACTGAAGAACACAATTTTGGTGATACTGCTGTCCACTCATTACAAGTGTGCGACAATCACGTGAAAAATTCCATCTCAAGCATTCACAACAACCTTCATTTAAGAGGCCGCAGGCGCGCTACACGCGCTCGTTGTTCGCTCGCTTCGGACTCGAGTTTAACATGCATCGTGTACTAGGCGCAGCCCATAGACTAGCCCGCCGAACTCATATTCTCGTAAACGCCGTTAATTCCCTTACTCACACTTCTGATATATTTCACAGTCCATATTATTTTTCGGTATTCAAAAATATATATCTAGGTTTCCGTAAACTAGAAATTTTTTCATTTTCCATTTGAAGAATTTGAAAAATTACAAATTTGTTGTTCAAAATTCTGTCAATGCAATAACCTCCCTCCTTCAATTATCAGCAGAATGCAAAAACAATCATATTGATATCTCAAAAATTACGGCCGTGAGAGTTTGCGGCGTGAAATACGAGCGCCTGCGGCCTCTTAACGTTGAACATGAGATAACTTGATAATTCGTTCACCTCAAATCAACTTTAAAATTTACACAATCGATGATTCCAACGTCATGAGTCTTGATACTACAGATGAGAGGAAGAAAATTGAAATAATTCAGGTGCAATTAAATGAGAAGTATAGTGGTTGGGACGGTATTCCTGTCAGTAAGGTCAAAATGGCTTGTATATCTATCATCAAACCTTCAGCAGGAGTGTGGAATTTTTCGTTCTTTACTGGAGAAGTTCCGGAAGCAATAAAGCTCTATAGTAATTATGAATATCCTCTAAAAAAAGGTTATGGAAAAACATGGGATATGATAGGCCAGTATCAATCCTATAAAAATTTTCAAAAGTATTGGAAAAACTATTTCTGAGTAGATTCATTTGCTTTGTTGGAAAAAATGATATACTTCACGATTGGTAACATGGATTCAACGGTATGTTTATCATTCATACAGTTACCAACGCTTCAGCAAATTAAAATGAAGTTGAACAATTACGTGCGACCTCTCAAAGGCTTTCGACACCATTAGCCAGGACACACTCCCAGCTAAACTTAGTTTCTATGGTCTCAAGCGTAGCTGCAGAATGGATCGAATCATATTTGGCTTATAGGACGCCGAAAGTCACTATGAAAACAGATAATTACAGGGAGGAATCTCGATAGAAGAGAATAAAGCATGGTGTTATGCAAGGGTCGATTCTAGGTCCAATCCTTTTCAGCCTTTATGTGAATGACTTTCCCTCTACCTGACAGTTGGCAGAGAAAATTTAGTATCATTTTCAGATGAAACAACGATGATAGTCGAATATATAATTCAAAATTATCCCGAACAACTAATACTCATTGATTTGGAAGAACTAGACACGTGGCTTTTCCAATGAATAAACTCGAGCTTAAATGTGATGAAATTGATTTAATCAAATACAAGACAAAAGGGGAAATAAAGAAGACCCAATTAAGGTATGATTATGACATGGATATAGTTTCCCACTGTGGGTTCTTAGGTATAGAGGTCGATTATGGGCTGAAGTGGAAACTCCATGTTCATGCACTCCGAAGGAAACTCGGCTCGTTGTGCTTCGCATTGAAGCAGGTGGCTCAGTGTTCAATGTAGTGATCGTATCATACGTGTTGCATACTTTGCAATTGTACAAATTTCACATGAACCACGGTGTATCAATATGAGGCATCTCAACTGATGCAACACCAATTTTCAAATTGCAAAAAAGAGAAGTCAGAATAATGGGTAGAGCAGGTTTCAGTCCACATTTCAAGAAAATGTTCATCAATATGGAAATTTTCACACTCACATGTATTTATTCATTTCAGAAGTGTTATTATTTGTAAATGACAATCCTGGGTTATTCAAAGCGAATACTACAAACCATGACCATAACACCATACATGGAAACGATCTTCACGATGTGCATAGTGAACTTTTAATTTCTGACCGTGACCCTACACATGTTGGTATCAAAATTTTCAACAACCCGAAGAATGAATTCACAGAATCTAAACGTCTCAAGACAAATGTTTAAAAATATGATCGGAGACTTATTATTTTTAGAAGCTTTTCTTACTGTCGACAAATTTTGTAACGAATATTATCAATGTACTTTCTGTTCAATGAGTTAATTCTAATTACTTTCGTATAGATAATATTTCACACCTTTATATTCATTCCATTCATATTTCTATTGACGAATTTTGTATACCTGTAACAAGACATTTTTGTGCACATAAGGGTGAGTGTATGTATAAAGTATGAATCACTTGGAATAATGAACATGTATCATTGTATGGGACATCACAACATCATTCCCACGATTGCTGCTATAACGTGATAATATGTCAGGAGCATACCATTCTATAATCATCTCTGTTTTCATTTTATCATGATTCCTATTGTCAAGTTATCAACCCAAGGGTGAAAAAGACAAGGCAATCACTTGCCATGACAGAAAAATTTCGTCAGCTACTCGTGCCAGAAACGTCTATTATCGACGGGGGCGTCGTTTTACATATGTTGAACACGAATTCGTGGTATAACGACAATCTTCAGGAAATATGTGTAACAGAAATTGTTCGACAGATTGGTGATAATTTGAAGAAGTGAACCCACATTCGTGGGAAATATTATTAATTTCCAGTATCAGAAGAATTTATTGCGTAGAGCGCCGCGAAGTGTGTGGATAAAAGGAGAAAGAGGTAGGAGGTAGTATGAAGTAATGTGGAAGATATATTCGTTGGCTCAGAAAAATGAAGAAATGTTTCGATAGATGGAATAAATGTCATCAACTTTTTAATCATTTTGTGATTGTCTGAAGAAAATGCTGAGTAGTATCAATGGGTATTCAGAATGGTTCGATTGTCAACTGGATTGATTGGTTTGAATGGTTTGATTGATTGTGTATTGAATTTTATCAACAAAAAACGAATAAGAAGTCGCGTTGGAATGAAAAATTAAATAGAAATAAGAAATAATTTTGTATAGAAAATTTCAGGTCGAGTTTCCAATGCAATCCTAGAAAACAGTGATAATAAGGATAAAAAAAAAAATCAATGCTTGAAATAGAACTCGAAAAAAATAACACGACAATAGGCCCACAGAATATCGAATAACATAGAACAGAAAAACATTCACGTGAAAGACTGATATGGAACGATTTCAGTACAACGATATTTTGGCACGTGCTAGAAAGTCTCCATATTGATTCAAGCTGCATCCTCATTGAGCTTACGCGTTGAGAGGAAATCTGTTGCATGAAGAGTTTTCAGAAAAAGTGGTTTAGTCAAACTAGAAAGTCAGATCGAGCGTGAAAAATTGGAAAGGTTGTAATGAATTGGGGTTCATGTTCATACTCATATCACCACGAAAGAAACAAAAAATCAACCAACTTTAAGATATCACAAATAATAACGCTTTTTTGAAGAGATATTGTATTTTCAGAGTAAATGATACTTCAGGACAAGATTTCTAGTGGAATCGTCAAACATTTTACTCTGCGATCAGTCAATATATATATATATATATTGAGAGAGAGATATATCAACAAAACGATGATTTGAGGGTATTTAGTATGTATTCAAGTAGATATACTCAAACTCACGATGTTTATTCCTCAAATTTTGTTTACCATCTTCCGCCCATTCTCTCGTTATTCTGGAATTTTGATTCTTGTTACGGTTTTTATTCCTCCACTTTCGGAACGCTATACAATATACACCACACATATATGTAATACATACGTAATATATGTATTATTTAACAGCAAAAATCATAAATGACGGTGTGCCGGGAGTGTGGTGGTGGTGCTGGGAATATGTCAAATGAAATATTCATACAAGATTCAATAAAGGAATATGATAAGGAGATAATATGTTCATACTTCTGAATTTCATCTCAGACTGTCTGATATTTTCGTAACATCGTGTATTTTACACGTGTGCATACATTTTCTCATGTCATATTATTCAATGAACATATTCTCTTCACACACCATTCCATGAAAAACATTCGTGTGTTTTAATTAATTATCATATAATTACAAGCTGGTGGCATATAACTCATTGTGTATAGCGTAATAAGTATATAATGTTATCAAACTAGGGGTTATGACAGATAATATGAAGTACAAAAGAGTAGAAGGGTCAAAACTACCAACCGGCAACGGTTTCGTATAGAGATGACGGTTAATTGCAGAAGTTTTGTTTTATGTTCCGTTGTGTCTATGGTATTGTGTGATTTGCTGACGTTGCTTTATCACTTGGTTTCACACCCTAAATGAGACTCGTAAAGCTAATGGGAGTAATAATACAAAAATTACGCTTTAAAACAATATACACGTGAACAAAAGCTGATTTCAGAGTTATTGGGTAATAGTATATACAATGGGAAGGATTTGTCATGATGTTTGTGTTTCTAAATGAGATGTTTTGTCATTTTTGGTGGTTCTGAAAAAGAGCTAATTTCCAATGAAAATATAATGAATGGACGCAATGATTAAACAAATGAATGACTATGAGGATGATAACATAACAACAATTCACCACTTTCTGAACTGAAACTATAGCATTAATTTTTTCATGCAGGAAAAAAATACAAATGATAAAATTTTAACTATATTAGTTTGATTATTAGTGTAAGGAAAGTGGTATAATTCATACCGCGTTGACAGCACATTCTCGGTTTCTGATTTAATCATGATCGATGCACAGTTTTTGAACGTTGTTGCCTATTTATCGATATGAAAGCTACAACCCATGCTATGTTCACCTAATCAGTTGTAATAATATATATATATATATATATATTTATATATATATATATATATATATATATATATATATTGCATTGCATTCAGGATCACTATTTGAATCACAGTCTATAAAACGTATCACCACGTTTGCTAGAATTCAATCAAAGAATATTATCCGGTAAATTCTTGAGACATAAAAAAAATAGAGATGAATATAAAGTATATTCGATTACCGTACTAATTAAATATTTGAAATATTTCAATTGTTTTTATGGCTGGGTAACTTACCTTTTTCATGCAATTTCAGTATCGGTTATTTCATCCGAGTAGGCCCATCTAATGCAAATGGAAATTGTTCCCCCTTCATGGAATCTTTCTCATAATTCTTACTATACACAATTGATCCATTCTCAAGTGATTCTATCTTTCTCCACAAGAAAATAATGAATGATTTCAAAAAAATCAAATGAGTTGAGAGAATAACTATATATAATCTCTATGAATACACTGTCTATACATAATACTGAGTGAAACATCTATAAGAACTAAGAAGCGACTATAAACACGAAATAAACAAATTCACTAGCTTGGTTCAAATCTTCAAGTATTATTTTCTCTACCAAAATTGAAAGTATTGATACGTGAAACGTTGCGTCAAAAATACATCTGATATATAATTGACAATGAATCTTGCGAGTTTGGCTGTCATGTATAGTAGAATCATTATGCGACTAAAATTCGTGCCTTCAAGAGATTGCGTTTCCGTTTCACACATAAAACCTGGTTTCACGTGTTATTTCAGTTTATCATGTAATATAACCACAGCATAAAGATTTCCTACAGTCGTAAAGCTGCCTCGACTTGGAACGACAGCAAAAAGCGTGAAATGCACAAGAAAATTGAATTTGATTACTAAACAGCAACCCTGTGATACTATGTAAATGTCATACTGCTTTTTTTCCACGAAAATGAATAATTATATCACTGAGAAGGGTGGATCATTGACTTCACTATGCTGAACCGTCATTCAGGAGACTGGGGTTCGATTCCAGCTATGTAAGACCAACCTGATGGATAGTTTTCGTGGTTTCTATCACTACTGGAATGAATCTTCAATGATAGATCAAGGCCATTATTATATAACTCCAAGACGGAATGAAATCATCTTCATATTGTTCCGACAATTCCACTGCTACAACCAGGCCCGGACTTAAAATCCAGCGTCCCTAGGATGAACCTAGTTCAGCGCCCGTATAGGGTATTCGCACGTAACAAACGACAAACAATCGTTAATATAGCAATACAGCGAACTGGTGGACTACCAAACATTCTGATTGGTCCGTTCCAACTGGCGCACATTGTTGTCTCTCTCTTTCAACAATGGGTGACGTCAGTTGAGAATACCCCATACTTACTTTCAAAATGTGTGTAAAACTGGTGTGAAAATAAAAACAGAAAAATGTAAAAAATATTTCGGTCAATGTGAAAACCTATTTCCGCTCGTTACTTGACATTACCAATGATGACTTCCTAAGTAACGGAATATTTATACGACAGGGTGCTACTTACCCGGGGTGAAGTCCTAGAAAAAAAATCAAGGCATATTTCATCAATATTTAACTTAATCCAATAGCCCCGCAGCTTTTTTTTTTGACACATCATCTTTTTAGATTATATTCTGTTAGTTTGTAGATTTTGGTCAATGTTGTTGAAGTGTTCATGAGAATATGAGTGGGAATAATAATGAAAATAAGTTCGTGATACTTTTGGATTCATTTTTAACTACATGAAATAACTTCGTGTTGCATTTTTTTATACCATTTTATTTCATTGGAAAAAAATGGAGAAGCCCTGAAGAGCCTAAGCGTCCCCTTAGCTCTCACGCCTCTAGGCTTCAACCTTGCCAGCCTGTGCGTAAATCCGGGACTGGCTACAACATGGTGTGTCATGTGGGCTCTGGCCCATTCGTCACGCTTTCCATTGGTTTGCAATGATAGAACGTGGGTCCAGAACCGCTTTCCTTCTCACTGTTCAAAAACCCGATCAATTGATAACCTTTGATCTTATACTCAATATCAGCAAATGAAGAAAATGTATTATCTCATATTTTTAATACATTCATACCTGAATTTGATGGAGATTTATTCTCTATATCTGCAAGTAAATCGTGGAAAATACGAAGAATGAGTATTATGTTCAATAAAGAATTGATTAAATATTTTGGCCATACGTTTGGTTTGGACAGTTGATGTGCTACTTTGGAATCTGATGCTTAACGGGCGAGTAATCGAGTTCCCCCACATGCATGTTTTATGAAATTTCATAATCCATCTATAATCGGGTCTACATCTTCATTACCACCCGTTAATCCGTCCCCCAAACAACACAGCTGTTGGTGGGGTGATATTTGTGGATAGGTCCACGATCAGTAGTCATGCAGTTATCAGTTGTACATAGAAATACTTGATCATTGAAGTCGATTCACAAAAGGTTTGATGACCGTTATGGTTTCAGTCCTGGTCTTGGTCTTCGAATTCGAATAGAGAAAATGGACATTACGGTTAATGACTATATATGTCTTCATATCAGTTTCATATTATTCAGTCAGGGAAAAGACAAAGAAAGCTTGCAAGAACCAATAGATTGCGTCAAACAATGCGAATGGTTCTAGCGCAGTTCTGTTATATATAGGATGGCTGTGAAATCGGCGAATGAATGTTATATGCATAATGAAAATATAATACAAATAATGATGTCGAGAAACATTGACAACAAATTGATAATGGCTGACTATTTGAATCGAATTGATTATTTCCCAAAAATTGATTTTAAAACAAAATGGCTACCTCAATTGAACAAACTTTATATGTAACAGTTACGTATAATTATCTGAATGAGATTTCGTTGAGATTACATTTTTAACATCTGAACACTAGATCTGATTAATGGAATTTGGCATTGATTTAAATTTAATCACAAAATCAAAGCAATTTTCAACCGATTGTTTTAATTTTTTTTTTGATATTATGTGAGGCATTCTCATCGTGATTTCACAATAATATGTGGGAATGTGGTTCACTCACGACGGCCAATAAAAAATAAATAAGATTTTCATGAAAATTCGATTAAAAACAAAATGGCGGCTCTGATTGGAGCAAACATTTTTTAATTCAGTTCACAATTCTGAGGCAATTAAAATTAAACCAGAGAAATTTTCTCTCACAATTTGTTTGAAGCTAAAACTTGGTTTGACTGGAGTATAAATACTTCGAATGGATTTACTCTGTTTGAAGTTTCAAGCAATAACGAGTACTTTGAGAGCCTATGCAGATGTAATTAGCGCGATGAAACTGAAATTTAGACTTAAGATAAGCCACATCAGTATGTATATATCTGTCATCGACCCGAGATTTCACTGTTGGCAGCGCCAAAAAGCTCATACTGGAACTATTTCCGTAAATAAATGTATCCTACATCCTCCAAAATGCCACCAGCTACTACGGTCATTGATTATTTGAAAATTCGATTCTTTTATGATCCCTCGTGACAAAATAAGGAAATGATAACTATTCTTTTCCGCTCCACACCAAGACCTACTTTTCGAATGAATACTCAAACTAGTCGATTACAAGAAACCACAAAATGTCTGACAAAATATATTGAATATATGGGAATCATTCATTCTTTGACCATAGGAATTGAGAACTTTCTCTGGAATAGTATCAGTTTACCACTACAACGCGATACGTTTATTCTTTAAATAGAAGAAATTGAAAAGTGTATGTGAATAAGTGTGATAATTTCAATCCATACACTGAGCTTTATGAAAAAAAAATATATATATTCCCAGTATTTTCTCATTATTGAGTCTCTAAAAATGAATATCATGACTCAGTTTTTACCTAACAATAACACACAAAGTAACAAAGTAAATTCGGTTGAACTACCAGGGTCAGATCAACGATCACTCATTCAGTATTTAATTCCGTTGGTAAACTTTGATTTGAATACAAAAACGTTACACCAAGATTTCGTAATATCATTTCTGTTTTTTTTTTCAGTGCATATCTGTAAATTCTTTCTAGACACAACATGCGTACATATTTGTAACAAATGATTACGTGGGCATACACGTTACTACGTTAATCCCCCTGGTGTAGGTACACATCGTGTGTAGGTATACATAATAAATTAAAGCAAACAATCTAATATTACAAAGCGAACAGAGTGAATAGAAAAAAATGAAGGATTAAACTTGTATGTATAGATTTAGTATAATATAATTCAATATAAAATGAGTCCCCACTGTGATATGATGCAGTGTTGGAATAACGACTGCAATAATACGATCTCCACACTGTAATAAAAGAAAAAAATAATGAAATCATTTTTTATTCTCAATTCAAATTCAAATGAAACAACAAAATTCAAATATGCATACATGTATACAGCCAAGAAAAAGAAGTCGTATAATTAGGGCCTATATCGGCTGAAACTAAACTAAAATGTAATATTTAATAAAGTTTACTTGGAAAATAAAGAATCGAGAAATCCGCGTAAGAGCGTGACTCTTGTGTGCGGACAGACATTTTTGAATGAGTATCATGATTTTTCAAGATGACAGGATACTCAGATACAGGATAGGTGTACTTCTGATTAATCCGGTATGTTCTTTAGTGGTGAACCTATATATAGTATTCTAGCTTAGGTTCAGATGCATGCAGCAATTGTTCCAGATGATCTACTGTCAATTTCGTTTCAGCCTCAATATTCAGAGAATAATTGGACGGAGCAAACAGCTCTATCACTTCGCCATCAACAATAGATAATAACACTTGGACGGTGACGCCTAGCTCGTACAGACAACTTCGACCGTAGAGTGAGCGGTCTAGTGTTAATTATAAACTTGTTCCAACTCCAATAAGAAGTGAACATGGATGAATGAGAACACGGATCTGATCCAGACTCATTTGTATACTCTATAAGATCGAGCTTGATCTATTCAGAATTGGCAGTGGTGACTTATGTGGATAGCTTCCGAATAAAACCAAGAACACATCTTTCGGTAGATGTTTAAATATTCTTTATTTTTTTTAATAACATCGAAACTTGATACAAAATCATTGTTACCCAATTAAGGTCAAGGATGAAAGATAGGATCGTTTGGACGGGGCACCACAAGGGCGATCTTACCACCCCATTTTGATCATTCAAAACTGATGATCTTCAACACCAGGACATCGCTGTCTGTGATCATAATTTTTCGCCGTAGATAAAAGTATTTCAGTATAAACACACGAATGTTGATATCTTCTACTTTGAACTATGTCTCTTGGGCAATGATCACTTCTTTCCCTTGACAGCAGATGTAAAATTGATCATTATACAAAATGCACAAATTAAATTAGTGATAGGCCTATATATATATATATATATATATATATATATATATATATATATATATATATATATATATATATATATATATATATATATATATATATATGTATATATATATATTTATATATATATATATATATATATATATATATATATATATATATATATATATATATATATATATATATATACATATATATTCATATATAATATTACGATTCATTTGTTCAATATATTATTTATTTAAAATCATAGCACGTATCGATGAACCAAATTATAATATTTGAACATTTCATGGCAAATGCGTCCTTGGTCGGAATCGAATGCAATTTTTGAGAGCTTTAAGAATCTATTTTTTTTTTAAGCTTTCGAGACCTTATATGGAAGAGCAGTTATGGTGATTATCGCGAATGGTTACATATACTACGATTTGACGTCATGAATGCATTTTAGAGCACATTAGTTCAAAATCAGTTACAAATTTGGTATTTACAAATTAAACAGTGCACAGTTACAAATTTGGTAATTTAAATTTTATTCAATACAAATTTGGTACGGTTCATATGATTATTACCTTGAATCTTCAAACTATAATTTCATTCAAATCTGCGATGGCAAGTTTTTCGTAGTCGGCTGTATTTATTCGACATACAATTACCGATTTTCCAATATATTTGGATATTCCTGGCGGCCAAACCATAGGCCTACTCTTTTGCTACTTTTTGGATCCATTGCTCAGATCAAAGGGTGTAATTTTGTCAGTAAACCTGATGAAGTACAAGCTCTAATCACACATTTCACAATTCTTATGAAATTATATGCCAACTACTACCAGTAGGCTTGAAATGATTGTTTTCAACAAATAATGTGGGACAGTTTTCTTCCAAAAAAGTACACATTAGAGAGGACGGACTATATCATGATATCTAATAAGACTAATAGTAAAACAATGGCATAGAAAAACTTCAATTCCAGATCTATAATTTTTTGATCAAATCATTCACAATTTGATCTTGTTAATACTAAGTATGGTGAAGAAAAACACGAACAAACTGTATACTTCCGTTCCACGTCGTAAGTGTTCTGGTTATACGAAATCTGTTTCCGATCCATTTTTTATCATTCTTGTTTGAAACTTCGCCTGGAGATTGGAGAAGAGGGATATTCTTTTTATTATTTGAGAACTAGAACAAAAAAAAAAATGGCGAAGTAGAAATGTATAAGAAACAGATAACAAAAAGAGAAAGAAAAAAGCGCGAGAACATCAGAGTGTGAAAAGAAACAAGAGATGTATCTTTCAACATGAGCATGAGAAGTCAACAACGAAAAAGATCCCCTTATCTGTGAACAATAAATCAAGAGGGATATTTTGTAGGTATTATGTTTGATCCTAGCTTCACTTCTACTGTGTTTTATGTTACAAACAAGAAGATACTAGCAACAAGACGCTTGTTTGCTTAGGAGATCGCATTCACACTAGTAACAAGACGACATTGTGTAGAATGATAGAGAGAATTACACCCATACTGTCAATTTATGCCGTGGGAGGGAAATGAATGCAATTCTATTATATGATCTCAATATTTATTTCAAGATTATATTAGATAATACTTATCACATAAATCTAATAAGTCGATGCTATGAGAATAGCAATAACTAATAGTTCATCATGTTAGATATTATTACTCTTCTTATGAATTCTTACAATTCTTGCGCAGAATGATTTTTTGTATACAATCACCATTAGCAACAATAACAACAATTGTTCTAATATTTCGACTGCATGGCTCTGGATGAAAACGTTTCTGACAACTCATTTGGCTAACGTTGACCAATTTTTATTATCACGTTGGTATTTTCATATATGTATATATATATATATATATATATATATATATATATATATATATATATATATATATATATATATATATTGTCATAAATTAGTTATATGAATTTACATTTACAATTTATACTCTCGTCCACCAAGCCATAACTGGTTTGTCTGTGGTTTGAACAGATGGAAACAAAATATTCACATATACTGTGATTGAAAATGTGTAAAATGAACTCATATTATAAACATGATTCAATTTAATAGGTTGAATGATATTGAACATGGAAAAGAAAATGAAAATGAGCGTATTTTTAATGATGAAAATAAGAATGAATAGAAGAGAGTTATATTCACAATATAGACATTATAGACTCGACATAAGGTAGCCAATTTGAAACTTATTTTAGTGGGACTATATTATCAACTGATTCAGTATTTGACCTTGACAAAAATCAACCAAAAAAATGACAATGAATATACTATTTGTTGCACCTTGTGTTGCTTCACAATTCCTGACATTATTCATGATAATTATTCAACGATATTTTGAAATTATCTGTGAATACCGAATGATGAGATACTAATGCATTTTGAATATATATATATATATATATATATATATATATATATATATATATATATATATATATATATCGTTTCAGTGAGAAAATTGAAGGAACAAATAATTTCTGCGGTGGAGTATTATTGGAATTTGTTCACAACATCATTCTGAACAAGTTGTTTCTTTCAGATAATTACAGCCAATTTGTACGAAAATTCTAGAAAAAACGTGTCAACGGATTTTTGGAAATCCATCAATATTGTCAATATGATCTGTGAAGTAGGCCTATAATCAATCAGCTAGTTACGGTACTCAAAAACTGTGTTCCGGGAAAAATAACATTGAGGTATAAGAAATTATATGTGTTGAATTTATTCATTCCAGAGATTTGAAATTTTACGAATGATATTATAATGATTCTAATTGGGAAAATAACAATTTAACGTATTTAAACCCTTCTGATAATTGCTGCCCCAATCACAGTGAAAAATGAGTTTGTTTTCTGTTTGTTGATTAAAGGGAGGAGACTGAAAAAGTATCATGCTGGCGTCCGAACGTGCAACGAAGATGAGCAAAGTGGGCAATCAGACCAACTCGCAAGATCCACAGGCTGTGAACTCACGCACGTTCGTTGGGAATCTCAACACATTCCAATGCACCAAGACCGACGTGGAACGTATGTTTCAACGATACGGCAGAATTGCTGGTGAGTGTATAGGCTAACTTGATTCACTTACATTGGATTGGATTGGGTTAAGCCGCATTTTCGTGCATTTGCAACAGAACTCTTACCTACCACGACTTTTATTAACAATATAACATCCTAGATCTGATAGCTAGCTTAACAGCTGATAGCTTCGTCAGTATAAAAGCCTATATATATATATATATATATATATATATATATATATATATATATATATATATATATATATATATATATATATATATATATATTTATATATATATATATATATATATATATATATATATATATATATATAAATATATATATATATACATATATATATATTCGAGAGAGAGAGAGAGAGAGAGAGATAGAGAGAGAGAGAGAGAGAGAGAGAGAGAGAGAGAGAGAGAGAGAGAGAGAGAGAGATCTTCAAGAGACAAGGACTCTGATTGGTTAAGGTTTACTAGTGGAGTTGAAAAATATTCGGAAATATGTCCGTGTCACATGTAGCTTCCATTGTTGTCAGCACAAATCTTAGCTATGACTATGAGGCAGCTGGCATGACATATGTCAAGTTTATGCAGTATAGGAGACCGTGACTCTGTTATTATATTCAGTTGCCTTCACGTTATATTCACATTACTATGTCACAATTTTACTTGGATTGACTAGTAAACAATAACCAATCGAATTTTAGTACTTTAAAGCTAGCTATAGGCTTAGGACGTTATGAGGCGGAATAAGTTGCGGGTAAGCTGTTGGTGGTGAACGATGTTTTTTTTGTTTTTTTTGTATATATATTTTTTGATATATATTGGGTTTTAACGACGCACTGTAATGATGACTGAGATTTATTGGCGTCGGATGAATGATTAATGAGATGATGAGATCATGAGATGAAGGTTTCTATAGATAATGGAAAGGATAGTGGAAAGGAAGCGGTCGTGGCCTATATAGTGGGAACCATCCCGGCATTAGCCTAGACTACAGAGGGAAACCACGAAAAACCTCTGTAAAGATGGACAGTAGCGGGGATCGAACCGGGTCCGACATACCCACTACCTCCCGGTTCACATGGAGCAAGTGCGCTAACCACTCAGCTACCTGCCGGTGGGTGAACAATGATACTTGTGAAAAGTTACAAAATGAAAAACGCTCATATGTCAACAATGATATACATTAACATTGTTGACAGTTTTTTTT
The DNA here is from genome assembly GCA_964007535.1 of Brachyptera risi. Classification (NCBI taxonomy): domain Eukaryota; kingdom Metazoa; phylum Arthropoda; class Insecta; order Plecoptera; family Taeniopterygidae; genus Brachyptera; species Brachyptera risi. The sequence goes on along the minus strand of OZ023330.1, from coordinate 29,909,049 downwards.
GTGATCTTCTGTCGGCCATATTGTATTTAGAAGCGTATTCTCTCGTCATTTTCATTGTCACATTTTAAGTAGCAGCTGCGGTAAGTCTCTGGGTGACAACATTGAATTTTATTCATTTCACAAACTCAATATTTATGAACAACTATAGGCTCTGAACCTGAGACAGTCCTCTTTGAACTTGGTACCAACCAGTTGAGAGTTTTTTGTTCCTTCATTCTCTTCATTCACAGAACATTTTTTTTGTATTTTCATCCAAGTAGCTCATTCCATTGTTCTTCACCTCCCCATCAATTCCGTCGTATACTCTCTACATACGAGTCAAACGAGAAATATGCGTTGTAAGATGAGCGAGATATCCGAATAAGGTATCCGTATAGAAGTCGTTGAAGTAGTTTTACCCTTGCTACTTTATCGACTCTGGTATTCTACACACCTTGATATCTGAATAAGCTATAAAAGCCGTTAAAGTAGTTCTACCCTTACCACTTTCTTGACTTTGGTATTCTACACACCTTGATGCATGTAAAAAATACTTCATTGTTGGTCAACCCTTGAATCTAGAAAGCAGTGAATCTCGGCAACTTAATTCTGCTTTCACTTCTATAATATATTTGATGGATAAAAACACCTAATTTAATTTTTTTCTACAAAACGGTTGGTTCGAATTGCTTATGAAACGGTGATAATGTGTGTAATTTATGTATACACATTTACAGATAATTTTATTCTATTTGAAGAGATTTTATTCTTCACATTTTCTTGCCCAGCCTAATCTAATGAGGTTTTTAAAAATTTTGAAATGATATTTCTCAAAATCGGTTGAACCGATTCATTACAAAAACTTTACAGTTCTAAGTTGTGAAAGTTTGCCCGTACAAAAAAAGTTTCATGTTGATCAGTCAAACCTTGCGACCTGTGGAGTGCACACAAACAAACAAAAACAACAACAACAAAACACACAGACAAAGCCCCATAAGAGTGGGAGACTTCGCTACGCTCATTTAATTATCTCTTATATTTCTTTCACTGCTCAAAACTGTGTTTTCTGGAACACATATTGTAAATAATGAAATAGTTATTCACTATCTAGGTTCCGAAATAATGGAGAAGTGAAACTATGAGGATTAATATCATCATTATGATAGAATGAATCGATAACACTGAACTTGAAACGTCTGCAAATATTATTCGTGATTGTCAAAATGAAAGTGTATTTCATAGTATGAAAACAATGGTCGTTGAAGAGCACTTTCACATTAAATTTAAATCTGGATTTTTTTTCAAAATTGTGTGTAGATGAATTATTGATCTGTGAGCGAGCAAATATTGCTGTATATTCTGTTGACTTCAATTTACGGAGGGTGGAATGTGGATTGCTATGCCCTTGTATTGATAGGCTCTCATCAGTATTCGTGTTGAATAGTGAGGGTAATCGTTTGAAAACAGTAAAAAAATCTGTATGAAGACCTGAATGATGTAAAGGTAATCAGATATAATTTAGCAAATTGCTTGAGATGTTATCCTACTGAATTATTCATCACTTCACGCTCATACTTATTTGGGTGTTTCAATGACATATAGTCTGATGATAGCTAAGATCGGTGGGCATATATGAACGATGATAGAGAATAATAGAAGATAAGATGAAATATAATTTTATTTGGTGTTTTTGGATAGTGAGGAGAAGTCGATCGTAGCAAGATGTTGACGTACAATCGCATGTGCTTACTTCAATGACCAATGGGAACCACGAGAAACCTTATGTCAAGATGGTCGATCACGGAGAGAATTAAACTCCGGTCTCTTGAAATCAATTATATGACTACCTAAACCATTCATTCATACTTTTTCTACTATCGTTATTGAAAATATTCAGATATCATGGTATTCGCCAGTGAATGTAACAACATAATTTGTTTACATACAGAATGTCGCCGTGATAAAACGTTATTGATGTGATTTGCGCGCGCTTCTCTCCTACTACTGCTCATGAGTTCTTTAGTTCAACACCAATAGCGTACCTGCATTTTCAGGTGAAAGATAAATATCATCAATTCTTCAAGTAATTTTTGTTGGATTTTCATATTGATTCCAAGCATCAAATATTTTCTATGATATGGATATGCGTCAAAGTGGGCTATATTTTCAAATAGTTCTGATTTGTACGGATCACATATCAGGATAGTTCGGTCAAAATTGAACTTAAAAATAGCAAATTCACAATTCATTCAGAATCCATTCAGAATCCACTGTTCATTGAATGAAAATCAATTCGTTATTGTTGCAGAAATCGGAGCACAATTTGTAATGTCGTGATGAAAAATATTATTTCAGATTACATAATGATTAAATTCATGAATATCGTATATATTATTTTCTTGAAATATATAATTCCATTTCAGTTAAGGCCTACCACTTCTTGGTCCAATCGTTCTATTATTGCTCTTTTGACCAATAACGAAAGCTGCTTATCAACCAAATGCAGTTATAAAGATTATATGACGAGAAAAAAACTCTTGTTGCTTCACAATCCAGCTACAGTGTTCCACATCTCAATAGCAACAAATCAGAGACACGTCGTACTGATATACCGTGGTTGTCATTTTTCGTTACATGGTTTTATTATGTGTATAACTGTATCCATCTTCCTCTCTCACTCTTTCTCTATATATATAGTGTATGGAGGCTGCAGCTTTACCGCTTCAATAAACAGCCACATTTTGTGAAGCTTTTCTCTTCCTTTTAGATAGTTGCTAGCTCTACAATATCCTCCTCCCACTCTCTCGAAATACCCACCACCCTTATTATTTATTTAATCTCATTCAGGATTTATAACATAACGACAGATAAAGCTAAGACTATTTTCTCTCCGTGTATTTTTAGCAAGTTGGCTCACATGTATATAATACGCAGGTAGTAAAAATCAACACAAATCTGGTTTGATACTTCCTGAATTATTAATCTTCTAACCCTTGCTCTCTTTCGTACAAATGCTGAAGTTTTCAAGGGTTAATATACCTTACGTGTTTCGTACAAGCAAAGTATAAAGCTGTATTCAGTCTTACAATCTATTTTGAATATTTACCAGCACATTGTGTGTATAAATAACATATTAGTACAACGTATATATTCAACTGTTTCTTCCTATCAGAAGGAAATATGGGCCTATGAATAATATATACAAGATTTTTTACTCATGACAGTGAATGTGAATAAAAAAAACTCTCGTCAAACATTATCGTCTTCACGATTATGGCAGGAAAAGTTCTACTTGATGAAAGCACTACATTTTGATAAGCATTCAACTAAAATAGGCTCAACTCCAATTTTTCAATCAACAACACACTTTAACAAAATAATCGATTTATGAATAAATAAAACTCCAGCTCTGTTCACTTAGTATTGCTTGTTTATCCTCGCAGCTCGGCAAATATTTGAAATCATTTGATGTTTGCTGTGATATTGATTCTAGACGCAAGAAGCTGGTCTCGGTTTCGGTATGTTGAAAAATAAACATCTTCCTCATACAATATGATCAACTGATATTGATTCTATTTGCAAGGAAGATATAAAAGTCGGCGAGTCTGATTTCGACTTCTCGGAATTATCTTCGGACCATACAAGTTATGTTTGAATGAAGCTGTGGATATATCAGAGCTTGAATTTTGCATGGAGAGAATGTTATAGGTTTTGTATCTGTATTTATCATCTATTGCATTCATAACTGCAAATGATGTCAATTCTTGTGGATTGATGAAAAAAATCAATATCGATATTCATTTCACCCACCATGCAAACGACATCTAGTTGACGCCAATATTTTTTCAAACGTAATTTCAATTCTATGAGAGATTTGTATTTGTTCACAGAATCCAGCACACAAGATCTAGTAATGGAGTATGCTCTTGTAACATTGACCTTAATGTGCTTGCATCGGCAATAAGTATAGCAGAAGAGATCCAGAGTATATGAATATATATATATATATATATATATATATATATATATATATATATATATATATATATATATATATATATATATATATATATATATATACCTATACAAATATTCTATTCAACATAATCATGTTGCAAGAGAAATTATGTGACACGTGACGTGCATACTGTCTATATCTATCAACCATAAGAGTGTTCTCCTTTAGTCTTGACTTGGTTCATATATCACTCTCGCCTACGTATAAGTTATATAAGACAGTTCGGTTACAGTGAATATATAAGCCATATTGTCTTGGCTACGGTTTGAAATGAGCGGAGTGAAGAGAATAATGTGCTACCTTCTATACTCACGTGAGTGGTCTCTAGACTCCTATTTCTTAGCTATATATATATATATATATTCTGCTCTCCATATGGTGATACCTAATTCTCACCCATATCATCCATATCTAAATCGCGTGTTTCGATGGAAATGCGACACACCACTCTCTGACTTCGATAGGCGAAACGTTGAGTCAGTCAATCATTTCCTATATGCGGCCTGTACGAACTTCTTTCTCGATTCACAGTTGAAGGAGAAATTGAATTGTATTTTTCAAAGGAATCTATCAAAGAATGCACTCTATAGGAATGTGCCAAGCAATATGTAGAATGAACAATCTCGATTTTATAGTAGAACTCTAGTGGATAATGCGTGATGAGTTATGCTGATCAATTATCATTGCTCTTCAGGGCTTTGTGGACATCACGTGACTGAGATCATTCATTTATATGTAAAAAAAATAAAAATTGAATTGATAATATATTGTATAGTTGATCAAGTTGACCTAATCTATATGAATTCTGAATTCAGAATTGTATGTAGGCTTGTAGTTTCGGTTGAATTGTTACTTACGAATGTATTCACAAATATTGCTATCTAATGAAAAATTATATTCGATGATGAATTCAGTCTCCAGTAATATCTACCAAATTGTTCACCTTAGAATTTTCCACAATCACTGTACGCATTTAATGATCAAGCTTGGAAAATAAATCATTCTTTGAAATGTTCTTCATTGTTCAAGTCTTTTCCCGTTTTATTAGTCGTTATATCTCACATTGAAAAAACGAAAAAAAATTGAATCAAGTTTTTTCAAATGAGTTGTTCAAATATTAAAAACGGTGATTCAACTTTCGAAAATATGGTAGTATTTATGTTTATAAATATGGTAGTATTTATGGTTATAAATATGGTGGCATATGGTAGACTGATATCATTGTTAACCATTTGGTCGTCTCAGACGCAAGTTTTACACAGCATACCGTCACACAAGTCTTTTTTTATCGTATTCAACTAAAATATGGTGTTGATGTGATCACTATAAATCATACATGCATCTTATTGAATTTGTTGTCTATTTTGATGTTTTCTACAAGTCAATATTCAATTTCAAATATCCACATTCCCTATTGTCACAAACATTCAACGTTCAGTGAGTGCATTCTTGAACACCCGGCACCTCCACCAAGCGATAATATTGATTAGTCGTTAGTTGTTTCATCTATTCTGATGTTGTCCACCCACTTCACGTATTTTCATTATTGTCACACATTCAACGTTGAGTGAGCAGATTTTAGATCAACTGGCACCTCCACTAAAGAAAAATATGCATTCGTCTCCAGTCGTTATATCTATTCCAGTGTTGTCTTTCCACATTTTCTATTGTCGTACACATTCAACGCCAAGTGAGCGGATTCTTGAATACCTGGCACCTCCACCAAGCAATAATATTGATTAGTCGATAGTTGTTCAATCTATTCTGGTGGTATTCACTCAATTTTTAATCGTCACACATATTTTACTTTTTATGAGTGGATCCTTCATTAACTGGCACCTCCACCAATCAAGAATATGCATTCGTCTTTGGTCGATCGTTTCATCTTCTCGGATGTTGTCTACCCACATTCCGTATTTTCCCTATTGTCATACGCATTCAACGTTAAATGAGCGTATTCTTGATCAACCGGCACCTCCACCAAGGAAAAATATGCATCCGTCTCCGGTCGTTCCATCTTTTCACATTCTACTCATTCTCTACACACATTCTACACTATGTCTACTCACATTCCCCATTGTCATACACATATAACATCAAGCGGTGTATTCTTGATCACCCGGCACCTCCACCAAGCAATAATATTGATTAATCATTAGTTGTTTCATCTATTCTGGTGTACTATACCCACTTTCCGTATTGTCACACATATTTTACTTTCGGTGAGTGAATCCTTCATTAACCGGCACCTCCACCAATCAAAAATATGCATTCGTCTTTGATCGTTTCATCTGGTCTGATGTTGTCTACCCTCATTCCGTATTTTTGCTTTTGTCATACACATTCAACGTTAAGTGAGCAGATTCTAGATTGACTGGCACCTCCACCAAGGACAAATTTGCATTAGTCTCCGGTCGTTCCATCTCTTCCGGTGTTGTCTACCCATATTCTCTATCGTCATACACATTCAACCTCAAGTGAGCGTATTCTTGATTAACCGGCACCTCCACCAAGAAAGAATTTGCATTCGTCTTTGGTCGTTTCAACCATTCCGGTGATGTCCATTGTCTACCCACATTCTCTCTTTTCATACACATCCAACGTCAAGTGAGCGGATTCTTGGTTAACCGGCACCTCCACCAGACAAGAAAATATTCATCGGTCGTACACTCAATATCTTGATTGCTGTCCTGTTAAAGTTCGTGAGATCAATTTATGAGTAAGAAACACAACATTCACAATTAATGTAGATATCCGCCACTACAATTTTTTTCAATATAGTTGAATTTTTCCATTCATTTATTTATTGATTATCATTATTTTCAATACAATATAATTATAATTGAGCACAACTTAATTCAAATTATGAACATAAATATTAATGATACACAATAAGTTGGTGAACAAAAAGAAATGGTACACACACACACACACAAACACACAAAGTAATTATTCCACATGTACATAGAAATTGAGTGCGATTATGAATAACTAATGAGGCTGAAAAGGAAAAAAAAATGATGAAAATAATGAAAGCCCACATAAGCCAAGGCTTGTGTGTGAGAAATGAGTTGTAGGAAAAAAAATATATAAATTATTGCAAGATGGGGTGAAAGTTCATAGGCCTGACGTTAAAAACATAACATAATACAGATGATACAAGTATTTGAAGTTCAATTGGTAAACAACATGAGTAACATTTTGGAAAATAATAATTGTACTAATTTTATGAGGAATAGTACATGGCGTACATGACGTACATGGCGTATTATATACATAATACATTATTCTGATTTCAAGCAAATCATAAACAGCTTGAGCTTTTGCGAGTAAAATAAGATTAATAATACTAGAAGTGAATACAAATTCACTTCCACTGAAGGCTCTATATACTACTGATTTTTACACTATTAAGTACGCAAATGTAGGTATACTATCGTGCCATGTACGAGATCACTCTCACTTTGTTAGAAATTTTGACTGATTTTTGTCACTTTTCAATCAACCCAGTACGATTTTTTTCATTCGAATTCTCACTGATGGAAAACAGTATTTTTCAACAAGAATAAATATATCACTCAGAAGTTCTTGTGTATTTATGAATGTGATGCCTACATTGTTGCAACTAACATGAATAGAGAATAGAACTCATTTACTGAACACACTGTCAGATGAAACACAGTTTCAATTACCCATAACCTAGACAAACTAAACTTGTTATCACAATTTTAATGATCATGATGTGGTCAGTGATGCAGGCGTACAAGTTGTTTCACAATTCATCTGACACGTTTTTCTGTGCTCAAGCTGTAGGCTCTAAGCAATTATACAACTGTCCGTTAGAAGCAACTTTTATAGTTGACCACCATATAGCCTTTCATTGTTGAAACCATAAGACGTGCGTACTACATCACTATGACCTCTAAAAGGCAATACGACCGTCTAGCTATGGCAGCTTGCAGTACAGAAACTATAAATATATATATGTATATATATATATATATATATATATATATATATATATATATATATATATTTATATTTATATATATATATATATATATATATATAAATATATATATATATATATATATATATATATATATATATATATTTATATATGTGTATATATATATATATATATATATATATATATATATATATATATATATATATATATATATATATATATATATATATATATATATATATATATATATATATATATATATATATATGCTATAAAGGCAACGCAAGTGTGGCTAGCATAGATACCGCATATTTTATAAGTTGAGTCAAAAAAATAACTATATTCAAAACTTGAAATTTTACAATCTGAAATTTGAAATCATTATGACATACCTCAAAGAAGAGAGGGAATGAATTACAATCGAGTTTCACTGTACAATAATTACTATCGATTTTTTTTCAACTCACGAAACTATTATTATTTCAAATTCAAAAATCGAAGAGGAGTATGCGGTAGATACCCTGAATCGAGCTGATAATGTTTTCTCGAATCACTCTCAACAATAACATTAACTTGACTGTGAATAATTATAAGCAATAATGGAAGTAGGCCCATATGCCAAAGAATAATCGACGTGAGAACCTCATGAGAAATATATTTCCCATATAATATTGCTCCATACAAATAATAAGTCATGAAATTCAAGTTTCGATGTTGTAAGAATGGAAATAAAGTGTAAATCAGTCGACTGTTTATGAAAAGACTGGAATCATAACTCTGAATTTTGATGATTGAATTAAAACTCTATGGTCCAACTTCAATATGATTTCAAACGAACTTCCTCCTTGGCTCAGTCAGCTGAGGCACCGCTTAAGAAACTGAATCGTAGGCGTGGGTTCAAACCCCGCATAAGGCATGAGTTTTTGTGAACGTTTTCTTACTCATGAACACCTAATAGCGTCATTATCACTCCCGCTCATTCATCGCCCAAATAATCTCGCTGTTGGTGAGGGCGTTGAGCAAATAATAATAGTCATAATTATCATCAATTTTAAACGAAATAATGATCAGCAAGCCAATCATCACGAAAATAAATTTAAGAACATCTGGGAATATATTTGAAAAAAACGATCAATATTTAAGCCTCACACGTACTATATAGTCAATCTAATCTTCTTAAATCTATTCAAGGAATTATCAAGCCAATTTGATTGAAAAAAAATCTATTTTGCAGAATTCCATGAATTCTACAAATGTACGTCTAGACTTTATTGCTGATGTAACTAATTTCACCAATGTTTATTTGACTCGACTGTAAAACATTTCGATATATATTCCCGAATTTTTTACTTTTTTACGACCCACACGGGGCGGGGGTTAATATTTCACCTCTTCGCGTCGCGACGCAGAGCTCAACGATGCCTGACTGACATTGGAACATCTGCGACACGTTTCATCACTAAATGAATCAGCCTCCCCCCCTTCCTCCCGTTCTATTCCCCCCCACACCCCAACACTTCTCTTCCCATAATGTTTTTCGCGCCGCATCAGCCCTCTTCTCCCCCCCCCCCACATCCCACCCTCTGCTCCAAAAGACATAACCGTGCTCGCAGGATACAGCAGTCTTAAATTAAATATGGCTTGAAATGTGAATGAGATTGCAATGAAGAATATTTCTAATCAAGTCAACTACTCCTTTAACAGCATCACAAATCAAGAAGTCACCTCACTCATGAAAGTATATTAAAATTATAGCAACAGTGAATGTTAAATACTGAAGACGAAGGTAGCACACGCATTGTAACGTTGGCGTGATACTTGTGTGAAACGTACACCGAATATACATACATTGATTCTGAACTCATCGATTTCAAAAACTAGTTAGTCAAAACCTTCATTTTGGTCATTGAAATATCTCAGAATGATTTTTTCTCAATAATTTCGAAACTTGAACAAGATAATTGTTCCCTGATTGATAAAATGTATTAATGAAATGTAAATAAAATACAACCTATATTCTCAAGTTTTTTCTCTATATAGGTAATATAAAAATGTTGAACGTCAACGTCTCAAAATCTATACCTAACTGGTTTTTACCCAGAGATACACAGTAACAAGATGGACGATGAGTAATACGAAGGAAAAGTTCCAAGAGAATCGAGAGTGTGACCTATGTAGAGCACACACACAAACAAACAGAAAAAGACGTGATTTGGACGGAATGACTGTTTTTGCCATTGCTCATCGCTTGAGATCAATT
>OZ023330.1:29873822-29896322 GCA_964007535.1 Brachyptera risi | reverse complement strand
TGGGACCGTATCTCGTCCGTGGGCTCGACTGCGTGGATGGCTATGGTAGACAGGATGGGCTTCCATGCTTGTGGGAGACGGCGGCTGTCGTCTCGAGCGTTCATGTTGTGCTCTCGCTTCTCGATCTCGATGCTCTCGCGAACTGCACGTTGGTCGAAGTTCTCAACGTTTGCGAGAGAATGCGCGCCCCTGAAGTGGATGGCGTGGCCAGTTGTTTTGGCATGCTGAGCAAGAGATGACGATTACGCGTTGAGAGTGACGTTCCTGATATGTTCTTGTAGGCGTACGGCTATCTTCCTTCCAGTCTGACCAATGTAAGTTTTGGCACTGTCGCCGCAAGGTACCTCGTATACACCTTTGCCTTCAAGGGGGACTTGATCTTTGACGCTTCTGAGGACCGTCCCTATTTTCTTGTCCGTGTTGAAGATGGACTTTCTGTTGACTTCGGCCAGGAGTTTACTGATGCGGTCAGAGGTACCCTCGACGTAGGGGAGATATGCGTACGCCAGAGGTTTCACTGCGTCTTCTTCTTCCGTTCGTGTTCTGGGTTTCCGATCCCATGCCTTGTTGATGAGGCGATTGGAAAAACCATTCAGCAACAAAGCTTGGTGTAGAGTTTTCTTCTCGGCTCCAATGTTCTCGGCATCTGATATCCTCTTCGAGCGGGTGGCGAGTGAGTTGGCCACTGATCTTATCTGCGATGGATGGTGGTGAGATGTGGCGTGTAGATAGCGGTTGGTGTGGGTTGCTTTTCTGTATACAGTGTGACTGAGTGTCCAGCACCAACGTCCAGGGCGAGCCCAGTACGCTCATCCAGCTCGATGCGGAGACTCTCGAGAAGGCGGTCCGATCCGAAAGCGACACCCGGCCAGTCGACCCAACATCCAACCCACAGGTGACGAGCAGAGGCATCCGCACATCGGACCGAGCGACAAGGAGCCAGACTTAGCCCACCGTCAACGCGCGAACCAATGAAAACGTCGGGATCGTGATCCTCGTCGCTCATTGGTCGGGCATTTCCCTATATAGGACTCACTGGAGAGAGCGTATGCCATTCGATTCGAGTACCTCAATAAGACAAGAACGACTTCAGAAGATGGCGAATAGCTTTTCGCCGAAACGTCGAATTACATGGTTCTTTTCAGAACCTCCACACTCATCCCAGAAGGGCAAATCTCCGCAAAGCCAGCATTACCACCAACCATCGGCCCTCAAAACTTCAGACATCACATACATATATATATATATATATATATATATATATATATATATATATATATATATATATATATATATATACATATATATATATATATATATGAATATATATGTCAATCTATATATATATATATATATATATATATATATATATATATATATATATATATATAAATATATATATATATACATAGATATATATATATATATATATATATATATATATATATATATATATATATATATACATATATACGCTATATATATGTATACAAAATGTTGATTCGACGGTCATAATGTATGAAAATAATGAATATTTCGGAGTGAAACCGTATATATTATGAATAAATACATCACTAAAAAACAATAAATAAATTGTGAATAAATAAATTGACAGCTCACAGCTGACCAGCCTTGTGTTGTTAGATTTCTCCAAGGCATTCGACACAATCAACCACACACTTCTACTTGCTTCACTTGCTCACATAGGAATGTCAAGTGCCAATGTAAATTGGTTCAGGAGTTACTTAACAGGCCGAACGCAGAAGGTCACAGTACGCAAACAGAATGTGATACACGTATCGGAACCACTTGCGATCACCACTGGCGTTCCACAAGGTTCCATCCTGGGCCCCTTGCTCTACATAATTTACACATCAGACTTATGTAAAGCAGTTAAATACTGTAAAATCCACACCTATGCAGACGATACACAGATATATACCAGCTTTTCCGCAAAGGATTCAATTGCTGCACAAGATAAGATGAATGCCGATCTAGCCTCAATAACACAATGGGCTACAGATCGAGCATTGCTCATAAACCCACAAAAATCAATCTTGCTCTTGCTGGGTACAGATGCACAGAGAAGTAAGATGTCACAAGACTTCCAAGTATCTGTGAACAATACCACCCTACCCGTTGCAGAACATGCAAGAAATCTAGGACTGACAATAGACAAGAAACTTAATTTCACTAATCACATTCACAACATTCGCAAGTCCAGTTATCACAAACTCAGATTATTACGGCCATTCAAGTCTCTTCTTCCACCTTCGGCAAAATTAGCTTTAACTGAAGCTTTAATTATCTCCAAGCTTGACTATTGTGACACAATATATGGTCCTAATCTGAGCTGCGAGGATGAGAAAGAAGTACAAAAAATTCAGAATGCATGTATCAGATACTCATACAGCCACATCAAACAGAGAGACCACGTCACTCCAGCAATCAGAAAATCAGGTTGGATCAAAATGAAAGAAAGGAGACAGCTTCACATAATTAATACCTCCCACAAAATTCTAAACACTGATATACCTTCTTACCTGAGAACGAAGCTAGTGCGACGGGGTGAAATTCATTCAAGACTTACCAGAAATAACAATCACCTCAGTATTACTAAGCACAAAACAACCAAATTTAAGGGTTCCTTTAAATACAATGCCACTATGCTATACAACGCAGTTCCTGAACAGTTCAAGACGTTAAGCCAAAATGCATTCAAAGCTGCAGTGAAGAGACTACACAAAGATCGGATGTGTATGGCATATAAATAGCAAAGTGAAGAAAGACTAACAGTACAGCTGTATGTATCAGTCAGTTCTAGTACACCGTATTTCATACTGTTTTATTATTATATTCATTCATACCATATTGTTTGTATCCCATCATATCATTTTTCATTCATAGCTCATAAGTTAAAATAGGACTGGTTATATGGAAGAGCAGAATATTTTAGCCATACTAAAATCTGAATATCGCCATTTTTTGTATCAATAAGCAACAAAAATAAAGACAATTGAAATGAAATCCATTTTCAATAGATACGGTTCCACCCTGGAAAATGTATCATTTTCATATATATATATATATATATATATATATATATATATATATATATATATATATATATATATATATATATATATTACAATGAGACATCCAATTCGAAAAAATTCTTTTTTTTCTCTCTTTTCTCATCTGTATGTATTCTTTCTGTCATAATTCTCTCAATTGATTATGTTCCTTGTGATTTTGTCTATTCACGCGTGTTTCATGCTGTTCCTAATAATTATAATACCAATAGAATTAACGTGAGCCTGAGAAAAATGATCTGGTACGAGATATTAAGATTATCATGAATTTCCTTTTGTCCGGAGATAAATTGTCGTTGAAGCGCCGTAAAACAACACAATTCAGTTGAGATGAATTAATTATTGGCATTCGTCTGAAATAATAGCCAGAACCATCCAGATGAATTCCAAATTGTTACATGTAATTCATTTGAAATTTCGAAGACATTCTTTGAGCCCCTGTGCTCATATGCTTCGTTATCAAATTGAATAATGCATATTTTCATGTTTATTCACTCGTGAATGATTATTCATGTAACAAATACATTTTTATATAATTGAGGTTCGTTTCAATCGTACACTATAACAAACAAATAATACGAAAGATATTATCATCCATGACTTTTTTACACATGGTTACACATAGTACACATCATTGTTTTATATTTTCACTCTTAAATTTTCGCTTCAATAATGTTAGAGCATAGTCTTCTCAGCGTTATCGGATTCCATCATTGTATTGCTCAAAAAATGTGGAATAATGAATATTTTGTGGACCTTTAGCAACAGCTGCACTTCAGAACAATATATTCGTTTTAAAATTCAAGCTTCGTGATTTTTTCACCGTACATATTTTTTTGTATTTTTTCCATGATATTAGTAGTCAATATGTGATTGTAGTTTCATGCCGTTTTACAAAATATGCTCTGATATTTTCAATCAAATTCTGTAGAATATGAGCATAAAATTGTACTTTCTCTGCACAAGTACAATGGTTCATACAATTCTCCCATTACGAAGCCAACAATAATTTGTGACATGATATTTTGTCCAGTTATAATTACACAACGTACACTGCTATTAAACTGTCTATTGGAACGAATCGTATTTCACGGACAAAATAGAACTAAACACCATACCCTAAATCATCATTAATGATCACAATTAGTGAACCTTAGTATGATTGTATGGTTACATTGTAACTTCATTAATTATGGTAGGATTTCATAGCAATTAACAGGGTTTGTCTGTAATATATAGCATCATATTTAACAATGACGGCTTGTCACACCTTTGTTTATATTCAGACAGATAAGTTCATATATCCCATATTCAATGACGAACTGATCTATATGTGTTTATTTCATCAACATAGAAGTGACATCATGTAGTGTAGTTGGTAATTAGTTCGAATAATAGTTAATAATGCGCTTTTGACATTTAATTGAATATTTTTAAACATTCTAACAAATAATGCACAAAATAATTCATTCAAAGAAGCATGAAAATTGTTATAATTGCATGTATACAAAAGAGATGAAGTTGCAAACGACCGGTGCGCTGTATAGTGGTACGTGATGTGAGATGAGCGACTGAGAGAGACGTCTGGATCGCTGGATCGTTGTGACAAGTACAAGAAGTCGTGAAGTGGACGCATTTCATTTTGAACCAGTGGTGCGTGCTGAAAATGCACTGCAAAAGTTCATTCAAAAAATATATTCTGAAAATTGTGTTACGACTGTCCATTATGAAAGAAAACGTTATATTGTTTTTGTTGTAGGCCTAATAGTGAACTTAAAAATGATATACGTGCTCACAATGAAGGATTGTTGAACCTCGCAGTGATACACATTGAATTAAAATCTATAATTTTTATAATTTTTCAATTCTATTTTTAATTCAGTTATACGTCATTAGTTTGATTCGAATTATGGGCCTACATGGTAAATGAAACAAATTTGAGAAGATTTATGATTTAATTGAACATATTAACGAAACCTGCATGTACAATAATGAGTCAAAATATTCAAAGATCCAAATTAGACGTGCAGTAGTGTAATTCGTTTCCTACCCTCATATTTCCATATCAAAGCTATATCTCTCAGATCCTTAGTTTTTAATCATTCCTGTCAGTGCATGCTACGACTAGCTAGCTGATCGAGTCACGCAACAGACTAAGATTAACTAAGAAACTCGTTAGTAGGACAAGATAACACCGGTTTGGTGCGCGGGCGGGTGAGGGGTAGGAGGGGGGGGGGAGGGGTTAGGGGAAGAGAGGGCTTATAGTGCAGTCGAAAACTTAAGTCGAAGTGTATATGATGAGGGAGCTACCGAGCCTGGTACAGATTGTCTTTGCCGCATCGTGCGGAAAACGTTCAAGAGATAAAACAGTTTATGCCGTATATATTATTACATTATATTATATATAATAGAATTTGTGGGTGTTGAAGTATACGAACGAACGTGTTTCATATTTAGTTATATTAGTCCACGGGTGTTTCGATGTATAAATGTTAGTGAGATGAGGTACATTGCGCCAGAATGATATCGTAAGAGCTGAAGCCATTCATTTATGTGAATTATTGAACAAGTTTCAGCGATGATAGGAACTGTAGTTAGTTCTAGTTATAGTTGTACAGTCAGTTATAAACAAACAATACTTGACGAGACTGAATTATATGTGAAAGTCCATTTCTGTCCGTCAGATACCTGTCAAATTATACTTCATATCACATAACTGGTTCATCCAGGTATAATAGAAGACTTAGGCCCGGTTTTACCAATCTTATTTAAGGTACTAATCCACTAACTATTAATTAAAGATACGAAAATAACATATGTAACCAATGGTGATAACAAGTTGATCCGCTAACTATTGCCAAATCATTTAATCCGATGAATAGAATTCCATGGGATCAATCAATAAATGCATAGAATATTTCTCAGATCTGTATACATCGAATGAGTTTTTGAATGACAAATTCAGAAGTTTTGAATGTCAAGGCGCTATAGGGGACAGTGAGGTGCAATTACCATGGAAACTGAATTTTTGGAGTTTTTAATGTTATTTATTCATGCGAGTCTTAGTCTTGATTATCCGTTCTTTGAATATGTTATCATAAATAAATATGTGAAATAAAGGTAATAAGCAGTTAATTATGTAGTAAACCAATGTGTAAAAACGCTGCCCTAAAATATACGCCATGGATAATTATTAAAACTTCAACCAATAATAACTCTGAACAATTATTCATGATAATTTTTCAAGCACAAATAGTACTCCTTCTACAATAATTGATAGATTTTGATGACATTTCCAGATGTTCAGGACACAATCGGTAACAAATTGAAGAATGACTTTTCTCTTTTTTTCATTTTCACACGCAAATAAATATAAGCTGAACATGTGCACTGCTGTAATAATATAACCCGAATTATTTTTTCTTGTGTTTCAAATAAAAATGATTTTGGAAATAGCTATGCACAGATTTGAACCTTGGAGTATTGTGAACAATTAGAAACAAAATTAAACCAAAAAATGTAAACTGAAAAAGTAGTATAGTGATTTATATGAAATGTAACATTTCAGTGAGAGAACGACAAAGTTGTTCTCACCGATTTGTTTCTTTTTAATTTCAAAAATTCAATTTTTTTATCAAAAATTTGCTTCAAAGTAAATTTTTCTTTTTTTTCTCTATTTGAGAGACTTTTCATTTTCACCTCACTGTTCCCTCAAATAGCATGCGCTTGGCTCCCTTCTCACAAGATTTTTTTTTGTGGAGATAACTTTTTGTGACTTCTGTATCATTGATGATCTTCATAAACAAAAGTGGATATATATTAAAAAAATAATCTCAAAGCACTTCATTCGGATAATATATCTGGATTAGAGTATATTTTTTACTGATCGACTCAGTTTTTGCCTCGCACTCATAAAATTACTTTCGATTCCCCAATTTGAATATATTCAGAAATCAGTGGTCGTGTGAAATCAATAAAATCAGTATAATAGTGAGAGTTAAGTTCAAAATTTTGTTCAAATTTCAAATTCAACATGGACACCAACGAATGAAAAAATATATCATACATTTTCTTGAGTGGGTTTCCCTTAAGGTCTATAGCTGTTTATTCACACGCTCATACACAGCTTCAAGATTTGAAATACGATCTGTCAAAGCTTTGTTTGCTGAATTTAAGTGAGAATACGGGTGGGTGGACGTTGACAGGGGTCCGGGCAGGCTGGGAGTATACCATGTAACAGGTTGGTGAAAGCATAGAATATCATAAAATGATGAGGGAATTTCACGCTTACAAAAGCGTTAAGTTGATCAGCAATATGGTTGAAAATATGTTACGTTTTTAAACAGATTAATTTCATCGAGGTGTATATGTGCTCGTGTAAATGGTTGACGTAATTACTCCTGCTATCCAGAATTGAATGATTTCATTACGGTAATTAAAAATGTGGAATTTATTTTTATTTTTAGAAACTTTTCACACTCGTGTGATAATACATTATTGCTTGTACTCATATTATGATGTATGATTATTTAAACAACATCGAGTCACTTTAATTCAAAAAGGTATGGAATATGACATTTCAACACTTGGCTCTCCTCATTGAACGTTGTCCTCCATGATAGTCTCCATTGAGAGTAGGTCAATTCATAGACCAAAAATACCATGGACAATTCCATCGTTGTGATGTTCATCTATTTGAATTTCTTCATCACTTATGTTCATTAGTCAACTCCTCTGTTCAACCTCTTCAATCAAGTGGGCCTACTCAAAGGGAACTTTTAATGACGAGTCATCCCAATTAAGTCAATAATCATATAACGATTCATTTATTGTCTTTGATTTTTTTTGACGCATGTTACAATTTCTTCTTTGAGCATCATGATGATATTTTCTGTAATTTTAATATTCTAATATTTCATTTCATTTAATTCCACATTTTTTTTATAGTCATCATGTTGTATATTTCTGATATTTTCTCTAATTCTATTATTATAATATGTTATTTCTTTGTTATTCTGTGTCCTATGGCAACCTCTAAGGCGAAGGCAGAGTCTTTATTTATTCAATAATAAAGATATATATATATATATATATATATATATATATATATATATATATATATATATATATATATATATATATATATATATATATATATATATATATATATATATATATATATATATATATATATATATATATATATATATTCGAAATATACACTTCAAATATGATAAGATATCGTAAATTTCCCTCCAGTCTTTCTACAATATCAATTCAATCAAAATCTTCGAAAAACTTCAAACGAGAAAATTCATTGGATCTGACGAACGATTCTTCATTAGAGGCAGAAATGAATATAACAAAGGATGGAGGGAGAAAGTGTTTCAAATTTGGAAATGTTTGCTGAATCAGTATCATGAACGTTAGCGATTACACCATCTGAAACTATGGAGAATGTCTCTTTCTGTCCATTTTTTTCTGCGCAATTTCCATAAAAATGACGATTGGCGAATTTCATGGTCAGCAAGAAAGTTCTGTAATTAACGGATCAGCCACAAATGAAAGAAAAATGTTGATGAGTATTCCTTTTAATAACACTGAATTTCATCAAAATAAAATATAACAAAAATATGCCACCCTCCGTAACTCAGTCATCTAAGGTTCCGCTTCAAAATCTAATGAATTATATTCATTAGAATGTAATGAATCTAATGATCCATTAGATAATTGATATAATGATCTAATTCATCAGATCAATAATCTAATTATTATTAGATATTAATAATCTGATAATTAATCAAATAATCAATAATCTAATGGGTTCTAGTCCCATGTGAGGTATAGAGTTTTGTAGGAGTTCTTTCACTCATCATCACTTCATAGTTTCAGAATCACCTTGATCATTCGTACCCCAAATAACCCAGCTTCCAGTGGGGTCGAAAAGTACCATCTACTCGAATAAAAAATGGACCATGTTTTTTCATTCACACTATAATGTGCTATTGACAACAATAATGCATAATTAATTCCAAAAGTAATCGGTTTCTGAGTAATAACCCAAGCAAGTATTGAAACAAAAATGATCAGTTTTTTATTTATGGAACGAGCATTATTATTTCCTTTGAGCTATGACTATCAATAACGTAACGGGATAAGCAACATGGCACTTTCCTTTTGCACCATGCGCATATCAAAGAGATGCCGCCTCACAAATGTTATGATGATTTTCTGGTATTATTGTATGTTGATCTATACAAGTAATAGATGTAATGCAATCTGTGAATCCAGCTCTTTCCCAGTGCATTAAACAATATTGGGATAAATTTCATTTGAATTGGCCAATTTAAATTTAAAATACGTCTGTAAAAGCATTCAGGCCCCTAGTCAAGAGCCCTACTGCCATATTTATCATTTTCTAACTGAATAATTACTCATCATCCATCTACGAGAAAGATCAGAAACAACGCAAGTATACAAAAGCCTAATACGTACGATTTGATTTGAAATTGCGAATCTCAGAAATGTACACGAAAGCGCTGATTCCATCATGGTGAGAACGGCCCAATGTTAAAAGGATAGGTCTTATGCCATGTTGCTTATCCCGTTATGTTATTGATAGTCATAGCTTTGAGGCAGTATAAGATCGCCAATTCCCACGATTATACCGTGTCATCCTCATGGCAAACAATGACTGTATATTAAGTATTCGATAATTAATATAGCAATCACTATTAATTATATCCAATATCATATTTTCCCAACTATATAGTTCACTTTCTAATGCAAATATAGATGTAACTTATAATATATCGATCAGATCTATTTTTCCACCCCTACTGAATGATACAGCTAACTATCCTAGACTCGCGTGTTCCCTTAAATCCTTGCTCGTGATCCCGTACCAGGTTCCCACCGTGAGAATACCAACAAACGGTTTTAGTTGTAACTTGTTCAGTGATTTACTAAACGCACCCTTCTCCACCTCCTCTTCCTCCTCCTCCTCTTACTCCTCCTCCTCTTCTCGCCCTCCTCTCATACTTTGATACGTAGACGATAGCACGATTTACTTTAGTTACTCTTTATCATCATATTCTCGAAAGTAGGCTCTAAAGAGTTCTTTCTATATGTACGGTTCCAAGTTGGTGGAGATTGTTGCCGTATAGTTGCGTGTTAGAGAGTTACCACGAGCATTCAATGTGAATTATGAATAGCTCTGCCTTATCACACATCCCATGATAGCTATATTCTTAAGTTATTTGAAAACAGCCAATGGCATTTGAAAGTAAAACTTGACTGAAAAGACAATCGGTAAGAAACTGTATTTTTTTTATATGTCACGAGGAATAAGAATATGATTTTAGCAATCTAATTTTCACAACGGAGGCTGTTCTTTCGATATACTCTTCGATCCTGCTCGAGGGACACACCATCCATATATGTTATCTCTATTGAACGCTTGAAAAAAATCGAAATGTATCTCATATTTTTATTCAATTGAGTGGGTATTCTCGTTTTTCTCATCTATATTCGCGCAAATTCCATGAAAGTGGGATTAGTTGAATTTTGAATTGGAATTGTTGACTGACTGTTGACTGAAGTTTTTTGATACGACAGCAGCATGGGTAGAAAAGTTCATATCTCCTGCACTAATAGCACGATGTTTATGATTTTGTTCGCATAACAACTTCACCAACAGCCATGTTATTCTATGGTATTATTGAGCGGGTAATTGATAGTTGAACCATGGATTTCTACATATAGAGGTATATTATGGCAACGAGCCGTGTACCAGATCGCGGTCCAAATGGCGGCCATGTTCGTGTTTCAACTGCCCCTTGGAACTACTCCCACGTTGATAATTTAGCGAAGCCTTCTTTATTCTTATTTTTTTATATCGGGTTTTAACGACGCACTGTAATGATGAATAAGATCTATTGGCGTCGGATGAATGATTAATAAGATGATGGGATGATGAGATGAAGGTTTTATGGGTAATGGGAAGGACCGTGATAAGGAAGCGGTCGTGGCTTATATTGTGGGAATCATCCCGGCATTAGCCTAGACTACTAAGGGATACCACGAAAAACCCCTGTGAAGATGGACGATAGCGGGGATCGAATCGGGTCCGATATGCCCACTGCCTCCCGGATCACATGAAGCAATTGCGGTAACCACTACGCTGTATGTGCCGGTCCTTCTATATCATCACATATTATGTAATCTTATTGAAGACCTTGAATTCAGGCACTGAATTTGGAACAAGTTTCGGTAGGCCTACACCTGACAACAATCAGCATAAACAACGAACATGGCCGCCGCTACCCACTATTCAAGGTCATCGACATCAAGTAGTACGAGTTTTCAACACGGAGTTATACTTCCAGTACGGCAGTACTATAGACAGCTCCATGGTAAACGATGTGAACAAGTTTACGGAGTGGAGCTTATGTGGGATTCGAACAACACAAGCCCTACAAGTCTTCGGTTTCTAATGCAGAGTCTTAGCTGAACAAGCCAGACGGGTGACTACTAATCTAAGGTCGAACGCTAATTTTTCGCTTTGATGATTTTTGGTATGTTTGATGACTCACTAATTTTTTAATTATTCATTTATTTTCTTTATGCGTATCTTCTTCCAGGCAACCCTCACTCAAGAGTTCCTCTATAATGCGGGTTTCTTGATGTGAAATGTAACGTGAGAAAAAATGAAGAATGTATGTTCAAAAACAAGAATGAAATATGATTTGAAAATGAATTAAATGAATTATTGATATGTTGGTAATTCTAGATTAAATATCCTGGTATGAGCTCGAATTGAGTATTTTAGAGAACCTAGCCCTGATACTTTTTTTCTTATTTTGAAAATGATCAGAACACAACTATTCCAACGACACTGAGAAAATGAAAAATATAAATAGATATCTCAATAGGTGGCCAAAAATTGCATACGGTAGTAAATTTTCTATTGTGAAACAAAATTCATGAAATGATCGACTAATAATACCATTCATTGACGTGAACAAATGTTGATTACAAACTAGTGAATTATTTGATAATATGTATGGCCTTACAAATGTTATAGTTCCATAAGTATAGATGATGATACAAGTCAAGTTAACTAGGTCTGGTGACATTTGAGTAGGTATGGAAGTCAGAGCATGAGATAGTTATGACGTCTTCCTTGGAAATATTAGTGGGAAGAAATGGTTAACTTCATCATCGACTGGTTATTGAAAGCAGCAACTCATTATAGCACGAGCGACAATTTTTCAAATTAATCCGAGATTAATTCAAATAATCATTCCGACAATCTGCGAATTCGTTTCGGTGAACCTATCCGTAACATCAATTATTAACAATTCTCATAGTTTCATATACACTTTTTATTTACCAGAACACATTTCACGTCAATTTGGTAGAAATAGATCTAAAATTGTGAACAAACATAATGTAGACTAGAGAGAGAACAAAAACTATGCATACATTATTTTCCGATCCAAGTATAATCATATACATCGATTGTACTGGACGAACATATTTGTATTGAACATTGCACGGATGTGTTATGAATACACATATTTTTCGAGAACGTTTTGTTGGCAATACTGATTTTGCCACAAAATCCATTTTTACCATTTTTACATTTTTACTGGCAATTTTGCTGTCTAGTTTATATGGAATCGCACATGGGTAGTACAATGAAGATGGAATGATGATCAGAGGAGAGTGAGCAAAAACTCTAGTTACTTCACTTCGAAAAAAATCTTGAGAAAATGTGTTTATTCAGTTTAGTTTTCGCTCTACAAATTCAACAAAGAAACTAATTGCTCTGAAGTGTATCATGCTTATGATACCATATATGGTATTGAGGCAAAATTGATTAGACCACTTCTGAGAACAAGCATATTGAAATTCTCAAATCTCCACACTGTACTCGATATAGTGAATATCCATATATATATATATATATATATATATATATATATATATATATATATATATATATATATATATATATATATATATATATATATATATATATATATATATACATATATATATATATACATATATATATATATATATATATATATATATATATATATATATATATATATATATATATATATATATATATATATATATATATATAGATATATATATGTATATATATATATATATATATATATATATATATATATATATATATATATATATATATAAATATATATATATATATATATATATATATATATATATATATATATATATATATATAACATTCTCTAAACTTTTGCGTTCAGTATTATGATTAAACATTGCTTTGGGGTTATAGCGCGTGTAATGAAAACAAAGACAAATCCAAATCTGAGATTGTTTTGATATGAAGATTGCCCAACGTTTTCAGAGTTCTGTCACTCCCTTCATTCATCTGATGAAGGGAGTGACAGAACTCCGGAAACATTGGGCATTCTTTTTATTAAAACAATTTCATGTTTGGATTTATCTTTGTTTCCATTTTACGCTTCATAACCCCAAAACTATGTGTAATCATGTATATATATATACATATATATATATATATATATATATATATATATGTATATATATTTATATATATATATATATATATATATATATATGTTACCGCCGATCTTAGAGATGGCGATGAGAGACCAGTGGACTGTATTCGTATGCCGACTTGGCATTAATAATCAGGCGAGCATAATCCAAACTCGGATTATGCCTCACCCCAAAACGATACGTATTTGGTCTACGTCGACTTGACGTTGTTGTTGACCAAATCAAAGAATAAATAGAAAGCGAAACAAAATAGATCAAACCTGAGTGGTGTCCCCGCACACCATTCGAATAAACAAGAAACAAAAGCTTGAGAGAAAACAAAACAACCAACTTCGTAAATGATAAAGACCAAAACAAATGTGAAGAATTAGAAACAAGAAAGTATGGAAATAGGTCCTATTAACGACTCAAGAAGAACGAAAAATAGAAAAGAAACAACTGCGTACATGCGAAATAATGTACAGTACGTCCGAACTCTAACAAAGTAGAGAAGGACGGGAGATGCTCACACAACAAGAGCTGATCGAGAATATGAGCGAATTCACCCACTTGACGAGCGACTAAGAGACGTCCGATATGAATCGAGTATGGAAGAGAACTGAATACTCGACGAGAGCCGTTTCGAGACGTCCGGTCTCAATCGAGTATAGCAGAGAACTGAGCTGCGAGGCCTAGCTTAGTCAGGCAACGCGAGAATGGCGAGCTGTGATTGGACGCACACATGGCGTGACAACCCACCAGCCAACCAGCAATGAGAAGGAAGGACGACTGCTTGCATGTATAAACAACATTCCATGACGCAAACGAATGATTTCATGTTCAAATGACAAACTAGGGAAAACGAGCTAGCTGGTCTCAAAAGACCGGCGTTAACATACCGCCCACCAAAATGAACATTTTAAAGCTGAGGTAAACGATACGGAAAATTTGGAACATGAAATTAGTACAGCAAACTGTTCGTAAGAAGCCTTGTAACTTCATAGGCAACGTGAGCGAAAAGATTTTCACCGAGTAATTGGATTGCTTCCCAATTGGATCGGAGAACAGCAAAGAAATCGCACATGATCCGAGCGATTCATTGAGGAGAAAACGCAACCATTTTATCCAATGGTCGCTGACTTTTCAAAAAAATGAAAAAAGAGAGAACAACAAGGAAGTTAACATGAAGAAATGATCAAAGTACCAATGCGTGCTTTGAACAGAAAGAATACACGAATGAATGCAAATCTGCCATTGGAGGCTGCATAGGCTTTGCGCGAAACTTGTGGCGAGTAATGCACTGGTGTATGCGCTGCCTCTTCAGGAAGAGAAGAGTGACGCAATCTTCCGCCCACCTTGAGTAAGCCCGAGGGTTCGAGAAAAGGTTTCAGCGAAGCGATCCGGGATAGAACCTGTCCCTGTTTGGCAAGTTGGCTGATCTCGGTTGCATAAAAGTGGTTTTGAGTGACTCTTATGATCAGTTCAAGAGCGTCTTGCAGCTCCACAGGTTTTAAAGAACCCGTAGGAGGGCGAATCTTGGATCGTTTCGCCAATAAGAGACGGGCAAATCGAACTACATACCCAAAGACCCGTTGTGCTTTGAGAAGTGTGGAAAACTTTCGAAAATTCACCAGGAGAGGATCTACTTTGACCGTTGTGGCCAAAGTGACCATGGAAGGCTTAATGTCTGGCAATTCAGACAATAAATCAGTGGAAGGCACAGAGATAGGCCACAGAGCATGGGGACTCCTGAGAAAAGAAGGACCCGAGAGGTACAACGGGTATTCCATGAGCTGAGAAGGCAGTATTCCACGAGAAGCGCAGTCAGCGGGATTTTCTTCGGAATCCACTTGTGCCCAATTGGTAGGAGTGGAGCTGTCGAGTATCTCCACTACTCGGTTGGCGACGAATGTCTTCAGTCGATGTGGAGGGGTGGCAAGCCACGCGAGCACAATAGTCGAATCAGTGTAGAGGGTTACTGACTCCACGACAAGAGTGCTGAGTGAGGGAAGAGTATCTTTCAGCACACGCGTTAGAAGCAAAGCAGCAGAGAGTTCAAGCTTAGGGATGGTCAAGGGTTTGACCGGGGAAACTTTACTCCTTGCTCGCAACAAACTAATATGCGAAGTTGCATGATTCGTTGTGTGAAGGTAAAGTATCGCAGCGTAGGCCTTCTCGGAGGCATCACTAAAGCCTACAAGTCGATGTATGCCTTGTGAAGCAGGAAATGCGCGTGGAACTCGGAAGTTCGAGAGAAGACAGATCTCGGCTACCGCGTCCAACCACCTTTGAGCAAGAAGCGGTGGTAAAACGTCGTCCCACTGCACCCGCGATAACCAAAGTTGCTGAAGAAAAGTCTTCATCCAGCATACGAGCGGGGTGAGGAATCCCAAAGGATCAAAAATGCGCGCAATGTACGACAAGACCGTGCGCTTCGTTACCACGCCTTCGAATGGTAAGGTGTGGAATGAGAAATCATCCGATCGGGGATCCCAGAACAGACCAAGGATCTTGATGCCCTGATCGTCATCCGAAAACACGACTGGAGTCTCTAGATGATCCTCCGGAAGTGCACTCAATGCTTCTGGGAGGTTACTGGCCCACTTTCGGAGTTCGAAACCTCCACTAGCTAGAAGAGCCTGTAATTCCGATTGAAGAATGCGAGCTTGAGCGACGTCTGCTGCGCCAGACACGATGTCATCCACGTAGATGTGAGATATCAAAGCACGCGAAGCATTGGGGAAAGGAGCCCCTTCGTCGTGCACGAGCTGCTTCAGCACTCGTTGAGCAAGAAAAGCTGACGGTACGAGCCCATACGTGACCGTGTTGAGCTCATATTCTTTTACTGGAGAGTCTGCATTGGGTCGCCAAAATATGTGCTGATATTTGCGGTCAGATGGTTGGACCAGAATCTGACGATACATCTGACGAATGTCAGCACAAATTGCGATGGGATGAGAACGAAATCGGGTTAAAACGCCCGGGAGTTCGCTCTGAAGCTTGGGACCACTGAGTAACAGCTGATTCAAGGAGGCGCCTCTCTCATCTGGAGAAGAGGCGTTAAATACCACTCTCAGCTTCGTGCTGGAGCTGGTAATCTTGTGCACACAATGATGCGGAATCACGTAGTTCGAAGAGGTGCTTGCAAGTTGCATGTGGTTCGATTGAATATAGTCTTGCATGAATGCTTGATACGCAGCATCATGCTCAGGATTGCGTTTCAGTCGCCGCTCCAGACTCAAATAATTCTGGAGGGCGGCCTCACGATTATATCCGAGAGGAGAGGATGTGTTCTTGAAAGGGAGTGCTACCGAATAGCGTCCGGAAGGGTTCCGTGAGTGCGTAGAAAGAAAATGCTCCTCACAAAGTTCATCGTCCGGATCAACTTGAAGAGGACGTGAAACTTCTTCCGATTCCCAAAACAATCGAAGAGTACGATCCAATGGAGAACCAGTGCAAGCAAGCAGAGAGAGCGGAGGCTGGAACTCGGCATCCAAACACCGAATAGGACCCAAAACCACCCAGCCGAAGACCGTGTTTATGGCAGATGGACTGCCACTCATCACAATATCACCTGACTTTTCAAGAATATCAGGGTATAAATCGGCGCCGATCAAAAAGTCGATCTGATCGGGCACATGAAAGCGGTCGTCGGCAAGAGAGAGACAGCGATAACGTTCAAACACCTCAAGCGGAACGGTGGTGGTTGGAAGTTGACTCGCTATCGCAGGCATAACGTAGGCTTGTACGCTGAGAGAGGTTGCAGGGGTGAACCGGGAAGCGATGCTGCATTGAACAGTCCCGATTACCCGAGCACTAACGTGACCAATACCAGAGAGTTCGGAATGACAAGGATTGATTTTTAATCCTAGCTTCTGAAGGAACGAGTGAGTGAGAACAGAGATTTGTGAACCACAGTCGATAACCGCACGGATAGGTTGCAGTTGACCGTGAGAGTCGCGGATCAAGGCGCGAACAGTGCCCAACAGAGCTGTGGGTAGCACTGGCTTGCTTGTCTTGACTTGACAAGCGAGAGTTTGAGGATGAGGCGAGGTGGTCTCCGGATGAGAAGAGACTTCGGTTGCTATTGTGTCACGAGTCAAGGGGTTGATTCGTGCGGTGTGTAACAGCGAATGATGTTTGTTACTGTGACAAGTACCGCAAACACTCTTAGAGGTGCATTGCGGTCTGAGATGAGCGCCCATGCAGTTGAAGCAGCGTTGTAGGCGACGTAACGTGTTGTATTTGTCGTCAACGGACTGTTGCCGAAATACGGAACACGAGTATAGAGTATGCTCCCCTTTGCAGACTGGACACGAAGATTGTTTCGTGGTCGAGCTTGCTGATTTGCTCTGCTCGCGAGATTTAAAGCTGACGGGCGGAGGATTCGCAACTAACAACGAATTGATTCGCTTTGTGGAAGGAGGAATAGCTTTTGAAGAGCTAGCTGCTTGTTTGTCGAGACCACACAATTCCATCGTCCTGGACTGCTCTTCAATGAATTTGATCAACGACGCGTAGCTAGGAGTGCTGTGCGAAGAATGTTTCTGTTCGAAAGCCTTGCGCGTTGATGTGTCGAGATTTGTCAGTGCTAACGTGAAAAGCAGAAAATCTGACAAATCTTCGATATTCAGAGCTTTCAACGATTCAATCGAAGTTTTGTGAACTTTCAGAAATGATTGCAGCCCAGAATGTGAATTGGTTTTGAGAGGCGTAAATTCTAAAACCTGTTGAACATACGTGGTGGCTAACAACCGAGGGTTATGATACCGACTGACAAGAGCATCCAATGCCACAGAATAATTGGCTTCCGTAATCGGAAACCCGGAGACGACAGACAAGGCGTTGTCTTTGAGGGTGGTCCTCAAATAGTGGAATTTCTGAACTTGATTCAGGTCGTTGTTCTCGTCGACGAGAGATTTAAATAGCGAATAGTATTCCGTCCATCGAGTAATATCACCAGAGAATGCCGGCAACGCAATTGTCGGCAATGAGATGGCTTGAAAACCATTTTGATTTGGCGGCGGAGGCGGAGTAGGCGTCGTCGCGGCAACGGCGGCGAGATACAGCCCACGAGTCGCGTACAACATTTCCTCGAAGCTGGCTTCAACAGCGTCGACCGGTAAGGCATCGTCGCCTTCGTCAAGCTGAGCGTTCAAAGATATTATTTCTCTCTGAACTTCCTCAAAGTTGGCTTCCAAAACGTCAAGTTTGTCGTAGCGAGGTTTGTACAACGGAGCTTTGGCACTATCAAGCGTTTTGAAAGCATCGTAGGAGCGTTGTAATGAAGCGAATATCCGCTCTCGCTTTGCCGTGAGCACTGCTTGTTGTTTCAAGATTTTAGACGCCATTGTAGCGAAAGAATAACCACAGATTGCAAAAACACGAAACAAGAACAAGGACCAAAAACTAATGATATGAAATATCACGGAGAAATACGGCCGAAATGCACAGAAAAAGAATAATGCAAGATTCAAGAATTGAATGTCTATAAAACAAGTTGAATCAATTGTTGATAATAACTCGCAAACAAACAGAATAAATTATTGCACCGTGGAAACCCAATTATGTGGAAGCCGATTCAGTGCGGAGGACAAAGAAGTCACCCATGCGATGCCTGATCGCGGGTGCTGACACAAATGACTGTGGAATCCGGAGGTGGACTCCGCGTGGTGCAAAGAAAGGAATCCACAAATGGATTCCAACAAGTAAAAGCAATTGGAATCCGGAGATGGACTCCGCGAGGTGAAAAGAATGGAATTCACAAATGGATTCCAACAAGAGAACGAAATAAGAATCCGGAGATGGATTCCGCCTCACGAATGACGAGAAATTGGAACCAAAAATAATCTTTGGCTCACAGGGACCAAAATGTTACCGCCGATCTTAGAGATGGCGATGAAAGACCAGTGGACTGTATTCGGATGCCGACTTGGCATTAATAATCAGGCGAGCATAATCCAAACTCGGATTATGCCTCACCCCAAAACGATACGTATTTGGTCTACGTCGACTTGACGTTGTTGTTGACCAAATCAAAGAATAAATAGAAAGCGAAACAAAATAGATCAAACCTGAGTGGTGTCCCCGCACACCATTCGAATAAACAAGAAACAAAAGCTTGAGAGAAAACAAAACAACCAACTTCGTAAATGATAAAGACCAAAACAAATGTGAAGAATTAGAAACAAGAAAGTATGGAAATAGGTCCTATTAACGACTCAAGAAGAACGAAAAATAGAAAAGAAACAACTGCGTACATGCGAAATAATGTACAGTACGTCCGAACTCTAACAAAGTAGAGAAGGACGGGAGATGCTCACACAACAAGAGCTGATCGAGAATATGAGCGAATTCACCCACTTGACGAGCGACTAAGAGACGTCCGATATGAATCGAGTATGGAAGAGAACTGAATACTCGACGAGAGCCGTTTCGAGACGTCCGGTCTCAATCGAGTATAGCAGAGAACTGAGCTGCGAGGCCTAGCTTAGTCAGGCAACGCGAGAATGGCGAGCTGTGATTGGACGCACACATGGCGTGACAACCCACCAGCCAACCAGCAATGAGAAGGAAGGACGACTGCTTGCATGTATAAACAACATTCCATGACGCAAACGAATGATTTCATGTTCAAATGACAAACTAGGGAAAACGAGCTAGCTGGTCTCAAAAGACCGGCGTTAACAATATATATATATATATATATATATATATATATATATATATATATATATATATATATATGAATATATACAATATACATATGTTCATATGAATATATATATATATATATATATATATATATATATATATATATATATATATATATATATATATATATATAACAATACTCAACCTTATTTGTTTGAACTCGAAAAGATAAGTTGGGGAAAAATCAATGCCAAGTGCATCTTCATCGATTAAAGCGAAAGTTTTCCAAAATCATATTTCTCAAGATCAAATAATCTATTGAAATGATCAACAAATACGATCAGTTGGAGTTGCGAAACGAATGCAGTGATTGACTAGACTTCCAAAGTTCGTTGAAGAGTCCTTCAGTACGGTAACAGTTGACCAATGGTTGTAACAAGTTAATAGTTGATCACGTTCTATGAGAGGACTATTGAAAAATAGGGCATTGATTGTTTCCCAACCATTAGGTGTGGATTTCGAGTAGATTTGATGCAAATATCTTGATCATTTCACCACAATCTATAAGAACACACCGGTGCAAAATAACCACATCAAAGACTTGCCGTAAAATCCTACTATCATTTATTCTTCCCATAACGGATATATACTTGGTTGCCTATAGTGATTGAAAAGGTTTCAGGCGCTGAACATGACCATGTAAGAATGTAGGCTGTGCACACAAGATCTATTAACACTGAAATATTCAACTCACAAGACTAACGACAATACATATCAATTGACACTCCCAATATGTTGAAACACACATTGAAACAGAATAGAAATTTATTTTCGGATGGAATACATTTTTTTGTATCCTTAGTAAACTGCTATGTTTTCGTTTCATCATCAAACAAACAAATGTCATGTAAAAAATAGTTGTTGAATGAATGAGTATCCTATGGTTACCCTGCAAACAAAGGAGAGTACCGAGAAAGGCCATGCATGTCATGCAAAAAAATTGCTCTCTATATACTAACCAAAAACTTTCTCATTCCATATTCAAAATGAGTAATTCCAGTATTACTTGAATTTTATGTGAAATTTCGGTGTTATTATATGAAAATATATCGTCGTTTCTGAAATCATATCACGTGATAGCTCCTCATAAATTATCTTCAAGACATAAGTGTGAATTATTTCACTGAATATATTTCATCAGAGTAATTTTACTCAAAGCAGAATACTATATTTCATTACTCAAATATATGGGATTCAATATTCTCAGTCTCATTTCGAGATAACTTCATGAATAACACTTGAACTTTGAGTAAAATTAATTCATATTGAATGAAGCTTCACTCAGAATGTTCACAATGATAAAACTCAAGTAATTGTTTGTCTTTGAGGATCTAATGAATAATCGTTTTCACAGCGAAATAATGCCCCTGTTTTGACTTGGATTCCAGCTTGCACCGCCGGCTGGAGCTGCAAGGGTAAGGCCTTTATTTACCAATTTTAGCTGTTATCATGTACGAGATAAAGCCAGAGTTAGTGCGCTATTATTGAACAAACTTCACCAAAGAGCAAAGACTGTTCTCGGTTTAGAAACCTCTTCACAGATAATATGTGGTCCAAGCATGTTATGTATGTAATATGAAATAGTGCAACGTTTCAAGTAGCGAACTAAGTCAACGAGTTGATAAATTATAGGAAACTGTTTGGTCCGCTAAACTGTGTAACTTGAATAAAACGAATTAGGGGTGGTTTTCGTGACTCGCGGTGATAAACGTCACACCGCCATAGAAGGAAGAGCCCTCCCCCCGGTCCCCCTGCACACCCAACACCTCAAAAACCATCGTAAATAGCAATTTAACCGTATTTTAATATGTGTGTAGCGACACTCTGATGGTAGATGGCGTTCATAGAACCCGTTCACGTACTCCCCATGGTGGAGAGAAATGACAAAATAGTATACTTCCTTCATTGAGTGTTGGTGGATTGACACGTCCGTCCGTTGATGTTAATAGATAAGGAAGACTGTTGATCGAGCTATCAACAATTCATGGAACAAAGTATTTCTCCTGGGTGGGATGTCACATTACTATAGCGACCGCAACATCTCCTGGTCAAGTGTCGGTTATATTTGAAATCAAGACGAAAGAATTGAAGTAAGATAGTTTAATTCTATGATTTTAATTTATTTCTG
>OZ023330.1:29866322-29868822 GCA_964007535.1 Brachyptera risi | reverse complement strand
CAATTCAGGAACATGTCATTGACCACTTCATTGAGGAATATCTTCCATCATGCATTGTGATGGTATATGAATATGCTCTCGAAATATAAGACCCTAATACGACATGCAATTCGAAACAGAACAAAGGTCTGGATATTGAAATTTGATTTTGGTACTGGTCGATTTTCTGTTCCAATTCACAACTTCAAGATTCATTTCAAGCTGATTACGTTTCACCATTACGTCGAATAATTTATCACTTCCTTAGTCATAAAATGACAAAAGACTATTAATAGAACAATGTGATATTTACTGCCGATTTTATTGTTCGCATTTTGTAAACGTTTCTGTCCGATCGACTCTCATTTTCTCTTCCATTCTCTATACTCTCTTCCTTCAGCAACTTACTCGCACATGACTTGTCTAAGCAAGATTAAATTGACAGAATAAAGAAGAAAGGAAAAGTCAGATTAAACCTGATTGGTTCTCTCCACGGGTTGAAAGGCTCTTAAAAGCATAGAAACGAGGGAGAAATGAAGTGAGAGATAGCGATAGTAAGAGAGAAAAGTAGAAGATATTCCGTACAGAAATGAATGAGAGAGAAAAGGGGGGAAGATAATATGTATCATTCATATTACCAGGAAAACGCGGGATCTGCGTTGTGAGATAAGCTTAGAGGTATGGAAATATAGAATGAAAAATATTCTGTTAGCTCAATCCACATTTACGGACCTTGGATTACTTCAAACGTTCAAAAACTTCACCTGCAACTTGTTGATATTTATAGTGCTGCAACCTGTCGCATATACACTTTGCAGACCAATTGATCCAAATATTCAATAAAATGTATACTTTTATTGCGTTTTCTTGTTATTTCTCATTCGATTGTTGCAAAAGTCACTGAGAATATGCATGATGATATTTTTTATATTCAGTGAAAATTTTGAAGCTTTCGAAAAATTTTCATATTCAAGTATTTTCCATGCGGGTTATTCTTTTGGGGATTTTCCAAACTTTTCGAACTTTTTCCGGAAAAACCTTCTGCGCGATTTTTCGGAAAAACAATCGCAGCCTATATTCTGGTATGACAGAAATATGGAGAAAATGTTTCAAGTCGATAAGTTGATTTTTCTGACCTGTAGGCCGCGCACAAAATTACAAAAAAAAACGAACATAAAAACCAAGCCCATTTTTTCTCGGTATGTGAAATAGAATCTTCCCTACGCTCATCTAATTATCGTATCATATTTATAGTATCGATGATTTTTCAACGAACTGATTGTGCAATCAGCACGATTTTGAAATGTGTTTTTAATACGTCTTCACCATATTAAATTATATCCATATGTATAATATCATATTCAATTTTTACGACGTTTCCGATATCATGTAATATGATCAAAATTCAAGGAATAAACAATTCATCATTATCATTATTCATACATAGCAAATTAGAGATTCGACAGCAGTTAGGTCAAGCGCAGGATCATGTACAATGCAATCCTCAACGTACAGGAATGCATGTGACCTCTGAACTAGAATGAACATCACAGGATGCATTCAATTACCGATATGAAATAATCACGTGATGTTTGCATCCACTCTCATCAAGCGATTCTGACTGGATTTCATCAAATTTCATTCTTAGTAAAAATGGCCGAATCGAATTTTACTTAAAACTATACAACTCTACTCCATGATATATTCGAATTTTGAGTCTTGACATTACGCCGATAAGTCCCCGAATTCCTCTGAACAATCCCTTTATTAGTACGAACTGTTGAAAGCGAGAAAGAGAGAACAAAAACGAGCGAAAAACAAATTAACAGAGAGACAATTGCAAATTTCGTGAGACACAGTAAGTCTTTACTGTGTTCATCCAATAGGGACATTGTGTTCTCCGTTCATTCAAAATTCACGAAGGCAGGACATTTCTTGCTTTATTCTAACATATATTCAATTAAAGTACCGTTTCAGTCCATTCTTATCATCAATAATGCTTTTATCACATCATGACATCTATTCAACATAATCAACCATTTTTTTCTATCAGACTCCAAGTGATTGGTATCCCATTATTTTTATCGATTGAGCAATCGATCGATTTTCGATACGACATCATTTAAATGTCAGAACGCTTGGCGTAGTCTTTTGCTGCTACGAACGTTTTGAAGAAAGACAGATGATGCGTGATCAGTATTGGAAAGTTATTCGATATTTTCTATGCTTACTTATCATGAAAATACATATAATTTGAACTCTTTACAGTTATATATCTAATTATAAACGGATTAAATGTTGAATTAGGAGTTCAGATGGTTTCATTATCAATACAAAATCATACCGTAGATTTGGATTTAATTCCAACTTTCCAATATTATTTCAATATCAATTTTTTGTATCGTCAAAATGAAGTGTAATCATCCTTGGACAGTGTGTACAAATAAGAGAGAGAGAGAGAGAGAGAGAGAGAGAGAGAGAGAGAGAGAGAGAGAGAGAGAGAGAGAGAGATAAGGTGAAA
>OZ023330.1:29803822-29863822 GCA_964007535.1 Brachyptera risi | reverse complement strand
CCCGCATTTGTGCCACCGAAATATCGGGACAGTGCTTTAATGTAAACTACGTAATACAAAAACAACCCCTGGAGATGATGGCACAAATTGTGTTTCTATCCCTGTTGGCTTACGTCATCACATGTATACATCAGAGTCTGGAACGCAAACGAAAGGGGATTGTTTCAGAAGTGTTGATATTTTAGTGCTATATTAGTGATATCATATACCACTAATGAATGAGAATAGTTCACACAGAAGGGTTACAAACATACTGATGAATCAAGAATTGATGACGGTAAAGTTGGGGAGTTGAAATATGATCTTCTTGGAAGCATCCATATAGTTTTCTGTCAGATGACGTGTTTTCTTTCCTGTTTTGCTGAAAGACTTCACCAACATCTAGGCTTTTCAAGCTTCAAATTATTGTTATCTTCCCAAATTAAAATGTCCTTGTTCATATCACACGATTCACATTTTATATAATTTGTGGAGCATCTTTCATAGAATAACTCGAAATGACAATTGAAAAACGTGTTTTTCATATTAAAGAGCGTAAAAGAAACTAGACGTCTTCTTGAAGATACATAAAAATCTCATTCTAATAGGGCACCGCACAAGAGGGATGACTGAAATCCATTCAACGAAGTTCCTTTGTGGAAATTGCTCTGAATAGTTTGAAGCCTGTCACCGACAAAGAATGAATATGGGGGATTGGGGGCAAATATTCGAAAACCCATATTTAATGAAAAAACAATTTTCATAAGCTGCTGCTTACACGAGACTCTGTGAGGCTGTAATTAAAAAAGATTTCACTTTTTCAGTGTATAAGAAAAAGAACATGGGAATAATAGAAGATGAGTGAAGAAGATTAGAAAATATAAAAATACTCAATCGTGGAAAATATGTAGAAGACACAAATTGCTTCTCATCTATCATCTAGATCACAGATCACAGTGTTTTTTCACGTTTTTTTCAAAGATATATATGAAAAAACTCTCATTACAAGCTGAGAAACTTCTTGTTGAATTAAAAAGTGTCTCTCTAATATTGCATACTGTTTCTTGTGAGAAAGACTGCAGAATGAAAAGCTTGGATTCGCAATTATCGTATAGAGGTGAGAACTAGTCAGTCGTGACTTGGTATTAGAAAACCATTGTTCCCACCAAATACTCCTCCGAGGAAAACCACGAATAACTTCAGTCAGAATAGTCGACCATTCGTTAATTCCAGCTCATGATCAGTGTTAATTCTAATAATTGACGAATGATCAAAAAAAAAACTTTTATAAAGATACATGATGTGATTGTTTCATTCGTAGCACTGAGCATGTGAGGTAATATTCGAATGTTTGATTGTATCTATGATCATTCCAAATGCAAGTCCAAATATTGAATGAATAATACAATACAATACACCACAGACAGTTGACTTAGTATGCGTTGTATGGGTCAGACAATTGTAACAATTCAATAACTTAGACTCGAACCATCAGACTTTAGTCCTGATACTTCAGACATCGATATTTTAGTACTTTGATACTGCAGTTTCACTCAGAATAATACCTTATGAATCGTATTTCAAAATATAATAATAATAATTCAATAATAATCGAAATTCAAATGGCATTGAGATAATTATGGTAATATTTATCACATTCGATGTGTTATGTACAACACATGTTATAAGGGTTTTTTCAAGTGCTGTCCTTCAACATATCGGTCATCATCGTTTGTTTACACGTAACTATAGAGGTATAGGCAATCTATCGACTGAAAAAAATGATTTCTTCATTGTATAGGCCCGGTAGTTCTCGTTCAGTGCAATAGTTTAACGAATTGTCAGTCATGTCATATACAAATATGAATAATAATTCTCATGATATGATGGTCGAATAATAATAATCCAGACAATGTAAATGATTGATCATTGAACCTATATTGTAATAATTATTGGACTTGATTCATTTTTGTGAGTATACAGTATAGGTGGCATGACAACCTAAAAATTACAATTTCATAAGAATTCCAGAGTGAGATTTAATTATTCAATAGAAATGAAACGGCGAGGTTCAGATACGTGAGTATCTGCTCTTCCACCTAACCTCATAACTGAAATGGGAATGAGAATTCAATAAAATGAACTATGAATTCACAATGAGAAAAGGAATGGAACAGAAAGAGTTAATTCAGATATGAACTAGATTAAACATGATTTTTTAAAATCATCTCTGAACTTTGCTTCACCAAAAGTTGTTTCTTATATGATTTAATCAGGCCTAGGGATTTTACTGACTAATGACATTGGTAGCTCGTTCCATTTGCTTGGGCTATCAATTGAGAATGATGATGAAAATTTGGAATTGTGATGTTGATGAAGCAAATGGGCGTTTTGACAAACATTGTGATCATGAAGCTGACGTGAGAGAGATCCTGTTGTACAGATGTTCAGGAGACTTGTTGGTGATTATTCAATAAATCAGCACTGCTTGAAATTCCTACGATTGAACATGTTTAACTATCCAAGTTCGATAAGTTTGGGTTAAATTTTTTGTTTGAAGGGTACGTTCAGAACAAATCCAACACACGAGTATTAAACTTCTTGTATCTGTCGTTCAATACTTTTCTCAATTCTACTGTACACGTGGTCACAAAAATCAAAGATAAAAAAAGTGATGGTACAAAAAGAGACGGTTTTGTTTTTGAAGGAAGGAGCTTCTTATGTTGATAAAGATACCGTAGAATTCCATTTGCTTCATGACAACACTTCGTGATATAACACTTAATATCCGATTGGAAACAAATTCCTGAATTTCTAGCACTAGCTATTGATTTTAGTTCAGTGCTTCCTATTTTTACTTTGAGAGGGGATTCTTTATACAGGTTGATTCCTCTTTTACTTCCGAGTGGAAGAACAACTGTCTTCTTGGGATTGAAAAGAATATATCGAAATAAATGGAAGTGCGACGATCAAACCACATTCGAATTTGAAGGTGTTATATAGATTTGAGCCAGCCTTTCAATTGTGTAAAGAATCGGGAAGTTATACACCCAAAAAAAGCATATGTTTTCAATTTGCAACTATTTACAACCGGATATGATTGGCAATATTACAACCTATCACTGTTGTGTTCGCCACAGTGGAATACACTGAAGAACAGCTGGTTAAAGGTTTAGCTGGATTCGAGGTTATGACCGCTATAGTAACTGCGTTCATGTGCAGAGAACGGTCAAGCGACGATGTGGAACTGACAGGCAGACGGGAGGGTCGAATTCGTACGGTTATTACCACTGTGAAAATGTCACTGTGATAACCGAAGAGTCAAAATGCATTTCTAGCTGACAACAGTCTGACAAAATGATAAATCTTCTGTCAGAAATTGGGTTTTGGGAGAGGTCAAAAATATCCTTTTAGTTCATCATCAAATCGATATTGTATTTTCAATAACATAAAAAACTTGATATAGAATCATTGTTTCCCAAATGAGGCTATGGGTGAAAGATGATTGATCGTTTCAACGGGGCACGATAAGAGCGATATCATCACCTCAAAGAATAATTGGAAATAAGATTACTCATTAAACAATGAATAAATCTTGAGGTGATGATTTCAGGACTCGAAAACAATTCAAACATTCACATTGGGGACGAAAAATCTTGAAACTTCTTATTATCTTGATCTTATTATTTTTTCCTTCTTTTTCAATTGATCATTTCTTTTCAATCTTGTTGTCATTGTATTGGTTTTATCTCATTCAAAGACATTCTGGAATATTACACAACAAAACTAATCAAAATAACATTCTAACTTCTAAGCATTTGTAAATCCAAGGAACCAACTGATAATATTATTGTGTATAAAAATAGCTTGTCAACGTCTTCCTGTATACAGGCTCATTGTTGTGAGTCCAATACAACTATTTACACTTTCGAATATAAGACTATGGCATTCTTATGATTTCACGTTTTCCGTTATTGGGAAACAGTAGCTTTATGTCAAGGTTTTTTTTCAATAAAAATAATGTAGTGAACATCAGGCAGATTGAATACATAAAGTAGGCCCATATGGGTAATTGTGAATAATTGCAAGAAGACGGACAAAAATCAGAAATATCATCATATTAATCATATAATCTCGCTACTTGTGGTGTAGGTGCCGGTTTTTTTGTGCGTTTTTTTTTTGTGCGGGGAGCGACAAATGATTACATTCACGGCTTTGTTTATCTCTCATCAGCTGTTTTGATTGAGTTAGATTTTGGTAGACAACCAAAACTAATGTTCGTTCTTCGTAGAGGAGGAACATTCATGGAGATTTCTGAGAATAATCATTCAGTACTAAGATAAGTTTTTGATTCCCACTCTGTTGAGAAAAACAAATATTTGTTTTCTTAATCGAATCCGTTCAAATTCACTGACCTAGCTTGACCTCACTGAAAAAGCTAGTGAAGGATGAAAGCATGAAAAACAAACTATTATTGCTGAAATGACCTGTTACATTGTGTTATGCGAGTGGGAGAAGCAAGACATACTATACTATTTGCTCATTAGGCCTACAATCACAACACAGTGGAAATGTTGTTTATTACTGACTCTTACTTGAATTGGAACGTTTGATACTTCTGAAAGATGAATTCATTGGGTATTTATGTTATCGTACACCTCGTTTGGTGAAATCATGATCAAAAAACCCACAACTATTTTAAATATAACATTGTTATGTGTTTTATTGGATTACACAATCTCATAATCACTCGTAAATAAATTATTACGTATAACTTCAAAATTTATGACTTTTGATTAACTGAAGTTTTTTATGTGGTTATCCGGCGAGATGGGAACGCTGAATGGCGTACCGGAATAAAGTCGACTGGGTCGTGTATCATAGGCTTTGGAGTACTCTCCAATGGATGGTTTTAAAATGTGCTCAGGTTTCAGGTAAGGCTGAATACTCAAAACCAAATCACACAAATGAGTTGACTTTATTACTCAATTTCAGAGAGGGCATATGAGTCTTTTTAGCGAAATGTCAATTTTTCATTATAATTTTTGAACGCAGTATAAGGTATTGAAATTCGAATATGGGAGGAACACAGATGTTTTTTATGCATCATTGATGGTATACAACAAAACCTATTCAACTTATGTAGTATAATTTTCAACGGTATGCAACCGAAAAAACATATTTTCAGCTGTAAGTGCCTATACATGTGAAAATGTTTGATCTCGGGATTAACCATCATTTTATTTCACATCGTTTGGAAGGTATTGGATATATTTGTGTACATCCCGTTTTAGAATTTTGATATTTCATTTTGTTGATAGTTATCTCCAAAAAACTGACATTTCACTATATTGACTCCCATGAGCTCGCAGCCAATTCTAATTCCGAATGTATCAACTTTCATTTTAGTAATTTTAGCTCCATCTAAAATTAAATTGCATTATCAAACTAGCCCAGTCGCTTTTCTGGAGGAATCCTGGTTTTCGAACAACTGTTCTCTAATTACATATCATCAACCCAATTCGTTGAAAACAAAATTCCTGATGATGCAACTCTATTGTTAGGTCGCACATGAATGCATCGAACATAAGGAATGTGTCTTCTATCAACGAACATGTCAGATCTCTGAAATGCCTTTGACGCACAAGAGCTTACATCACTCGTATATATATATATATATATATATATATATATATATATATATATATATATATATATATATATATATATATATATATATATATATATATATATATATATATATATATATATGTATAACAACTAAATAAACATCGTGACCACTGCTTCACCCGTTGACTTTCAACTTCTTATATTAGATATAAAACACGGAAAGAAAAGCCGTCTCAAACAAAGTAGATCGGCGTGCATACGCGGCGATGTTCTATTTGCGGAAGTTATGCAGTACGGTGAGTGTATGCTACACAAATACACTCCGTGTTGATGGTTATTTGGCTGTGTAGCGGCAAGCTATGCCAGGTGGGCCACCCCTCCTACGGGACGGGGGAAGGTTGGGAGAGGGGAATTCTTGCGCTATTACTCTCTTCAACGTGTGAGGTGAGCTTTCTTGTAGAACTGACAAATCAATTTGATGTGGTTTGTATTAAAGCGTTATGGATGTGCAAAGGATATATTGAATACGTTTTTTCTCTTGTTGCTCTTGATAATGATACCAGGAAAACGCAGAATCCGCGTAGTATATAATAAGCGAGATATCTGAATAGATAATCAAAGTCGATAAAGTAGTTCTACATCTGTAGACTTTGGTATAATCGAGAACTTCACACACCTTGATTCATATAAATATAATTAATTAGGACTGAGACAATTTGCCGAGTGGTCAGTATTCACTGAACCACCATTCAGAAGACCGGGATTCGATTCCCGCCATGGTCGACCATCCTGACAGGGGTTTTCCATGGTTTCCCTCTGTCTTTCAAATCAATACTGGGATGGTTCCAATTAACAACAGGCCACGACCGACTTCTCCACACTATCAAAAACACTTAATAAAACAACCTTTCATCTCATCATCCTATCATTTCATTCAATTCAATTCAATTCAACACTTAATTTGCCAATTTGATTTTTACATTCTATAATTAGGTCATGATGAAATATAAGGCACGTCAAAAATAGAATAAGAATTAAACAAGAACATTCATGCACAACATACTATACATTCATACATTCATTCCATACATTCATTCTTACATTTAATCTTATCATAGTCGTCAGTCATTCCTTACGCTACTAACATTCTTCTTGCATGTGTCAAAAAACTCATCCTCACAGTAAAAACAGTGCAAGATGAAAAATGTCATCAATTCGACATTGGAAAGCATTAGAGAGTCAATACATAAAATATAATCAGGAAGCATGTTATAAGATGTGATACCCTTAAAAGTACAGTCTTGACGATATAAAGTTGTTCCATGATATGCATTATGGATGTTGGCTCTAGATCTTGTCAAGTGATTATGTAGGCCTATGTCTTAATTCAACTTAAAATGAGATATATTTTTCTTAGCATTAATTATTGTTTCATAAATATATAAGCTTGGTGTAGTTAAAATACCAACTCTCTGAATAATTAACATGAAAAACGTCTCAACTTTTTAAAAATTACTCCAATTGCAGTTTTTATATTTTGATAATTGAATGATAGAATAACACTCCACCCCAAAAGATAAAACCATACCGTAACAATAACTTGAAACAACCCAAATAGATGGTTTTCATATGGTTTGTTTTGAGATGTGATGCCCAAAGCCCTTGGTCATATCTTTGCATGGCCATCTGTGAGAGAAGAACAATATCTCTGTCGTATCTATAGAGATCTGTGGTATCCAAGTAATGTTGTGACAACACCCTCTGACCCAATTGTTTGGAAACAGAGTTTGACCGGCACAGTAGCTGAGTGGTTAGCTCACTTGCTTCGTGTGACCCGGGAGGTGAAGGGACATATCGGACCCGGTTCGATCCCCGCCACCGTCCATCTTTACAGGGGTTTTTCGTAGTTTCCCTCTGTAGTCTAGGCTAATGCCGGGATGGTTCCCACAATATGGGCCACGACCGCTTCCTTCCCACTATCCTTCCCACTACTCATAAAAACCTTTATCTGATCATCCCACCATCTCATTAATCATTCATCCGACGCCAATAGATCTTAGTGATCATTATAGTGCGTCGTTGAAACCCAATCTAAAAAAAAAAAAAAAAAAAAAAAGAGTTTCATTATTATTATTACTATTGGGTTTGGCGACGCACTGTACTGACGACTACGATCTATCCGCGTCGGTGAATAACTAGCTGTAAACACGCAAAAGAAAGTGAATTAGTAACTTCTAGGCTTCTTTCAAGTGTTACTACAAAATCACAGATCGTTGTAGTAAGTTTATTTGGGCAGCAATTTCCAGGATTGTATTTTCCGATCATAATTTTAATAGACAGTATAGGTAGACTCTATTCGACAGAAAAAGGTACTAGTTATATGCTGTTAACCCAATATGAATTAATAAATAAATGAACCCCAATAGGTAAATATCGGATTATAGGAAGCTGTGAAACTCGCCAATAAGATTCCGCTATTTTTTTTTTCTTTTTATTCAACATTTATCATTATAACAAAACACTTGTTATTAACAGAATTACAAAAGTATCTAAAACTAAACAAGGAAGATTCTTCAATCACATTGACATTCAAATGAATAGAAAAGAACAATGAGCGTGAATAATGAAAAATGATAAGTTGTAATAATGAGAATGAAATATAAGTTGTTTATCTGATCTTTTTAAAAAAATAATGATACCCACATTAGCCGAAGCTTGTGTGTGGGAAAACTATCATTTTGATGAATGAAAAACATTCATTAAATCATTTTATTCAAAACGGGTCGTCCAAATTGCGTACAAATTTGTGATAGTGTGTAGGCCTATCATTCCTGTGTTCACATTCAGGGAAAACTCGTTTTTTTAGAGAGATTTCATTTTTTAAATTTTATTGTACAGCCTAATCTTATGTTTTTTTTTACTCTAAGATGGTAATTTTCGAAAAACGGTTCGACCGACCCGACCTCAAAACTATACTGTTCTAGGTTGGATGAGTCTGGGTGCACAGAAAAAGTAAGATGTTGATCAGTCAAACCGTGCGACTTGTGCAGTGGGTACAAACAAACAGAAAAAAACACAGACAAAGTTCCATAATCGTGGGATGAAAGTCTTCGCTATCGC
This sequence comes from Brachyptera risi, assembly GCA_964007535.1. Taxonomy (NCBI): domain Eukaryota; kingdom Metazoa; phylum Arthropoda; class Insecta; order Plecoptera; family Taeniopterygidae; genus Brachyptera; species Brachyptera risi. Next base: position 29,855,092 of record OZ023330.1, on the reverse strand, counting down.
TTATCCTAATATATGGAACATTAACGTGCAGTATAGCTTGCCAACACGTAAGTAATTGCCATCAAGTCACATGACTTAATAAATGAAATATCTTATTTTTTTAAAATTAAATTACGCCTGAAAATATAAATGCTCGACAAATGATTACGTAATAATATGTATGTACACTTGCGGTCACAAGTCGATCGATCCGAAATTTAAATTACATTTCTTATAAAATATGAACACATGTCATCAGCAATTTTTCAAATACTATGGGTGAAGTGCGTAAACGCACATCGTCTTCTAGTTGCAGTGCGTTTAATGTCGGTTGATTTTTTTCAGGATGAATTTTAATTCAACCGACCACTTTATGTGACTGCAACCGTATATTTAATATGCACAAAATTCTATGCATATCTTATGTGATGTATTTTATATATTTCATGTTCTATTTGTATTCCATCAATTTCAAGAACTTGAATTTTGAAAATTTGAATAAACTTTCATCTCAGTGTTGTTTGCCCTCAGTATATTGAAAGTTCAAAATAAAATCAGGTTATATGCATCTCGATTAAAAATTCTGATTATGTGTCTGTATATAATGTAACTGCATGAGACCTTCAAAAACTAGGTTTGACATTTTCAACTATTTTTAACTCATGTGTCCAGATTGTATATAATCGAGTAACGTGGCCTATTTCTGTAATTAATAGCTTCAGAATTCGAGACAAATGTTAGAAATCTTCGAGGACACAAAGCCAGAAAACCGTTCGAATGATGCAAGTCTGGTGATTAGAAAATGAAAAGCAGAATGAATGAATATTAGGGTTTTAAGGCGCATCGACAGCGAGGTCATTTAGCGCCTGAAAAAGCTACAAGTACATTGGGGTGATGCTGAATGAAGAGTTACACTGAGGTGTGACTTACTTCCGAAGGCAATTAGGAATACGAAGTCATTGCGAAGAATTTAAGTGATACTAATGAGCATGTAACGAAATGAAGAAACTTACGTGTCGTTAATCCTCTGATGGAGTGCGCAGGAATAATCTGGAATCCCTATAAGGAAGAGCTAACAAATTGGAAAGATGAGGAGGATTCAAAGATTGGCAGCTATATAAAGATGTCGAGAGTATTCCAGAGCGTCATTGAGTGTGCGTAAGTGGAGACTAAATTTTACCCCACTTGAAAAAAAATCATTTCGCTCTCCGCAGTCAAACGAAAGCGCAAATTGTGATGGAACTTATGTATATATTTCATAATTTTGTCCATCAATATTTTGACCATCAAGATGAACTATTGAAAAGATCAACAGGTAACTCAATTACACATCATAGTTATTCTGGGGTTTGGTCATTTTCAATTTTATATTGAAGTTCATGTTGATTTCGAAAAATATATAGCACATTCGATCAAGAAGAAACAATTGAGATGGTGTAAAGAGATGACTGAAGCAACCAGAATATAATTTCAATGAGCACCAGCGAAGAGATTTGAAAATTGGAGGATCACGAAGTAGATAGAGGAACCAGACAGAAGAAATAGTGCATTGATGGTTGTAGAAGGGGATATTTTTCTTGTCTGTTGTAAACATAGATGCATGGATAATGATTCTCAACTCCAACACAATTCCTTCCACATATGTTGAACTTTGTCATTGTGAGTATAATTCAAAGATGATAGAATTCCTTAAACATTTGAATTTATCAGAGAATTTTTTTTCCATATTTTGTCTCGGGGGTTATTTTTATGAGTTTAAAGAAATATGCGAAATTATTTTCATCATAATCGGTTCATCCTATTGTGCCTCAAAACTTAACATCATCGGACTAGATAATGACATATATGCATGCCAAGTTTCATCACGGAAATTTCTCTCGTTTGACCTGTCGAGCGCGCTAAAAAAAAAATAGAAGAAACATGTTATTAACATGTATCATGAACATGTATATGTAAGAAACAATTATTAAATCCATTAAATAGCATTTTTCAGAATGCATGTTTTTTCATACTCAAAAATCCTGATATAACCTTAATTCACATTTGAGAAAAACTAAAATGTGTTTGTCAGAATCTGAGTCGAGAAAATTTCGGAAGAAGCCGATCTTAAGAGCTCTAAAAATTCAAAATTCAATTTTTTTCAACAATAAGTACACATAAATCTCCTTGATAATTTTGTAAGTTAGGGGAGAAATGTATGAACTCAAAACTGAACGTGAGATCTTGACTGGACATATACTATTCTATCTTTTATGTTGACATTTTTGTATGTCTCAATGAAGATTATAGCAAAATGGATACGTGAAATAAAACGTTTGTATCCTCATCGAACTGTTGAAAATTAACAGACATTTGGTTCAACCAAAGTCGATAAGGTAGTATGCCAGAAGGAAGAACTACTTTATCGACTCTGGTTCAACGTTTTGTCATTTCGTCATCCACTGCGACACGATAATGCAAGGTTTGTGGAAGGAGTATATTTTAGAGTAGAATAGTAAGTCGTACTCTTAAACTGTGCGTGTAAGATCACACACGATAATGTTCCAATACAGGGAGTGATTATTTGCCATCAAAATTCCAATTATTACTTTCTGTCTACTCATTTCCACTTTATTTTCATACTTCCTTCATTTCTATTATGATCACATCGGTGAGAAAGAATTAGTAGAAATATATAAACACAATTTCAAGCGTGTACAACATGGCACATGCGATGTGACATGGACTAGATAGTATAGACCTATATTAACAGGAATACTCGAAATCTACCTGTAACCTTTTTTTGAAACTCCCTCAATTCTCACGAAACTTGTTGAGTATGTCCATTATGGTTGTCATTGGCACATTTACAAATTTAATTCACATGAATGGCAATTCATATTTCATATTTTCATTTTTTTTTTTATGGAATTTTGGAAATTTTCATCACACATTCCTTTAATATTCCATACATGGCAAATTGATTGCTACCCAGAACTACATAGTTCTATGAAGAGAAAATGGGAGTCGATTCAGGGAGATATCAGTTTTCTGTTGATAACTTTTCAACCATCAGAAAAACTAAATTCTGAAGCGGAAGTAATACAAATATTGTTGAAACCTTATAGAGATGATGAGGAATGAAATTACTGACCTGGAATTCTAACATTTTCACAGGAAATGATTCCAATGATTCATGTTTTTCAGGAAAAACAGCTAAGGGAATGATTTTTCAGCTGTAGCTATATACCTGTCGAAATCATGCGATATATAACTTGAATAGTTCTCACCTATACTATATTGAAGGTATTCCAAGTACTTTTCCTCCGTAATTGATTTATGACATCTAATACCGTTCAAATAGTATCACAAAAAACTGATATGTCACTCAGTCGACTGCAGTGTACTCTGCAGAGACGGATATTGCTTGTAAAAAGTGTCATGCTGAAAGGGGGTGAAAGCCGAAGTGCAGTCGTATGACGTAATCGTATATTTTGTCGGAAATTGTCGACATCATAATGTTAGTTTGAACGTTCAGTGATGAAAAAAAAATACGTGACCCATAATCTATCGCAGAAATTCAATTGATATTCGAAAAAGAGGCTCTTTCAGTATTTGAACGCAGTCTAAATGTACTCATCTTTCTATGATCAGAGTTTGGAGATCACGTATGTTCGGCAGCCCACGTGACTGGATTTGGGTTTGTATTAGCGCCGCCCCCACCGTTTGGCTTGTGACAACAGTTCTGTCCGCTGAATGGGTCTGTCTTCCGACATGTGGAATGCGCATGAACAAATATACAAATAAATAAAGAATGGATCGTATCGAATGGAAGTCTTCGCTTACGCGAATATTTACACAGGATATTCAGATTCAAATGGCTCATGTGATTTACATGTATTAGTTGTATCAGTTTGTTACCTGTTTATATCATTAATAAATACATACAGACCCACTCTACTCGCAGAAAATCGAATATTGAGTATAAATTGACTAATATTTTTAGCCTTAGCATTTCTGGTGACTATTTCACAAAAATGCAATTCAATACTAGGTCTGGAAGAATAATTAGGTCGATCCATGAAGATATATATCTATATATCTATATATCTATATATCTCTCTCTCTATATATATATATATATATATATATATATATATATATATATATATATATATATGTATATATATATATATATATATATATATATATATATATATATATATATATATATATATATATATATATATATATATATATATGTATATGTGTGTGTGTATATATATATTTGTCAATAATTTGTCATGGTTTATGAGGACTATTTTCTTAAACATGTTTCTGTAGACTTCGTCGTGCAAAAATATGGAGAATTAATAGGCCTACTCAGATTGCAGTTCACGAAAAGAAGTGATGATTGCTTAATATAATCTGACGCAGTATCTGAAGGAATACCATATTCAAAATGTACCGTACCTATAGAACGTTGATAATTTTGTTCTGGTCTTTTTGAGCTTTCAAGAGCATACTCCAGCTTTGTAGAAACGTTTATTTGGTAGGCCTACAACTTACTGCGTCTTCATTATTAAACAAATCTGTTCCAACTTCTATTTTGCTATCACCGTGCCATTTGTCTATGTTATTTAAATCTGTAACCATAACTCAATTTGTTTCAGATAACTTACACGCCTCAACAAATTATATTTTGGCACCAAATTAAAAACAATTTCATTAGCTTGAATCATATACCTCGAATTCTCATTCGTTGTTCGTTCGGAACGACTATATTTCTTCACCAGATCACTACAGCGCAGAAGTCTCATACCGCCAACTGACGAGTGCATCGAGGTGTTCGACTGTATGTAGAACTTTTGATGAGATGTGGTGATATTTAATTGTGAAATATTCAAACCATCATCTAGAAATTAATTATTAATCGAAGAGAGAATAATTGTGTTATTCAAAAAACTGTTTTATCGTGACATCATCACGTATAACTTATATTTGATCAAAAATTTCGGGAAATATCTCTGATTCACAAAGATTCCTATTATATGTTATGATGATTTTATAATTATGATCTATCAGGCATATATTAGAAAATGTATGAATATGGGTGATTCATAGGAACGTACGATTCAATAATCATGCACTGAATATCGAGAATGAATATAGTTGAATGTGAAATCGTTGAATAGGCCTATAAACAAGAATAATCAATTCAGCTGAAACTAGGAGAGTACAATTGCATCATAATTATTCTCTTAAAAACGTCCGATTCAATTTTTTTTAGAACTTGGAATAACATGTGTCATTGTCATGTTCAAATTCCGTGAAATTTGAATTCAGTCTAAGAAAATATTTCTGAAAAAATTTTGTCTTCATGATTTATCCTATGTTTTTTTTAATGTTCGATATGGTTTTTTCCACGAAGTAGTAAGACCGATTTCGCTCAAGAGCTGTACAGTATCAAGTAAGAAGGTGAAATATGTGAGGGTCAAGTTTCAACAAACTTTGTGATTTCGTTCGACTTGTGGAGCACAAAAAAAACGTTTTTTTCGAGTGGGCCTACGGTGAAACTGATTCTTCGCTTTTTTCTCATTATTTCTCCAATTATTGGAACCGACTTTCTCAATATTCCCATAGGACGTTAATCATTAATCATTGGTATGGTACCGACTCACTCAACATTTCCATAAGAACTGATATGTTTGAATGATGGATAAAAACAACATCACTTATATCATCTTTACTGTGGATTATGAACAGAATTGGTTCATGCCTCTGCGGTTATCACGTTCAAGATTAACCTATCTGTTTGTATTGCTTTATTTTATTCATTTTGCATCCTATTGCATGATGCAATTCATAACCACATGATTCCATGGTTTGAAGTTAAGACACACATACGTCATAATGAGGAATGAATACTAATATTTGTAGATTCATACTTACAAGTTTGATTTTCAAAATCGAATATTCGACATCTGATTTGGTGAAATGAACAAATGTGAGCTTTGAGTTGCTACAAATTGTGCAGGTCACGTACGCTGAACAAAGTTCGGGGCATCATACTTATTCGTATAATCTTTCTCGAATGAGAATATCAACGAAGTAAATCAAATTATTCATTGATTATTACAGACACTGGTATCGGATGAAAACATCTTAATATATAATGGAGTCAACGTTGCCTAATTTGAGCATGAAAAAGTTGTGTCGATAATAATTTATATATATATATATATATATATATATATATATATATATATATATATATATATATATATATATATATATATGTATATATATATATATATATATATATATATATATATATATATATATATATATATATATATATATATGTATATATATATATATATATATATATATATATATATATATTATATATATATATATATATATATATATATATATATATATATATATATATATATATATATATATATATATATAAATAATCATGTATATATATATATATATATATATATATATAAATATATATATATATATATATATATATATATATATATATATATATATATATATATATATATGCATATATATGCTGATATCGAGTGAATGATTTTTCAGGACGTGAAGTACGATTATGAAACACAGCCACATCCATCAAAAGCATTCAAGTGTTTGATGATTCAGCGAGTTTCTGTAGTCTCGAAGTTTTCACAGTCATACTTGGTCAGACGACTTTCTTCTTTCGTAGACCAGATTCATAATTTCCAATACGAATGTCATCGGAAGTTGCTTTATTTATAAAATCAGGAAATGGCTGAACTGTTTCGAACTGGATCTTCTAAAGATATTCATGGGTGATACATAATTGAAGAAATTAAATTGCATCCATTCATCATAGTTGCGCTGCTAATGTAGCCTAGTCGTTTCACCTATTTTATCGTATAGCAAATGTTGATTCCACTTTGAAATTAATCTCAAAATGATACTAGAAATAAATTCACTGGAATACCTATCTTATATTATATAAACCAGTCCTTACTGCATAAGCCTTAGGGGAGCAATTAGAAGAACACGGGACCCAGATGTGTAATATGTAATGTCAAATACTAATGCAACATTATTTCTTGAGAGCAGTGGCTGGAGACTAACAACGATATAAATGTTATTGCTGTGAAGTCTCGGGGTGGAATCTTCATCCTCACAATTCACCATTATGTTTTATCCAGAGAGTTCGCTTTGTTTCGACTATCCTGTGTACTTTATTCACTTTGTTTTTGCGATAACCATACGCGATGGTCAGATAGAGAGACTGAAATCAAAAAGCTATTTCATGATTTCTTATTCGAAGTGGTATATATACATACGAATTTTTGTGCTACGAAAATATGGAATTTTGTGATTCTTATGTTAAGAAAATCTATAAGCCCATACATGCATTTTCGTGAAAATGTTGAGTAAGTAGTGTTAGGTGGATTTGGTTTGTTACATCTGACTATTTCAGGTCAATTCACATTTGTCAGGCTCCCATGGCACGCGTGCAAAATATCACTATATACCTCAAGAAATCTGTAAGAATGATGTAGTGATAAAACCTAGTCTATCATGATATAAAGGAAGTGCTCCAACTAGGGTCTTGAAAATGAAACATTCTGAGATCAGTAGCCGATTCCAGGGTCCCGATTGCCTGTAGCGCAAGTCGCAACTATCGCTTTTATATCGAACTATGTAGAACAACAATATTCAGCAATGCCATACACGACTCAGTAGAATTTCAATGTTACTGGTAACATTTTTTTTCACGAAAATTAGAGATTCTGTAAGTTCAACGATGTCACCGGTATCAAAGCCATTCTTATCTAGATCTAGTTCACAAGGACATGCCGCTAAATCGTGATAGGCAATTGGGACATTTGACGCTGAAATGATCGCAAGAAACCACAAATGCCCTCCATGTTATTAATATGGAAGTTGAGTCACCTTCTTTATTGGATGAGCGGAGCGAAGACTCAATTTCACTGTACTAAAAAAGTACATGTTTCTTTTTTTTCATTCGCACTCTACAGGTCAAACGAAGATGAAAATTCAGTTTAACCTTGGCACACACAAGTGTCCTTATCTAATTCACCACTATATATAGTTTTGAGGCACAATCGATTGAACCACCTCTGAGAAAACTGACTTCAAAGTTTTCAAAAATCCCATGAGAATAACCCAGAGAAAAAAAATTGTGAGAAATCTTCTCCTCAAGAGAATTCAAATCTTCAAAAAATATCAATATTATATTGATACACATTCCAAATTTTCACCAGAATCGAATCAGCCGTTTTTATTTTGAACAAATTATGATGTAATGTTTTCAAATCACTCAAAGCTATTATAAGATACCAATTAAACCAAGTAACAAGTTTCACAAATTGATTGGAAACGATTACAACAAGGATCTCTTTATCATCATGGAAAAATAATTGAATGAAATGAAGGAAATGGAATGCAGTGATATAATTGTTTGGATCTCAAGGTGGATATATACAACCAATCCAAAGATATGTTGATATGTTCTAGCTAATCCATCAACGCGGAAACAACGCGTTTTCCTAGTATTATAATGAAATAGGTTGGTATCACTACATCGTGTCGTGAGTATTTGCTAGTAAAAGTAACAACTTGTTGTTTAACTCCTGAATGCAATATGGCTGACAATATTGGGTTGAAAAAATGACAACAATGGCAAATTTGTGGTAAACGTTATTGTTGTAAGTTGCGCGCGCTTCTTATTTATTACTCATTCCAAGTTCTTCAGTTTATAACCGAAAGCGTTGAATGCAACATTTTGTCATTCATATGTTGGCAATAGGCTTACATTGTATTTAGTTACAGTAATTGCTGGTGCAGTCGAATGACGTGATGCCATGCACTGCCTTCGAGGAACAAGGTCTACCTTGGAACATGCTCAGAGCCAAGGACCTTCATTAAATGAGCGTAGCGAAGATTCAATTTCACATCCAAAAAAAAAAAAAAAAGGGCTTCGTTTTTGTGTGTGTGTAATTTTGTGCGCGCGGCATACAGGTCAGGAAAAAATAGCTATTGGCTTGAAACTTATTCTACATATTTCTGTCACACCAGAATAGGCTGGGATTGTTTCTCGTGAGAATCTTTCTGAAGGTTTTTCCTGAAAAAAATCGTTGAGTTTTTGAAAAATCCTCATAAGAATAACCCGGAGGAAAAATACTTGTGACACAAGAATTGTTCAAAAGCTCTCAAATTTTCACCAAACATGAACAATTATACACATTTTTAGAGATTTGTGCAACAATCGGATGAGAAATAACAAAGAAAACGCAATAAAAGTGTATATTTTATTGGATATTTGGATCAATTGGTTTTCAAAGTGTATATGCGACAGGTTGCAGCACTATAAATATCAACAAGTTGCAGGTATAATGTTTTTGAACGTTTGAAGTAATCCAAGATTCGTGAATATGGATTGAGCTGACAGAATATTTTTCATTCCAGATTTCCATACTTCCAAGCTCATCTCACAACGCAAATCCCGCGTTTTCCCAGTATATATATATATATATATATATATATATATATATATATATATATATATATATATATATATATATATATATATATATATATATATATATTTATCACTTCGTAATGTTCAAGGGGAATATATTGACGAACCATCAACTTTGATTCACAATACACGGTCGATACATGGTCGAAGTATGTAGAAATGGTCGAATATGCAGTGTTGATTTTTATCCTCCATCAGCTATGATCGCAATTAATTGAATGAATGAATGTCTTCACCTCATCATATCTTTTCGAATTAATTCAACGTATAGCAACTGAAACTGAACTTAGGGTGAGACTCCATCCATATTAGAAATTAGGAATATTCAAATAAATGCCAGTAAAAGTCAGTAGTCAGGTGTATAGGCCCATAGAAAGACTTCAAACTATATACAACGTCTTGTCTTGAATGTTATAATATTGATCATTACTTGTTCAAAAATGGTTATTGTCAATAATATCAAAACTGAAAAGTATTTAAGGGAGTATGCATGTATTGATAGTTTATATTGGCTTGAACCTTATTGACAAAAGCTACTAATTAAGATGGAACGCAACCAAAATAGAAGACCTAGACCTGAAATAGTGACGCTATTCTTACATTAATAACGTAATGCCAGCTAGTATGAGTCAACAGCAGATAGATAGTCTCTATTTCTATTTCTATTTACATTTAAGTTCTATTATTAGTCTAATGTTCAACAGCCTGCAGCCAAAAACATGAGAAATAATCATTAAAAAAAACAATTCAATTTTTGTTTTGAGCAAGTGGAGTTGTAAAAGAATTGAAGAATACAAGTAGAAGAAAATCTAACAGAAAATACGATATTGAGTTTGGAATCAGTGTTGCCTGACACCGTTTGGATTTCTAAGAACACCCTCTCAAAGCACTCAAAGACCATGGTAAAGGAAGCTCTTAGACTTATAGCCAGCTGGTTGTGGGAGATTTTCTTCGACGTGTTGGATAGAGAGTAAAAGAGAGAGGAGAGAGTGAGAAAGAGATGACGCGTAAAAAAAGTGTGTGAAACCAGTCGTCGCTTTACGGACCAAAGGCGATTTTCATCCGTCGGATAACATGGGTCTTGCATTAGTAGTCCATACGAGACAAGGATTGGTAACTATATGTTAAGCTATGCCACTCAGTCAAACCATGTTGAGATGTTGCCTACAGTGTTTTCTTGCAACGCATCGGCCAAATGTTAACTGCTTATTAGGTGCGGGAATGGGATTTGATGTACAGTACGTAAAAGCTGTGGACACGGGAAAAATTAAATTTGAAAATGGGAATGCTTTTTTAACCAAGAATAACTTTTCAACTGCGACGGTGGATCAGTCGCTATCGCGCTGAACTGCCATTTAGAAGGGCGGGGTTCTATCCCCGTCATTGTCGACCATCCTAACTAGCATGGAACGATTTTTTCAGCACAGTTCAGCAAAAAACTAGATATTTTCAACAACTTCAAAACTATTTCAAATTTGGGAGGGAGAGGGGGGGAGTGGGGAGTAATGTACCTTCGTTCAAAAAGGTACATTCAGAACACACCAAACACCTAGAGCTATGTTCAACACTGCTGTTGAGAAATATTCTTGTTTGTTCATTATATTATGTTTTTGTTAGCACTTTCTCTTTCTGATATTATTTATGTGATCAGTTTGAAACAGGAGACAAGTCAGCGTGCATCATTCATTTATCTGTTATCATCTGATCCGATCATACTTCCAATTGACCCAGCTGTTAGTGAAATGGGAACGGAAACGAAGCATCATTGTCATTTATGTTTTAATATTCAATCGTCAGTGGGGGGTTGGATCGTTGATGTAATCGCCGTATAACTAAACGTTCATTTTACTAGGCAAACGTAGCGTATGCGTTGTAAGAGGAGCGAGATATTTGTGGGAAGTCCATTCGAAAACTCGATACACCCTGATTTATACTCGAAAAATGAAAATATACTCTAAAACTCTACACACTCAGGTTGAAATTTTCAAGTGTACAAAGTCGTGAATCGTCGTTTGCAAGATACTAATTGAATGATATATGTGATACACATTGCACTAATTAATTCTCTTCAAAACGGCTAGGTAAGAATAGGTGATTATGTTCATCATATTTGTGATCACATTCGGTAAGAAACATTTACCGTCCTCTTTTCCGTAATCTCATGCCGGGTTTTTTAAAATGTGTGATGGTGTGTTTCAAAAGAGGTATCGGCTCTAAAAGTGTGAAATTTTGGACTGGATAACTCCGCGTGTCCGGAAAAAGTTCCATTATGTTGTGTGACAAAAACACACAAGTTGTGTGACTCGTGCAGTGCGTAAAAACAGACAAACAAAAACACAGACAGATAGACATAAGAGCTCCATAAGAGTGGAAGTCTTCGCTATCGCTCATCCAACAATAGTGACGTAGATCTAATTATATTTCATTATGAGCTATCAACATAGGAGTGAAACAATAATAATCGTGATATATTTGTATATCAATACACAATGTACGAGTTATCAGTGCAATTAAGATTGCTGTTCATTCCAGTATGATCGCTTTTCCATAGAAAATATGGAGATTTTCTTTTGAAAGTTCCACTCGATATAATAAATGTCTTACGGCATTGAATTTAGTTACCCTCTCTTCTATCCTCTCCCTCACCACGGTACATGCGAACGTATAGAATATCCGCTTTAACCATTTTGCCTCGTAACTGTTAACTGCCACCATATTGAATAGCTTTATCGCTCGCTTGCTGCCTACATTATATATGAAGGGTCTACTGCGGGGGTATTCATCGAAGTTTGAAGATCGTATCTCACGATATGCTCAGTCGTTGTCGATATCTTTCAAGGTTCGATTTACACTGCATGCCAATTCGCACCATTACGCAAGCTCTCTGAACTTTGATAGTGTTGTGTAATGAACTTCAAAAATGAATAAGTTCGTGCGAGCGCGTTCGTTTTTCTTATTTTCTTTGATGAAAGAAATCATTTTATAACGTCTTCATTTTAGAACGTGACCTTTTTGACCGTTCGATTTTTTGTCGATTTACAACCAGATAGAATGATCATCAGTCGAAAGTTATATATACAATTTGTCATATATACCATCATATATACAAGTCGTATGAATTTGTCTTATTCAGAAATTTCAATACCCTCCTCAGTGGAATTATTGTGACGGACATAATCTTAAAACTAAATAAATTTGAACTGAATCCTGAACCAAAATTGATACAGCTCAATTTATACAGCTTCATTGAAAATGTTGATATCGAGACTTGCATTACAAAGAATATCAAGAGCTCTTTTTCATTAAGCTTTGAAAAGTTTCTATCAAAATAAAAGCTACAATATTTGTGAACAAGAGATGTCAGGTGAATCAATGTGGAGTCGAGTGTGTAATTGAATCATCATCTGAATGATTGTGAATAAGTTTCCACAAAAAGGGATTTACTTGCTAATCAAGTTAGTCAAAAATCGCACAAAGAATAGACATTCAAATTAAACATTATGTTTACCGAAGAGAAATATTTTCTCATTTCAATTATGCTTGCAAAATGTATACAAATCTGAACTTTCATTTGAATTTCATTGCAACATGCATATTAAGACTCGACAGAAGTTGTTTTTGTAATCGGTCCACTCATCTTTCCAGAAAAATATGTCCTTCTACAAAAACCTTTCCTTTCATCCAGTTTTGTATTCCGTCTTCAGTTGTTTTCTCTCTGTATAAAATATTTCAAACTAACAATTCGCCCGTGTCTGTCGCTATATCAATTGACGTGATCCACATTAGACAGCTTCACCTATCTGTTGCGTCTTGTATGGATGCTCGGAAGTAGTAGTCACAGCACGTTTCGAACACCTCACGCTTCGCTAACCAGCCAGAACCAAACTGTGTTGCAACTGACGGGCTTCACCAACCGGCCAGCACAAAACTGCGTCTCAAATGTCAGACGGTTGCCGCTCAGCAATTCAATAACAGCAAATTCAGAAATTCAGCAAATACATGCAATAATGTCAATATATAGATGAAATATTTAGATTGGAAATAAATATTGTTATGATGTATCACATAACTGCTGAGCAATAATCTATTTATGTTTGATATCTCTCAGAGATCGAACCAACGAGGTAGAATATAAGTTGACATATTCTACCTTGTTGACACGAATGAGTTAATGTTATAATGTCAGCTCCACTCGCGGCTATAGTTACTATCAGGGTAAGATCGAGGTAGGTCGTGATCTCATGTACTGCACGCTGTATTAATCAACCTCAAATCAAATATCAGTAATGCGAATGAAGTCGAGCACATTCTTGTCATTTCACCTTGCGATTTTCTCTATCTCCATTCCAATTTCATAACATAGTAGCAGAGTATAGTTTCTATCCACGGACCTCAGAACCCTTACTTGATAAGCCACTTGAAATAACGTGTAGCTAGCTCCAAGAGGCTGAGACTTTGATTGGTTGATGTACACTAACTAGATGAGCTACATACCATGACAACATAATGAAATGACGAAGTCCCGGTCTCTGAGGATACGAAGCTTTGTCAAATTTTGTAGCCCACCTCCTGAGCAAAGCCAGGATATTTCGTGCCAACAACAATGGAAACACACATAGTCCAGACTAGTTGCCACGAGAGATAGCTTACTTTTAGATAGCTTACTTTTAGTAAACTTCATCCAAAAGTATATTGGGTATACCCAATACTCAGTATACCCAATAAATTGGGTAATACCTAGTTCACACTAGGATCACTGACTGCAGTTGAGCTAACTGCAGTTACCATCATGGATGACACCGTTCTTAACTGAGGTAAAGTGTTCACACTGTCAGCGATGAAATGGTTGTTAGTGACGTCATGCACTGCCATCTTCCTGTTCGATCACTGTCAATTTTTTCATTGCATTCATAGATTCACAGATTTTCTGTTGATATCTAGCTATTATCTTGCCTTGTTTTTGAATAGAGCCATCTATAGGCTTATAATTCGAATAATGTAAATAATATAGAGGGCCTTGCATTGACTCAACAATGTGACGATACGAATGATGTTGCTCTTTGAGAAGGCGTTGGATTTTGATCGCAGTTGAGGTAACTGAGTTCTAGAAACTTGGTCGACATAACCAGAGTTAACTACTTACCAAGTTCCGTTCATATTATAACTTAACTGACGTTATCTACTTAACTGTAGTTAAATTCTGTAATGTGAACGAGGTATAAGGGTTCTGGGTTTTGGCCTTATCGGCCCAACACGCTTCCACTGGGCAGTGGAACATGTTACGAAATATGAAGGAAGATGGGGAAAGTCGCAGGGTGAAATGACGAGAATGTGCTCGACGATATTCACAATCCTGATAAATTCGAAGTGAACAGCGTGAGACATGAGAGTACGACCTACATTGGTCGCCTCCTGTGGTAGTATCTAGGCAAACGCGTTGTGTTGCCGCGATGATGGATGAGCTAGAACATATCAACTTATCTTTGAATTGGTTATATCCACCTTGAGATCCAAACAATTACGTCACTGCCATCCTATTTCCTAATTAATTTCTATGATAATAAAGCAGGCTTTGTTTTAATCGTTTCCAATTATTGGTGAAGCCTGTTGCTTGGATTTATTGGTTTCCTGATAGCTTAGAGTGATTTAAAAAAATCAGAGTATATTTTTTTTACACCAAAACAGCTGATGTGATTTGACTGGAAAATCGGATTAGGTGTATAATTACTTGGCAAACGCGTTATGTGTTGCCGCGTTGATGGATGAGCTGGAACATATCAACTTATCTTTGGATTGGTTATTATATACATATACACCTTGAGATCCAAACCATTACATCACTGCCATCTTATTTTTCATCATTGATTTCTATGATGATAAAGAAGGCTATATTTTAATCGTTTACAATTAAGTGGTGTCACCTGTTGCTTGGATTTAATAGGTATCTTAATAGCTTAGAATGGTTTATTAAAATTAAATTATATATATTTTTTTACATCAAAATGGCTGATCCAATTTAGGTGAAAAGTCGAAATAATGTGTATCATCATCACATTGAAATTCCATGAGAATTTAAATTCTCTCGGATGAAATATTTTTCCTGAATTTTTTTCTCCGAGTTATTCTTAGGAGATTTTGGAGAACTTTGGAATGAGTTTTCTCAGAAGTGGCACAACCGATCGTGCCTCAAAACTTCACAGTATCGAGTTAGATAAGGGTACTTGTGTGTGCCAAGTTTCAACTGATTTTGAATTTTCGTCTGACCTGTGGAGCGCGAAAAAAAAATGAAAAAAAGTACTTTTTTTTCGGGTATGATGAAATTGAGTCTTCGCATCGCTCATCCAATTATATTTGAATTCCCTGGAAATTTGAATCCTCTCGAAGGACATATTTCTGTCGAACTTTTCCCTCTGGGTTATTATGGGATTTTTGGAGATTTTGAAATGATTTTATCAGAAGTGCTCCAGCCGATTGCGCCTCAAAACCACAGTGTCGAATAAGATAAGGACACTTGTGGTGTGAGCAAAGTATCAACTGTTTTTGAATATTTCTTCGACCTGTGGAGCGCAAAAAAAAAAAAAAATATATATATATATATATATATATATATATATATATATATATATATATATATATATATATATTTAGGCCTATATATATATATATATATATATATATATATATATATATATATATATATATATATATATATATATATATATATGTATATATATGTATATATATATATATATATATATATATATATATATATATATATATTCATATATACATATATAGGCCTACCCATACATATATATATATACCTTCATTAAAATTCAATTCGTACACGACGAAAATAACCCTGAAATAATGCCATTTATAAATATATATATATACATATATATATATATATTCATATATATATATATATATATATATATATATATATATATATATATATATATATATATATATATATATATATATAAATGTAAATTCATATATATATATATATATATATATATATATATATATATATATATATATATATATATATATATATATATATATATATATATATATATATATGAACAAAAAACAGGCACTTTCATTCGGGAATGGTGAGATTGAGTCTTCACTTCGCTCATCCAAATATCTGAGAGTTGTGCTGACAGTTCAACTGTAACGCCTTCGAGCCCGTGAAACATGACCAAACCTTTTCAACCGTATACGCGTGACAAGCATGCGATATGAGATGGAGAGTTTCCACTCATACCATCTTGGAGGTATTACCAATATCTGTGTTTATCCTCCGTATCGGACTTCCGCTATCTCATACCATTCAAAAATTATCACAAAAACATTGAATATTTTGTTCAATGAACGAATAAACATAAATAGGATGACAATTCGAGAAAAAGAAAACGACGTCCTCGAAAACTAGAATATTACTCAAAGGTCCCATTTTTCATCCTTAGACTTAATTAGGATACAGTGATTTTGTATCAAGTTTCGATGTTATTGGAAAAAAACGAATATGTATATATATATATATTCGTTTTTTTCCAATAACATTTGGATACAATGATTTTGTATCAAGTTTCGATGTTATTGGAAAAAAGCGAATATATATATATATATATATATATATATATATATATATATATATATATATATATATATATATATTTATTCATATATATATATATATATCGTATATATTTATATATATTTATATATATATTACTCAAGACTTTTCTGAGACATCATAGCAATATATAGGGAATTAAAAGTTAGATAGTAATGATCAGCTAATATGAAAAAATTGATATCAATTGTAAATATATTTTGCGAATTGTTTTTCCATGGCCGAATCAGGGCATCCTTCTCAGCCTCAATTGGGAGGCAGTCACTGTGTGAATAATCTAATATTGATGTAAAAATGCCCGAATAGCTGATGTGAGACAACGCGAACTGGGAAGTTAATTGTAATGATTCAGATCGACTCGGGAACTGCATGCGTGGTGACTTGATACGCTTCAATATTTACACATGCTTATATATATATATATATATATATATATATATATATATATATATATATATATATATATATATATATATATATATATATATATATATATATATATATGTATATATATATATATATATATATATATATATATATATATATATGTATATATATATATATATATATATATATATATATATATAGGAAAACAATACAAACAGTAATGAGTGAACCAAATATATACATGTGGGTTTACATTATGAAATTTTAAAAAAAGAGAAAACAAGAAGAAGCCCGCGTAAGAACTAAATCTTATGTTGGCGAAACTATAATAAATGATGATTCAATCCTATTTCTTTGTCCTTGATTTTCCAAGTGTAGATAATGAAAAAGATACATACATGTAAAATTATAAGAACATAGAAACCAACTCTAGAAAAATATAACAAAACAAACATAAAATTATTTGAATGAAATAGAATAATTCATATATCAAGACACTGTTGTCATACGTGCATGCCAAAACAGAATACAATTGAGTAGTTCTGATGAATTAATGAATGTATTTCTTGAAAGTGGATAAATTAGTATTTGATTGAATATTAGGTGTAATTTCGTTAAATATTCTGGGACCCAAGTGGTCAATGTGTTTCTGCCCAATTTGTTTATTCCTTTCAGGAATAAAAAGTGAATTTGGATCATACCCACGTGTGTTATATATATATATATATATATATATATATATATATATATATATATATATATATATATATATATATATATATATATATATATATATATTTATATATATGCACATATTCATTGATGGATGTAACCGCATAATTTTTCTCCATTTCATTCACAACATATAAATAACAATCACAATCATTTCCTGTGTGATTCTTTATAGAGACATATATTTAATTCATAGGAAAACGAAAATTAGGTTCATAAAATGTGGATTTCCATGTGAGTGAGCAATGATGTGATGTCACAATAATGTCATTGAAGCTAAAACGTAATAATATATAACACACATAACAAATAGACTGTTGTCTTCAGTCAAGTATAAAAGAGGGTAAAGGAAATTACAGAGAGTATAAATTCTGTACGTGTATGGTTTTCGATGATAAGATGAGTATAGATTCCGAATTTCAACCTCTTGCCGTTAGCTCACACGTGATAAAGTCCAAACATGTTTTCTGCTGATCTTCTCCCGCATTACCTTCACAATAAATGATAATACCATCTGGCTTTGCATTGCCACGAATCAGATTAATTTCAAACCACATTGTTTCAAAAGAGAGAAAGAGAAAGAGAGAAAGAGAAAGAGAGACAAAGAGAGAGAGAGAGAGAGAGAGAGAGAGGAAGAGAAAGAGAGAAAATGCAAGCACTAGTTTACACGTCAGATAATGTATAAGATAATATAGCTTGAATCGACTGCATTTAATCTAACAAACGCAATTACACAACTGAAATAAACCTGAATTGTAATTTAAATTCAGAAAAACAAATATCTAAGCCAATATAAACTATACACGTAGAAACTCTTAACATTTTCCTTGAAGTATTTTACCATTTTAATAGGTAATTCCGTTTTAATCCATTTCGTCTACATTCCGTTCAGTGAATAACTTAGTGAATTCACCTATCCGAGAGATCGTGAGTTGGTAAGGTAGAAAGGGAAGAGAGAAGAGATAGAGTTCGTAGACAAATAAAATGTAGTAGTATCGTTTTCTTTGAAGATGCGATGAAAAACAGAGGAGAAGTGAACTACAGTGAAACAGCCCTACTCCGAAATGAGTTGTTTACACATTGGTAGTATATGTTGTCAAGTGAATTCCGTCAACCTGTTGAAAATGCTGTCTATTTTCTCACTTGACAGACCGAGACAATCACTGAGGCTTTGTAAACAGTTTCTTATTATGTTTTTTCATTTTCATATTCATTTCTTTGAATGCACCAGCAGCTAGGTTATACAAGGTACTAATAAGCAGGGGATGAGAAAATGATGAAGTGAAATTAGGTGAAAGACGTTTACAAGAATACATTCACCATACGGGACTCGACCTACCTTCAGTTTCTAAAGCAGTGTGTTTATGACCGAGTCACGGCCCACCGTGACGGCCAAATCATTGCCGGATGGAATGATTTGGTTTAATGGTGAATTTACTACATATATATCTATGAAACAATAAAATGGTGAGAGAATTAATGATTTTAGTAGAGGAACCCTAATTTTAGTGTACCTATTTTGAGTGGAGGAGCCATGTTTTTCAGGTGAAATATGACGAGTCATCAGTATGCTTAGGTATGAGTGGTTGACTGGAAATCAGCTGGAAGTCGATAATTTGTTCATATATCATTATTTTCATCATTTCAATAAACTGAGGACACTTTATACTTGTTGTAGTCAATTAAAAGCCAAGATGCATGTATCATTCTGTATTCAACCTCGTACCATTTGAAAAGAGAAATTGACCAAGTCCAATGTTGAGTTTCAATCAATTCAATTTTAGATCATTTTATTCACATTCACATGTGCACCAGAATACATACACAGACAACAGAAACAGTTTGAAGATATAATATACAATTTTCTGAACAGGAATTATGATATCATGTTATAATATAACACATGACTCTCATAGTTAATCGCTGTCACCACTCAGGTGTCGAACCTGAGACTATAATTGAAGGTTGGTTCGAGGAAGGGTTCGTTTGCTGTCAGAAGAGCATTACATTCTGGAAAATATAAGGAACAGAAAGAATCCATTGAAATTGACCTCAGTTCAAGTCTGATACAAAGTCTCACCATCTATGATTCAACCAAGAATTTAGTGTGATAATAAATGAGTGTACATACGAGATAGCTACTCATTAGTAGATATTTGCATGGTCAATTGACTGTCAACTTGAGACATTCTTCTAGATTCTCCTAGCTTCGACGCCAAGTTGCAAGCTCGTTTGAAAACAAGTTTCCAAAGAAAGTGTTTCAAGACTAATATTATACAATAAAATGAAAATAAGGGTTGAAATTTGCGAACAGAAGACCCGCAAAATCACCGAACGACAGTATTTGTTTCAAGGGAGGGTATAAAGCTAGGCTGAAGTAGTATGGAGCTAGGTATGATTTTAGAAAATATATAGCTGACGCTGAATACAAATAATATAATTTGAGTAGGCCTACATTGCACAGTAGGATTGAAATACAGATTGAAATATTACAGATAACAGTGATATTGTGAAATATCACTCAGTTTTGTTTTGTTAGGCTGTTAGTTTTGTTGGTGGTTGACTTCTTCTTTGTGGAATACCAGTATACCTATTGTATCAAATATATTACCATTATAGCAATGTCATTAACGTAAACCTTGTTCAACAATCTGGGAATACAGTCATAACCAGGAATATTTTATCTCAGAGGGGTTTGTCATAGGTATTTAGAATAAAAGGTCCATTGGTTTCATAGGTTGAAGAATTTCATACCATCAACAATGTGATTAAAGTTAAACAAAAATTTTACTTTTCAGATGTGAATATGGTAGCTGAGCCCAAACCACACCAAACCGGCAGAAAAAGGCAAAACGTTGCAAAAACCGGAAATGACTGGTAAGTTTTCATATAGTTTGAAATCACAAAAATTACGCCATGGTATCACTTGTGTCGATATTATTCATGTTGTAACGCGCCATAAAGTTTATTTTTCCATGTAGGCCTATAGTATAACAAATTCTATCTAAAATAATCATTTTCTTGAGCCTCACTTTCCTCATATTTCAACGTGCGTACTGCGTCTTTATATTGCATGAACTGAATGGGACTGTCAAAAGGCTCACTTTCTGTAAACTTCAACGGTTGTTAAGAGTGTCCTAGACAGCTGTACCATTCTGCAACCCTAAGATTAGGGTAGGACAGGGATTAATATATCAAGGCTCACTTTTCGTGAAGTTTACGTTCGTGGAAAGTGAACCAATTGATATACTAATACTATGTTTTGGTATTATGTGCTATGAATGTTAGGTTAGGATCAGGAAGTTAGCAGTGAATCAAGGCTGACTATGTGGAGGCTCATTTTCCACAATCGCCAATACACAGTATGTCAAAGCTGAAAAACTATATGAGAGCTACAAACGTTGAGGCTCACTATATCAAAGTTCATGATACAACTGAATTGCGCTCTAGTCAGTCTCACTTTGACTACGTTCATCACATGGCTGGAAAACGGTTCAGTCATTTCAAATTCACCTTGAAACAGTTAAAATATTCCACGTTCTTCGTGATACTATTAATCGTTCCAGTCAAAGCAGTTCGAAAACGACTGCCACGTCTGCTTATTTACATCGCCTTGTTATTGGTTAAAAGTTGCGGATACGTTCATCTAAACGGCCTTGATCTATTCAAAACACACTTAAGTTGCGATTTGACTGTGACTAATAGCATCCTAAGCAATGTGGATCGTTCAGGCCAAAAAATCGTCATGCTTATCAGCCTGTTCGAATCATTCCAGGCTGAATCGATTTGGTCAAACGGCCTTCCGTCAGTTTTATGAAAGAAGTCTATATTGAGGCTCGGTGAAGCCCAGATAATCATATCCTAGAATCTCATATTCAGGCAACAGCTCATGCATCAATACTTTCCAAAAATGTTATCGATCATTTTATTAATGCTCATAATATCATAGTATATTTTGGGTCTTACGATCTGGAATAATATTCAACACTATTCGATTGAAGTTAGTCAATGGTAACAATATCAAGGCTACGGATCAGAGAAGCGAGGTCATGAACGTCAGAAGCCCTAGCAAGGCTCACCATAGATCTACCCTAATAAATGTTATTGGATACGATTTTCTATTTCAAATAAGAAATTCATCCAAGTTATGCCACTCATTGTTATAAGATGTATGCATCAATCTACACACGAGTGTCTACACAACTACACAATTACATATTTGTAAAAATGTGATACGTCATGACTTTTGGAAAAAAATGATGAATAAATTGGTTATTTTTCTCTGCAATGTTGAAAGAAAGGTCAGTAATGTTCAGATAGAGAGTTACAATTGTGAATGGGCTTGGTGAAAATTCACTTTTTTTCCATCTCTTCTAAGACGGAAATGGTACAACTGTACTGAAATTGAGCTGTTTTAAAACAAGACTGTCCCTCAAACCAAATTGCTAGAGACGCAGATACTGAATATCTCGCTAAATACTAAAAATACCTGACGAATGAAGCCAGAAATACCAGAACCACCAATCATACTGAAACCATAACTGTTATGAACTTCTACTCCTCGAGAAACTCATAAAAAAGTAATAGTGGGTGGTTTGGCTCCTCCCTTCAAAAATTGTTTTTCCATCAGATGTGCATTTGTTTTCAATTCTTTCAAACGATGTTCAAGATTATGAGGATAGGGTTTGTTCCAAATGAAATCTGTGATGAGCCAGAACCACCTGTTTAAATTATGATCAAGTAGTGGAAGTGTCAGTCAGTTCATCTTTAGTTAAGGCTAGTTTGTTATTCGGACAGTTGGTTCGCAGGACAGTTGATTTTAAGAACCGTTGATTTTGATATAGTTAGTACCTCTTCATCCGTTGCATGTGATAATAATATCTAGTGCCAATTTTAATCTCCAAAATTAGGTGAATGCATTGCGTTGAATTTTTTATTGAGATTTTGATGGAGGCTAGACATGCCTCAACACAATTTTGAGTTGGAAAAATACATTAAATTGAATTCAGGTCTCAATTAATGATGGGCCCACAGCTCAATTCGTTTTTCAAATGGAGGAAAAATGAAATGCTAGTGATAGGATTGGTGAAATTCTTCCCATATTCTATTTTGACCACTTTTGAAAAATATAGTAGGACTAGTGGTGGCAATTTACTAGCTCCATTATATGACATATATATATATTATGATTTTCATTTTGGAAATACTGTAATGAGATGAAATTATTTATTTTACACCTTCAACTTCATTTCAAGTTAATTAAAAGTAAAGTAATAGACATCTTAGACTGAGTTGGTTTGAGAAGTCGAGGAAGACACTAAGAAGTCATGACAGTGCTTGGTTTGTGGTGCGACATACAATTCACTATAGTGCTATGTGTCACTGCTAGAGGCACGTGAAAATCTGGTCAGAAAGTCGACTAGTATTACACTCGTGCGTTTGGTATGTTGTTTTGTTGGAGGGAGGCAGTGGGTTCGATGGCGGGTGAAGGAAGGCAGGGGGCAAGGGGGGTCTAATCCCATGAGATTACTAGCGACGCTGCGGTAAAAGTAACTAGAAAGCTTGCAGTAGTTTCCCAGTACGCCGTGCTAGCTAGCGCTCTGTCGGTTGAATGGGTAGACAAGTGGAATAAGGATGAATTAACATTTTCTATTATTATATTTCTATTTAAATGAAGCAAAACGTTGAATTACGAATTTTCACTTTTGTTTGTCATTCTACAAGCATAATAGAATTCAGTTGTTTCAATATAAACTGCTGAAAAATAACACGCTTCGACTATTACCATTTATTAGGAGTTATTGTTCTGTTTTAAATGTTTTTATGGCAAGTTGAATACTTGATTATCTTTCACAGTCATGAAATTCCCCGTGTTGAACTTCTATTGTGTTACTGTATATATGCGCTGGAAAGAAACGACAGGATTTCGGATCTGTTTTCGTAACCAGCTATCTGCATATGATTATTTTGAGAATGGATAGGGTAGACAATGTGGAAGATCAAAAATAATTGCAAATATATCGACCTTAAAGAAGGAACTAGATATTTTCTTTGTGTGTGCCTTATAGACCTGTAGGTTATATGAAAAATAAACCATCTTAATTCTCAACTTTTTGTCTCACCATTTTGTTCAAGTCACTTTCATGTTTTTGAAAAATCGATGAATAATAAAAATGGAAAAACTATTCGGATCAACTCTTGAAGAGTATCTCAGCAAAAGAAATCTAGAAAACATATTTTGAATATAATGAGATAACTAACTTGAAGAGTATCTCAGCAAAAGAAATCTAGAAAACATATTTTAAATAATGAGATAACTAACTTGAAGAGTATCTCAGCAAAAGAAATCTAGAAAACATATTTTAAATAATGAGATAACTAAATTCAACGATACTTCAAGTCTTTATTCATTCATGTACGATGTCACTACGATAATTTGACTTTATTTCCGAGAAAGTGTTTTTTTATACTTTCATACGTCCAGGTTGAGCGGGGATTGACATCGGAATCAGATCTGACGTTCCGGTTAACGATGTTATCATCATGGATACCGATGTTTTTTAACCTACTCATGATTGATGGGTTCCAATACTGATTTTACAGTCAATCATGGTTGAATGGAATGGAATTTAAAATTGGAAAATGGAATTAACTGTTTCAATTGATCATGATGCAATACACACTCGAATTCATTATGCGCTGTTGATGATTTTAATTGAAATCAGTGTATAATTATGAGATCATAAGGAATCTACACTGGTAATTTGGAAGTGTAAAAAAATATCATCGATCGATTTCCAGAAGAATGTTGAAATGTTTTTTTGTCTTCATCATGTTGTGTTTAAATCATGTACCTTGACTGGGCAACATGCCATTGGCGCCCAAGAGTGTGAACCCTTTTTATTACGATGTTGCATGGGCTGTTTTTATACTGTTTTATGTACACACACACTCCCCCACACACACACACACACACACACACTTGACTGCGAGTGAACACCGACCTATAAAAAACCGGAATTTTCCATCAAAGGATACACAAAGTTGGTGATATACTTACTTTACGTCATGTCGAGTAATTCAAATTTAAAATTGACGGCCAGGGAAGCTATTTAGCCTCTTCACGAGGAGAATTAATTACCATCAAATATTCAGTGCTTGATTAGTGTTTTAGAACGTCAAAGTGAGAAAGTCAAATTAATACTTCATTTTAAAATAATGACTCTACCATGCTTATATATGTACAACATTATATTATTTGTTATTGAGAACAAACAATGGAACAAATCAATGGAAGGCAATGCTGTTCATGTGCACGGCACGAGAACAAATAAGAAATCGAGAGCACTAAACACTATTCAGAAGACCAGCCCGATATTGGCTGGGGTTAAACTGTCCAATAACCTCCCGAATGATATCAAACTTTTGAAAAGTTGGAAAGATTTCAAGACATATTTGAAACAGTACTTTATGAAAAAATGTTTTTACTCCGTTACAGAATTCATGAATAACACAGATTGGGCTTTTCCTCTTATGATCCGAAAGTTTGTTTGTGTTGGGTATATTTGTTACATATTATTGTTTGTGTTCATATAATAATATCGTATTATATTACTGACTGTCGTCGTATATCATGTATATGTGACCTTAATGAAGACAATAAACTGCTATTATCAGTATGTCTGGTAGAGGTTCCACCTTCACGCAGCACTTCAACCAGAATAAGAGGTCTCATTCTGAAAACCTGAATACCTGAAAATGAGTTATAGATTGAATAGAGGCATACTCGACGTAACTGAAAAAAAAAACAATAATACACAATCAATTTCGTTATCGTGCTAACTTACTCGACTTCATGATTTTCGGATAAATAGACTATATATTAAATAGACTATATATTAAATTTCATTAAATTATTATTTCACTCTATGAAATATTCAATGAGCTAATAATTTCATACTATGCACTCTATTCATACATCAATACCCATCATTTCCATCATACAGATAATTATTGTGACTTGATATCAATTACTATAAAATGCATTTGTCAAACTTTAGAAGTGCATGTGTATGTCAATTGTGAATGAAACAGTACATACTTTAGAATTATAGAGGTAATCAATGTGATGGTAAAATTTTCAATATTAATACGAAATCGTTGAATGCATTTCTGAATCGAGACTTCATTCATCCACATTGTTAGCGTCGACTCATATGAACTGAAACAAAAAGTAGAATGTGATTTTTATGACAATGCCATGTCATGGTAATATTTCAGTCATCAGATTCGCAATTTTGTATCAAAAGCATTCCACTCGATGTGCTGCCCATACACAATAATTATTGAAAATATTCAATAGAAACTCTAAATCACCCCTGTACTGGTAGTAGAGATAATAATATTCCAATGCCATTGTGAATTCCATTGGAGGTAAATAATGATGGTGAAAACATAAATTAAATGCAATCCGTTCGAGTCTGGAAAATGTTAGCCTAAAATCGAAATTATAATGATTTTGGAGTTTCAACTTGAAATATTCAAATGCAAATACAAAACCGTTGGTATCAACTGCAGCTACCAATAGCATTTGTTCAAAGTTTATGGAGTTACATTTCAGGTATTTTTGGTCTATATATAATGACAGGATTTACTCATGCTATTCAGTACGTATATCAAATATGTGTTACTTCTCCTTCAGGAAGCCATTTTAGCCGATTGATTATATACTTAAATCAGTTATAGAACGTAACACCTCTTCATTGATTGATTGAAATAGTTGATCTTGTAATTATTCTTCCTCTAGCTGTTTTCGTATCATTTGAAAAATGAATATGCATATTGATGATACATTCTAACTTAAAGATCGAACTTATACCATCATTTGAGATAGAACTCTATCTCCAAACTCTGATGCTATAATTGTACAAAACGTTCCTGATTCAATGTAGCATAATTTATACCCAACAAATACGCGATGTTGCCAGACTACAAACAAACACAATGTCATGAAATATTTTAATGGGTCTCAAAATGTTGTTGACCGTATATCTCACCAGAACTTCGCTAAAATGTTGATACTCGGTAAAATGTGTGTTATTTATTTGTATTATATTTTCCATTTGTGTCAGTTTGAATTATTGGGACTTCTATTTACAATTGTGAATGATATTGTTCGACTTTTCACGATAAATCAACCGAAATAAGCCATGTGAAATTTGTTCTCTGGTTCACAAATGTCTCACACATTTGAAAGTGCAGTTTAATTTAAAGGGCGTCGCTATCAACATTGAAGACAAACGATTAATTTACGAGTTTTCATGTTGTTTTAATACCTTTTAGTGCTAATTTACTTCATCCGCTAGTTTATTAGTACTTAAATCAAGCAAGCAGACTCGAGGTTTTATAGTTTCAAACGTAGCAGTAGAAGAGGGATGGCTATAAGGTATGGATGTGGTGGACCGTATTAAATTGTGTCTCAAGATATCGTAGAAAAATTAATGAAATCAAATATAATTATTTCGTTTGGAAATACACATATTTCCTCAGCTCGAAATTGTTAGTCTTGAGCAACAGCTCAACATTTTGAGAACCGTCTGTGACCAGAGCGTTTCGAGGAAAGAGGAAGATATATAGCCTTGAACGAGCTTGATGATGGACGCGGTGATAGTGAATGAGTTGCTACTGAACTTAGAAACGTGTTAGTTTTACTCTCTGCATTTTACTCCATGTAGTGATAATTCAGATAGTAGCCTACTGGATCCATTTTACTTGGTTTCAGTTCAATCATTCAAGCTCAGCTCCGTGAATGGTGGTTCCTTCTAGAGAATAACAGCTGGCTCACACTTATCTGAATCAAAACGACAACCAAGTCCTATATTATAAGGAATACTTATAAAATGTGTGTTGACTTCAAATCTAACATCTTGAATACCGTATTGAAAATATTGATGATATAATCACATGAATTTCGTTATTCCTTGATTATACATCATCTCAATATTATACCTCACATTATTTTCTGAATAATTCTCTGAAGTTTTTGTATTTGAAGATGGTACACAAGAGCAGTATTTTTGCGAAATATTTGCTCATCAACAGATCATAGTGACGTTTTTTCAATTTCAATGGGTCTCAATATCTCATTTTCAGTTGAGCGTAAGCAGAGACTCAATTTGAAGATACTTGTGGAAACCTAACTTACTTCATATTTCTATAGGCCTAAAATATATTGAAATCAATATCATCTCGTCATTATCTGAATTGATAACGTATATTTTGGTAGCAAAATCAGTTAGACCAAATCTGAGAAAAACATCACGAAATTTTGGATAATCCCATAAGAAGAAACCAAAGAAAGGGGAAAATTGGAAAAATTGGAAAAACAACTTGGATGTTCACTGAAATCAGACACAAGAAAAAATTATTACTGATTTTTATCGTAAATCGCATCAACTGTTTTGAGTGAAAATGTATCTTTCATTGCAATTTTCATTAAAGTGATCAACATATACAACGAATAATGAAGGCAGTGAGTGACGAGATTCAATATCTTGGAAACTAATGATTTGTAAGAGCTGTGGAGTATATCCATAGAATATGGTACATCGTATAGATATGTCGCCCATCTTACAACGCGTGTATGCTGCCTTTGCCTCGTCTAAAGATAACTAAAAATTTGCAGTTTTATATAGACGATTTTTGTTTATGTTTTCTGTACTAGGCAAACGCGTTATGTGTTTCCGCGTTGATGGATGAGCTGGAACATATCAACTTATCTTTGGATTGGTTATTATATATATATACACCTTGAGATCCAAACCATTACATCACTGCCATCTTATTTTACATTAATAATTTATTGGATGAGCGAAGCGAAGACTCAATTACACTATACCGAAAAAAAAGTGCCTGTTTTTTTTTTTTTTTTTTTTTTTGTTTTTTTGTTTTTTTGTTCGCGCTCCACAGGTCAGACAAAAATTCAAAATCAGTTGAAACTTGGCACACACATGAACCCCTATCTGACTTGATGCTGTATAGTTTTGAGGCGCGATCGGTTTAACAACTTCTGAGAAAACTCATTCCAAAGTTTTCAAAAATCCCATTAGAATAAGCCAGAGGAAAACATTCGTGAAAAATATTCCATCTGAGAGGATTCAAATTTTCAGAGAATTTCAATCTGATAGTGATACACATTATTTCGAACTTTTACTCAAATGAGATCAGCCGTTTCGATGTAAAAAAATATATAATGTTATTTGTGTCAATTATTCAAAGCTATTAAGATACCTAGCTATTAAGATAATCAAAGCAACAAGTGTCACCACTTGATTGTAAACGATTAAAACAAAGCCTTCTTTATTATCATATAAATTATTAATGTAAAATAAGATGGCAGTGATGTAATGGTTTGGATCTCAAGGTGTATATATATATATATATAATAACTAATCCAAAGATAAGTTGATATGTTCCAGCTCATCCATCAACGCGGAAACGCATAACGCGTTTGCCTAGTATAATAATAAAGAAGGCTTTGTTTTAATCGTTTACAATCAAGTGGTGACACTTGTTGCTTTGATTTAATAGGTATCTTAATAGCTTTGAATAATTGACACAAATAACATTATATATTTTTTTACATCGAAACGGCCGATCCGATTTGAGTAAAAGTTCGGAATAATGTGTATCATTATTGGATTAAAATTCTCTGAGAATTTGAATCCTCTCTGATGAAATATTTTTCACGAATGTTTTCCTCTGGCTTATTCTAATGGGATTTTTGAAAACTTTGGAATGAGTTTTCTCAAAAGTTGTTCAACCGATCGTGCCTCAAAACTATACAGCATCAAGTCAAATAGGGGTTCATGTGTGTGCCAAGTTTCAACTGATTTTGAATTTTTGTCTGACCTGTGGAGCGCGAACAAAAAAACAAAACAAAAAAAAAAAAAAAAAAAATAGACACTTTTTTTTCGGTATAGTGTAATTGAGTCTTCGCTTCGCTCATCCAACTATTTGCTCAAATAGGATGAGTATAGAATTGAGAATACACAAGAACAACATAAAAACAACCACATAACATCAAAAGGAATTGTGATAGGCCTACTCTCTATTCTATGTACATAGATAAAACTGAAATATTTCACATTTTACTACAAAAAGTGCGACCCATCCATTAATCTAACTGTAGTCAATGCCGAATGACCGTATAAATATTAGCGGAGTTGTGAAAATCTATAACCATATATCTCGGCAGCTCTGAAAGAAGCATTTCCGGTGTCGGTCCCGCTAGCGTGCGATCAGCGAGCGCTCACTGGGTAGATTCAAGAAGGCAGTGAGTGGGTAGGTTATTAGTCAACACAGTATTTACATCAAAGTGGCGCGGCTGGATGGCCGCTACCCACCCGTGACGCTTTAAGCTGAGATCAAGGAATACATACAAACCGTAAATCTTGAAACTACGAACATACAAAGTTTTTAGCACTGTTTGATAAATTAAAATATTCACTACCAAAGTATTATTCTTGTTCAAGATGAAAAAGTGCGAAATTGCAGCCTTCAGTATATATATATATATATATATATATATATATATATATATATATATATATATATATATATATATATATATATATATATATATATATATATATATATATATATATATATATATATATATACATATATATATATTAATATATATATATATATATATATATATATATATATATATATATATATATATATATATATATATATATATGAATATACATATATATATATATATATATATATATATATATATATATATATATATATATGTATATATATATATTCATATATATATATATATATATATATATATATATATATATATATATATATGTAAATATATATATATATATATATATATATATATATATAAATATATATATATATATATATATATATATCAATATATATATATATATATATATGTATAAATATATATATATATAGTATCATTATCTTTCATTTTATTCTTGGATTATTCTTGTGTATATTGCTCTATTTATATATATATATATATATATATATATATATATATATATATATATATATATATATATATATATATATATATATATATATATATATATATATATATATATAAATATATATTAGCGACGTTTCGAATCACATTACGTTGCTCATCTTCAAGCTATATTAAGGATAAATTGAAATGTCCAGTCGACAAATGTTGATCTGGACTTGAAATTATAAAAAGATGTTTCTATCCCTGGATCAATCTTGTTCCAGGGATAGAAACATCTTTTTTTAATTTCAAGTCCAGATCAATATTTGTCGACTGGACATTTTAATTCATCCTTAATATAGCTTGAAAATGAGCAATGTAATTTGACTTGGAACGTCGCTAATATATATAAGCAATATACACAAGAATGATCCAAGAATAAAATTAATATTAATATAACCAACACTTGTGAAGGCCTACACCAATCAATATACATATATATATATATATATATATATATATATATATATATATATATATATATACCGGCAAAGTAGCTGAGTGGTTAGCGCACTTGCTTCGTGTGACCCGGGAGGTGAAGGGACATATCGGACCCGGTTCGATCCCCGCCACCGTCCATCTTTACAGAGGTTTCTCGTGGTTTCCCTCTGTTGGCTAGGCTAATGCCGGGATGGTTCTCACGATATAGGCCACGACTGCTTCCTTCCCACTATCCTTCCCATTACCCATAAAACCTTCATCTCATCATCCCATCATCTCATTTATCATTCATCCAACGCCAATAGATCTCAGTAATCATCACAGTGCGTCTTTAAAACCCAATTAAAGATATATATATATATATATATATATATATATATATATATATATATATATATATATATATATATATATATTTATATTTATATATGTAGATCGAAATTTCTGAACTTGGGCAACTGTAGTGAAAATGTGTTGTCGGTCTTGACAATTGAACGTAGACATATAACTTATTGACTTCACTGAAGATCTTGAGAACTTAACGACTTATTGAACAGTGATCCACAATATTATGATTCACGTCCCAATAATAAGTGGCGGTATGATTTCAATAGTTATGTTTATATACATTGCATGAAATTTTGTCATTAGTTTTGTTCTGGCGTATTGACTAAAATTGATAGAACACAACAAATGCGTTGTAAATTAACCGATATATGCATATCTATATGGAGTGTCATGAATGGCTATACACACACCTGGATTTTGAAACTAATATATCCTTGCCTGTTGCTTACTTTGATCGTTTCACGATCCAATTGGTTTCACTTATTGGCCCTCTGATAGCTTCAAAAGTATTGAATTGCTGAACTGAAAAATTGCATATTGATTTTGTTCTTCAAAACGACTAATCTAGTTTTTTTAAAACTCTGATTGGAATAATGTGTATATCTATCATTCTTGTGCATAAATTCCCTCAAAGCTATACAGTCACGTGAATTAGTACTGTATCGAAATGTTAGCTTTTCATCGACCTTCGGAGCGCGAAAAAAAAACAAGTATGGTAAAACTGAGTCTTTGTGCCTCGCTCATCCAATAAACTTCCTACATTTCTCCACGTTATAATTATTAAACTATAACTCTGTACGAAGTGAATTCTTAGAGAGTTTGAGTGGATCGCTAGAATTATTTTTTGTTTTGATATACCAATCATATCTAATTCCCATTCTAGTTAATCACAGGAAATTTGAAACATTCGAACACAGTTTCAAAATACAGTGATTTTGTTACGAAGAGTTCTTCTTTCAAGTTCTTTTTTCAATGGCATGCTATAGAAAATCGAATATTGACAACACATATAATCGACGAATAAAAGTGGAAAAATATTTTACCTCGGTCACTATTTCTCATAAATATCCATGCAAACATGTGCATCAACATTTGCTCACATTCATCTATCTATAATTCTTCACCATCGTAATTTTTATCATACATCAAGTCTATTACGTAGCTCAAGTTTGTATATGTTGGCTCTCAAATTCCAGTGAAAAACGAGGCTTTTCAAATTTGTTAGCCTCTTAAAAATGTTCACTATAATCAAAGTAGTTGTGTCATGGACATTCTGGTTTGTCTATAGATTGTTGACCAATACAGGCATATATACTATTAATTGTAAACTGAATTGACGATTCGCAGTTTCCGCCCCCATGACGTCAGAAATCATACCGTCCAATCAACAGGGCTGTTAGAACTGTAGTCAAATTCGAATATACAATCGGGATATCTTGAAATTACCACAAATAATATGATCCAACTGGCTGACTGGTAAAGCCACGCCTATTTCGAGTCGTCAATTATGGCCTACAGTTCCAACATTCATCAAAATATGTATTACATGCCTTGATTTTTCATAGAGAAGAATCACGATGTAGTGATACCAACCTATTTCACCATAACATAAAGGAGCTAACCCAACTCGGGTCTTGAAAGTGAAATATTTCCGGGGTCAAAATCTGAGTCCAGCGTCCCGATTGCCTGAAGCGCAACTATCGCTTTTATATCGAACTTTTAAAACAACAATGCTCAACAATGCTATACACCGCCCAGTAGATTACGAGAATCTTAGATTTTGTTGGTTCAACAATACCACCGGTACCGTAGCCACTCATATTTACATCTAGTTCACAAGGTTTAAACAAAGCCAAGTTTAACGCTCCCTCCATATGCTTGAAGCATCCACAAATCGTTGACACACATTGTTAAGCACACGGACATGAACGAAGGTGCAAAATGACTTCGCTCTCGACGTGCCTTCAAACACTAACTCACTAAACTTGGATATTATGATGGTATTAAACTTCATGCTCTTTTGAAGCATCATAATCAAAGCATGAGCTTGTTACCTATGAGAAATGTAAATGCAAATACGAAGCAGAGGTAATAATACTATATTTATGTTCAATTCAGATTCGACTTTGAATTTGTCTGTTTCCATGCAGTCTAGTAAATTGCTTTGATTAACGAGAGTAGTGAAGGATAGAAGTGTTTGGATAAATAAGTTCCCAACTTTAAATTCATATTTACTTAATTCTTAGTAGGCAAAATGTGTTCGGAAAATGAGAGTGTATATTTGCAATCTTTTTTTCTCAAACTAGTGGAATACACAAACTACCTCGTTATTGGCATAACAATTTAGAGAACTATTAAGTTAGAATAATCTGCTTCAATGAATCATGACCTTTCAAGCTGGTTCAAAAGATTACACTTTATATACGTCTATATCTTCGTACATAAACAAAAAGTAATTATATAAAATGACATATCACTAATACACTTTATTTAAGTACTTTCAAAAATTATTCAAAGTCATTCAACTCGCACGTCAAAGTTATATCCTCTTTAGTTTTCTCATTTCATTTCGAAAGATTTTCTACTTTTTCATTTCCTAGAGACTCGTCTCATTCTAGTAAGCCTATAGTAAAAATTGTGACTTTATTATATTTTTCCGTTGCGAGGTTAGTAGGACCCTATTCCCGGTTTGCGCGTCTATGGGAACTTGGCGTTTATAATAGGATCTTGTGGGATCTGGTGGAGAGAAAGAAAGGGGAGGGGAAGGAAGAGATGAAAGTCCCTCAGGAGTCATGGGATATAGGATTGTTGGTGTGCGGCCCGAGCGTAGGACAGAATCACAGAACACTATATTACGGAAATTACCTTCGGACGTTCCTCGGCGATTTTGAAATAGAAACACTTGGGAAATTATTGTCTGGATAGAAACTGGCTTCTTTTAGTTGTTCTTTTATACATATACTCCCACACTTTCTTATTTTCTGAGTGAAACGAAGTTACGTTTAGGTTCAATTCAAAACTAATTCTATTCCTATCCAAGTTCTATTCGAACAATGGTTCATATGTTTCTATTTTACGCAATAACACTACTTCGATTTTCCGATATAACGTGAATATTCATATAGTAGATACGGAAAGATTGGTATTACGAACAGCATAGTACACGTAACGTTTATGAGTTTCAAGCTATACTAGTTGAACGCGAAATATGCGTTGTAAGATGAGCGCGAAATCCAAATAAGGTCAAGTCGTTGAAGTAGTTCTACCCTTGCTACTTCATCGACTCTGGTATTCTACACACCTTGATATCTGAATAATGTCTGAAAGTCGTTAAAGTAGTCCTACCTTTGCTACGTTATCGACTCTGGTATTCTACACACCTTGACACATATTAAAAATACTTCATTGTTGGGCAAATATCGAATCTAGAAAGCAGTGAATCTCGGCAACTCAATTCTGTCATTATTTTTATGAAATATTTGATGAATAAAACCAGTTATTCTGATTTTTTTCTTCAAAACGGCTTGTCAGAATTGCATACTGAATGATAACAATGTGTATCATTCATATATACACATTCAGAGAAAATTTTATCTCAATTGGAGAATATTATTTCACTACATTTTCCGCCCAGACAAATCTTATGGGGTTTTTAGAAACTTTGAGATGATATCACTCAAAATTGGTAAACTGTTTCATTCCCAAAACTATACAGTTCTGAGTTGGATGAGCTTGCGTGTACAAAAGTTTCATGTTGATCATTCAAACCCTGCGACCTGTAGAGTGCACACAAACAACATAAAAAAAATACAAAAAAAAACACAGACAAAACCCTATAGGAGTTCCCCCCCTACGCTACATCTAATGACTGTATATAGGTACTTGAATTCAATATTCTGGTATAGTTTGAAAAATTAATCGAGTTCGAGATACCTATGACAGGGTCTACTTCGAAATGTAGCCATGAGTACATCATAGGCCTATCTTATCCCGTTTTTGGTCAACGATAGTGATTAACCCAAAAATTGATCTATCATTTTGCGATTTAGCTATGGAAAAATATCTCAACCTCCCTGTTTATTCCTTTCAAAGGAGAAGAATTTCATGAGTTTACTCTTCAGTGATATGATTATATGATAAGTTTACTCCCTCAGTGCAGTAGTTATGAAATGTTATTACCGCCCTGAAATATAAAAACTCCCCAAGAGAATACAGAATTGGAGTTATGCATAATATGAATACTCCCCAGTTATAGAAATGAAATAATCAACTTGATTGACGATGGATATAGGGTGATTCGAAACAATAATGTGAATTATTTGGGGAGTTCTATTACATTCACCAATTTTTATTTTATTTTATTTCATTTATTATTTACACTTATAATTGCATAAAAATGCGGTGGCATTGCCTCAAACTGAATTAATGGGACTCTTAAACAGGAACAAGATGAAGAAAACAAATAATGATTATAAAAAAAAAAAACTACAAAAACTCTCGAACACTCTCCCTTAACACCTCCCTCCACACTATACCCTCTCTTTAAATTCTTTCAACGTCAGGTCGCCCTCCACAAACCCAAATTCAAAATTCGCAATCGAAATTGCTATCACTCTCCCAATATTGGGTTGCATAATGAATATTCCGTTATGTTCAGGCTCATGCGAATAGCAACATGTACCGGCACATGTAGCTGAGTGGTTAACGCGCGCGCTTCATGTGATCCGGTAGGTGAAGGGGCATATCGGACCTGGTTCGATCGCCACCACCGCCCATCTTTACAGGGGTTTTTCGTGGTTTCCGAAGGAAACTTTGCCTGTAGTCTAGGCTAATGCCGGGATCGTTCCTACAATATAGGCCACGACCGCTTCCTTCCCACTATCCTATCCCACCTAATCACGATAAGAGTCATGCAGACACTTGTGAAACCCTTGAGGTTAAAAAAAAGAAAAAAATGAGAATGAGTTGGGGAGTACTCCTATTATGTTGGGCCATGTTATCACTCCCCCAATACTATGTTATAGGTGCGTAATGCATGTTCCGTTATGTTTAGAAGACTAATTGAACGGCAACCTGGTACAACATTTGTTGTATGACTGTTTTTCACCATCTGAATCCATTGAAACTATTTTTTTGCATTAAGATACATTATTTGGGATATTCACGGATGTACTGTGTGCTCGTGAACAGGGTGTGTGTGAGCACACTGAAACTTTCCATTACTATTCATTGGATGAGCGAAGCGAAGACTCAATTTCACCATACTCGAAAAAAGTGCTTGTTTTTTCGTTCGTTTGTTTGTTTGTTTTTTTTTTTTTTTTCACGCTCCACAGGTCAAACGAAAATATTAAAACTTGGCATACACAAGTGTCCTTGTCTAATTCGATACTGTATAGTTTTAAGGCGCAATCGGTTGAACCAACCCTGGAAGAACTCATTTCAAAGTTCTCAAAAATCCCATAAGAATAACCCGAAGGAAAAGTTTCGTCAAAAATATTTCATCCAAGAGTATTCAAATTCTGATAGGATTTAAATATAACAATGATACACATTATTCCGAAATTTCACTCGATTCGAATCAGCCGTTTTGATGTAAAAAAATATAATGTAATTTTTGTAAATCACTCAAAGCTAAAGATACCAATTGAATTCGAACAACATGTGTCACCAATTAATTGTGAACGATTATAACAAAGCCTTCTTTACTATCATAGAAATCAATTGGGAAATAGGAGAGCAGTGACGTAATTGTTTGGATCTCAAGGTGGAGGATACAGGGACGAATACAAAGATATACCAATATATAATAACAGATACGAAGATCAATTGATAAATTGATAAGCTCCAGCTCATCCATCAACGTGGCAACACATAGCGCGTTTGCCTAGTTATTAATAACTAGGAAAACGCGTAATGTGTTGCCGCGTTGATAGATGAGCTAGCATATATCAACATATCTTTGGATTAGTTATAAACCTATATATCCACCTTGAGCCAAACAATCATGTCACTGCCCTCCTATTTCCAAATTTATTTTCATATTAATAAAGAAGACCGTGCGTTGATCGTTTCCGATCAAACGGTGACACTGTTGCTTGGATTTAATTGGTATCTTAATGGCTTTTGAGTGATTTAAAAACATCACATTATATATTCATTCACATCAAAACGGCTCGAGCCTTTGTGTGAAAGTTCGAAATAATGAGTATCATTATTATATTGAAATTCGAAAAATTTGAATTCTCTCTGAGGAAATATTGTTCTCGAACTTTTCCCTCTGGGTTATTCTTATGGGATTTTTGAAAACTTTGAAATGAGTTTTCTCAAAAACGGTCGAACCGATTGCACCTCAAAACTATGCAGTATCAAACTAGATAAGGACACTTGTATACGTTAACTTGCTTTCCATTTCCGTTTGACCCGTGGAGCGCCAAAAAAACATGTACTTTTTTTTCGAGTATGGTGAAATTGATTCTTCGCTTCGCTCATCCATAAACAGTGATATCCACTTGATATGCGAGAATTCTCATCCATACATAATATATATATATATATATATATATATATATATATATATATATATATATATATATATATTTATATATATTTATATATATATATATATATATATATATATATATATATATATATATATATATATGTATATATATATATATATATATATATATATATATATATGTGTGTGTGTGTGTGTGTGTGTGTGCGTGTGTGTGTGTGTGATATGGGAAAAAAATTGGTTCATCATCGATATTCGATTATTCCCATCCATTTCAATATTCCAAAACAACAATTCTTCGCTGCCAATGCGCCTCAAAACCCTAAATTCATTCATCCAACAACAATTCCAAGCAACCTCTTCGACATTACGGATGAGATGAACATATAAATGTACAGTACGTGATATGTCCTCGGTTCAGATCGAATCAATCAATATATATTGTACATTTTCTTCTAGTTCTAAGAGGAAGTTTCAAAACTCACAATTTCGGGCTCACTTAATAATGTCACAAGGCAAATATCATATACACTCTAGTAGAAGGTTAATTCCTTGATCTGCTGATTCGCTGATATATTGCATCGGACAAGTCCAACATCCTAATGAGTATATTATATATTATGTATATGCCACTTATGTATTGTGATTTTAACGGACAAATAATGACAGAAATAAGAAAAAAGCCTCATTGTCGTGTTTTAAAAACATATACAAAATGCTATGCAGTATAGACTTGCTTCTCTCACAGAGTGTATTTTTGTGTGACTATATAAAACATACATAAGTCTCTCAATCTTCATGTAGATGTGACATCACATATGCCTGTAGGTATACATAATAATACGCGAATTCCGACATACATTTCTACTTTTCAGAAGCCGTCGTCGGGTGTATAGTTCCCCTGGCAGCTGTTTGGGTGCTCTCACACAGAAGTGTGTTACTTTATTCGCAGGTATAGGATGTATTTACTTGATGAACAAGCCATCGAGCTGACAGACAACAGTCATGCGTATCAAAGTATTCTAGCTACTTGGTATTTTACAGCGTTTTGAAAAATGCTCTTTCACTTTTTTTCCAAGGAATAAGTTGGGTGAGAAGATGAATGACATCAGGTCAAATTAGATCTACTAGCAAGTTGCCCGGTGCTGTCGTTGGAATGTACAACTCTCCATTTGTGAAATGGAATTATTCAATATTCAGTATAAGAAAGTAGGAATGGCAAATATATTATGGTCAATTCATTTAGGATAAGTTGAATACTGAAATGATTTTATGTGAACAATGTGTTGAGTTGAAATGATAATCTGGTCCAATGAAACTTTTTTGACATATAATTTTCAACCCATCGAAAACATACCAAACATTACATGATTTTGATTTTTTTTTCATAAAACAGCAGTTCCACAAGAATAAGAATCAAATGAGGTTTATGTCATTATCTGAAATATTATAATGATTTCCAAATATTACATAGGAACATTCTTTCAAAATTGAATGAATGAAATCAATGAATAATGATTACAGTCTAAATCATTGAATTAAAAAGTCAACATTTCTCAAGCTCATTTGTATGTTACCTGAATTGAATTGATACAACCGGATGTTATCATACCGAATCGTTTCTCAGTCATCATAACGAAACACCTTCATGAAGTCTTCACATAAGAATGAAACCCGAAGAAATCATCTACGATACTTCATCCACAAAGGTTGTATTTTTTCTAAAATCAAATGAATGATTCAATACTCGTTGCTCCAATCGATAACAAAAAAAAAGAATGACGCCCCATTTTTTGCAATGAATAGCGTCACGCATTTCCCTCAGATCGGAATTGAAATGAATGGATAGCCCTCTGGATAATGATGAATGATCTCCCAGTGATAAATGATAGCGTGAGGTGATGAATACAAACGAATAAAAGTATAGAGATAAAACTGAATTCCAATCTCGGTCGTCAAGTTACATTGCACATTCGTATTTTTCTCGTGATTTCAGTGTTTTATTACCGAATCCAAGAACAATCTGAACTTATTCTGAAACATTCAATTGACGACTCGAAATAGGCGTGGCTTTACCAGTCAGCCAGTTGGATCATATCATTTGTAGTAATTTCTAGATACCCCGATTGGATAATTTGAATTTGACTACAGTTCTAACAGCCCTGTTGATTGGACGGTATGATTTCTGACGTCAAGGGGGCGGATACTGCGAGTCGTCAGTTGTTTCCTCCTTGCACAACTAATTCATCCTAACAAAAAGTTATCATTCCATGCTAGCCTCATCCACTGTTATAAGAAGACCAGTCATTCGTCATCTAAATGAAGATTCGTGAAATCGTTATGAAACGAAAATGATAATGATAAATGAACGAAAATATGTGTTCTATCCATTATTTGTAATGAAAAGACATCATTCGGTTTTTCTATTTTTCATTATTCATTATTTTATATTATTCATTCATCATTATCATCATGAAAAAAGCCACACATCGATTTGTCAGTATTTTATTTTCATAAGACATGCTACATTTTTTGTTTTATCTCATGAGTATATATTCCTTCTCATTTTCTCAGTTTTCTGTCCATCTGCTGTGAGCTTTTGAAGGTTCAGTGGGATTTCTGTCATTCAACATGATCAATAGCAATTATGAAAAATTATTCGGATTGATAAATGTACGAAGATATAGATTATAAAATTGTATTTCAAATATTAATGATGATTTCAATATCAACAATATGAAATCGCTGTTGATTCGTTCGATTCAGTGCAGACAAGTTGCAGGTATGTGTATTAACTTGGGTAATAGTTTGGAATTATTACATTCTCTTTTCAGAGAAATACATCAGCCACCATCCGTAGTTCAGTCAGTTATTTATAATTGGTATCGCTACAGTAACAGAAACCACCTTTTGCATGGGCATGTGTTCGATATCCACATGGGGCATCGATTCTCGTTAACATCCCTTCGCTGATAATCACTACACATAGTTTTATTATCACTTGCTCATTCACTATAGCTTCAAATAACCTAGCTGTTGTTGGATTCTTCAAGCAATCAATAATATATAAGAATCATAAGAATAAATGATGCAATTATTTTTGGATTCTACATATATATATATATATATATATATATATATATATATATATATATATATATATATATATATATATATATATAAATATATCTTATATATATATATATATATATATATATATATATATATATATATATATATATATACGACTATTTTGATATGTCATATCTTCACGTATTTTGGAATATGATTTAAAATTCATTCAATCCGATCGAACGTATTCATATTTGAAGTTTGATCGAACTTTCTTACAATATCAACATCTCTGCACTGCATCATCTTCATTGAACAATCGGTTGAGAATTTTACTCGAATTTGTTTCACCTCTCCAATAATATTTCAAGTATCATACATAGATGAAAAGCATAATTATGGAATCAATACGAAATCGTTTCAACTGAAAATTGCACGACTACATCATTGACATATAATGAGGTAGAAAACATACTTTCCTTTTTGACTCAGAGATATATTGAAGTAATACAAACTCGATGTAGTTTTGGCATAGCATTGGTATGAGAAGTTTTTTTATTTAATTTGTCGTCTTGGGAAATCATGTATCTCCAATATGTGTCCTCGTTCACATGCTCATTGCATATGAAGACAGCATCAACGACTCAACGTATCATCAAACTTTCAGACAGAAAACTTGTCAATGAACGGAACTGCTTTACACATTTTCGCGCGAAGCGAGAGAATTTTTTCAAAATGCAAAATGTTTTCCCATAGCCCCTAACCTAATAACAACGTAGGTACTGTTATACAACGAGAAATATGTAAATTATTGAAAACTTCTAGGGTGTTTTTAAACTTTACTTACTTGAAGAAAATACATTTCGTTCTTAAATTATGTATACTATTACCAACAATTGAGGGACGCAAATGTGAACACATTTTTTTTCTATGTCAAACTACTGCGTTCTATGTTTTCCATGTCATTCATATGATATAACAAATATTTCTCATTGATACAAAGAAGATTATGTCTATTCTTCTTTACAATTTTGGCAAGTGAATATTTGTTTTGTTCTTAGATCTTATGAAATCTTTCAAAAGTATCGGCCCCTAGTGATATTCATGAATACATTATTAACAATCATAAATTAGTATGGTGATGCGTATCTGAGGTACACTGATTCTCAACATATTCAAATTGGCGTTGTAATAAACTTTGATGAAGGAAAAATGTGAAATGAGCAATTCAAGTTCCAGTTTGCCATCTTTCACTTCATGGTTTCTCAATATGGGAATAGAGGACGATGATAATCATAAATCAGCTAATTACATTGAATTGAAATACCTATTGTAATTCTGTATTTTCTGTGATTTTGTGATTTTGTTGTGACTCATGCATCATTCTTTCTCTATCTGACAGCTTACAGTTGCATTGTATACAAAATTCACTTGTATGTTCTTTTCTTCATTTCGTTTTTGTTTTGATGAATTCAAAATTAAATGTGTGTGAACCGAAGTACTTAAAATATGTTGATAATTCACAATTCTTAGAATATAATAGAATACAACATAATTTATAATTCATCTTTAATTAAATTGTGTTGTATTTGAGCAACTTCCATTCATATTTTGTTAAACATGCAAATATAATTTCTCTATCATCTATAACATTTGAAATGTTGTTATTTGATCAGGTGAAAAAAACACCAGTCTTGCCCGTCAGCTACAAGAGACTGCTTCATTCAATTCGGACGTGAAATTGAAGTCCCGCATAAGGCATGGAGTTTTGAGAATATCGTTCTTCGATCGCTCATTCGTACACCCAAATAAACTGGCTGTCAGTG
Organism: Brachyptera risi; assembly: GCA_964007535.1. Classification (NCBI taxonomy): domain Eukaryota; kingdom Metazoa; phylum Arthropoda; class Insecta; order Plecoptera; family Taeniopterygidae; genus Brachyptera; species Brachyptera risi. Next base: position 29,811,505 of record OZ023330.1, on the reverse strand, counting down.
GGGCAAGCATACAGACATTTCATTCATTTATTTTATTATGCTTAACGACCCCATCAACAGTTAGATTACACGGTATACAAATGAGCGTATGATGATGGAAAGATGAAGTGATGATGCGTGAAGGACGTTTACCATAATCCATGCCTTAAGCGGGTCTCGAACCCACGCCCGACCTGATTTCAGCAGTGCGATAGTTGACTGAGTTACGGGGTCGGCTATTGACAATAACAATTCAATTCAACAGGATAGTAGCATTTGCTGACAGAACCAGACAAATTATGTATAACGATTCTAACCAATTTGTTTTCTTTGTTACAGGGACTACTATTACGACAGGTGAGTTCAATGACATGGCTATAGTTGAAGGTAATTATAATTAATGTAATTGAAGGTGTTCATATTTTCAAGAGAACCTGTTACGTTTAGCGTGTTTTCTGTATAGTTTTATACACTGTAAGAAAGGAATTGATATTTAATTATATTTTTCCATGTTTCATTATATCATTTTATTTGATCTATCACTCTTCAACATTTCATCTTGGTAATCACTAAGATAATTATAATAAATTCACTTTAATCGAAAGTATTCATATTTTAAAGAAAACCTGTTACGTTCAGAGTGCTCACTCCATACCTCCATACGTTGTATGAACGGAATTCATATTTTATAATGAATTGTCATGTTTCATTATTTTATTTTATTCCATTCAATTTATGAGTCTTCAACATTTCATCATCCAGCACAAGACACACTCCTTAGTATTCAACTCATCTACAGATACTCGAAATTCTAGATATCTATCCTCTTTCAACTTGACATATTATAGTAGCTTATACCCACCAAAAACCCTGACGGGTAAAAACTTGGAGCCAAGGCCTGAAATATTTCAACAACTACAAAAACTCCTTCATATAAAAGGTGTGAAATCAAAACTGTATGCCAAGTGCAACTTATTATTTATCAATACGGCATGGAAAATAACAGGAAACACTTGGCTCATTGCCCCCCACGTCCAGAATTGAAGTGAAGTGCATGACCCTATGAAATGGGTAACTTCACGTTCCTGACACAGGGAAACGTGATATGATTGAAGAAAATTTGTAATTTACGTGTTTGGTTATTAAATTATCAAAATATCAACCTTTTTCAATGTTGCATTCGTAGCTTGAAAGAAAGCAAATACTGACTTTGACCACACATTCCCTCAGGACATACATTTCCTCGTCGGAGTATAATAAATTATTTCAAATAAAAATGAAAATAATATGAAAACAATTTGAAATTATACTTCTAATTGAGAAGTAATTTCAGTATTTTTGTTATATTCATATAACCCAAATTACGAAATCCCACACGATATTCGTAAGCTGGGTTTTATGAACTTGATATTGAGATGAGGTAGATTAATAATAATTACAAGATATTTTTGTTATTCAAGTATATTCATTCCTCGCTTTACTTATTCAAATAATTAGATGAGCGATAGCAAAGACATCCATCTCATTCTTATAGAGCTTTGTCTGTGTGTTTTTGTTTCTGTTTGTTTGTAAGTAACTTATGCTGCACAGGTCGCAGGTTTTGACTGATGAATATGAACTTTTTATGCATGCAGACTCATCCAACTTGGAACTGTATAGTTTTTGAGTCAAATCGGTTGGACCAATTTTGAGAAACATTATCTGAAACTATCTGAAAACATCATGATATCAGGGTGAGCAGGAAAATTTGAGAAATAAAATCTCTCAATATAGCTTTAAATTGTCACTGAATGTAAACACATGAAGTATACTAATTTGTATGATGCACGTTTGATACACGTATACGAATTTGTATGCAATTCGGATCAGCCGTCTTGAAGAAAATAATTGCATAATTGTTTATTTTCTTCAAATAGCGTAGATATAAATGTAGGCTTCAAATTTGAGTTTTCTCAATTACTACCAACACAATGACACCAAGTTGATGGAAACCAAAATGTTATAATAGAAAATAGACGGGAGGGCAAGTTTCTTGAATCATATCACGTTTCCCTGTGTCAGGAACGTGAAGTTACCCATTTCATAGCATCATGCACTTCACTTCAATTCTGCTTGGTGTTATATGAGGGTACGTGGGGGGCAATGAGCCAAGTGTTTCCTGTTATTTTCCATGCCATATTGATAAATAATGAGTTGCACTTGGCATACAGTTTTGATTTCACACCTTTTATATGAAGAAGTTTTTGTAGTTGTTGAAATATTTCAGGCCTTGGCTCCAAGTTTTTACCCGTCAGGGTTTTTGGTGGGATATCAGTAATTTTTGTTGCTTCATAATGATTTGCTCGACCACAATAGCATCAGTAAATATTTTTGTGTTATCAAATTTTCGTTCCAATAAATACAATATTTCAATTGATTTCCTAGCTAATCGTATATCAGCATTGAATCAACATAGTCGTGAAGTTGGAATATTCTTTAAATATCGGTACTTGAAATATACGTATTACTAAAATGGGCAGAGATTTTTTAGAAACATCTCTTCTCGGAGAGGAGGAAGAACGATCCACATTTGTTAGGAATGTGGTAGTTTTAACATAGAGAAGTCTATGGTTTCACTCACAGCCTTCTTTATTTATTCGTTTCTTATACTGCCCTTTCACTCGGGCTATTTTGACGGGTTCGCGCATATTTGCTCGCGCAGGGAAAAATGACGTCATGGTCTGGTATGTACTGCACTCTGGTATCTAAAATTTCAACTTTGAACAAATGTCATTCTATCATAATCTTTCAATTTCCTGCTACGTTATTGAGGTTATGTCATATTTACATTTCGACTAGGAGTTTCAGGCTTACCGAGGTTCAAACTTGAACGATATATATGTTATCCCAAGCAATAAGCATCATTCAAGAACTTGTCCCGATGATATTCCGCAATATAATTGAATAAAATCCTTCATATTATTGTCATAACAAAATTAGTAAACTCACAGTCACGGTCCAATTGAATGCGCGCGTAATTTAAATTCTCGTAAGAAATTTCCAAAGTTGTTCGTATCTTCGCAGATATGACATGCCAAAAAGAGTGATATGCTTGAACATCTTTGGAAAGTGACGTCATGGTCTGGAAACAACGGCACCATCGGCGATTTTGTGAACTAAAATAATTGGACATCGTTTAACACGGGAAGCATACCCCGAGTGAAAGGGCAGTATCAGAGAAGAATGATCTGATTAAAAAAGGCTGTGGTTTCACTAATGCACGGTACTGAAATTCGCGCATCCATTTTTCAGACAATCTCATTGTATAGAGAGAAGACGCACGAACTACGATCATTAAAGAAACTGTATGTTGCCTATAGTCTAGACATATTATGGCCCATAGGCATACAATCTATAACACACCATTATGTAATGGGCCTAGGCCCACAAGCTGTTCTAATGCCACTATAACTGAATTAATGTAAGTTATGAACATTTGCTAGAATATTTACAACACATGGGCCTAGGCAGGCCTACTATATCGTAGACAAACAATAATTATAGGCCTAGCATACGAATTAATAATATTCAGCTACTTCGATCAGCCCCGCATGCTGGACCTACCTTCCGTTTCTATAGCAGTTTGCTGTTTCTTCTCCTCTTCTTCTTCAGTTTGTAGATACCAAATAGAATAGGGTATGACGTTTATCATGCAATAAGGCATCAATGTGATAATTTGTAAATATCAGCCAAAGACCTTAGTATGTTACTTCGTTAGATGCTAAGAACGAAGTTAGAACGGAGTTAGATACTAAGGTATTTGTGTCAGCTGTTTCATTTGACATTCAGTTGTGTCTGGTGGGCGGTGGCGATCATTCAGATAGATCGAGCGGATCGAGCGGAGAAAAAAGTACCCCAAGTTTTCGATGGTTCATTGGTGGCCGTGATTTATCGTCGATACGACAGTATTCTACAATTTCTGTACGTTATTATTTCAATCTTTTCCAATTAAAAATTATCAATTGACAAATCTCTTACACACAATCGATTTGGTATATCTATACAAATATATCGTTGAAATTACATTGAAATATGTTGTAATATGATTTTTGTTTAAATGAAAACTTAAAAAAAGAGTGTAGAATGGCATTACTTCCGGTTTCAAAAACTAACTTCCGGTTAAATCATACAAAAGACACATCTCCATATGGGTCCACATATTCTCTGGAAAAATCAGACAAATTGGAGAATTCGTTTGGTCTGTAGCCCATTTCGTATGTGACGACGGAAGGAGGAGAAGAAGAAGGAGGAGAAGAATACGAAAAAAGTACGCTTTTCGCAGTGCTATAACTTCCAGACGTTTGATTCGATATAGCTTCAATATGATATGCCGTGTCGTGTATGGCGCCTCATTTTATTACAACACACTAGAGGTATATAAGTTCATTAGTTTCGGAGATACAGTATGCTCAAAACCGCCTGTAAGTACTTCGTGTAAACAGTGTAAGCGTGTAGCTGGCTTCGCGCAGGACTTGGCTCCCGTCGAGCTACCGCTCGACTTGATAAGCCTACTACAGCGTTCATTAAACATTCGTAATATATACATAAACTTCATGTATATGATACATCTTTCTTTCATTTTTCTATTGAGAATATTATTTATATTTTCTCTACCAGTTCACTCACGTTCCGCCAGTGTATTCTCGCCACACGCTCGTGTAATATAACTGCCAATTCTAATTGATGTTCTTTCTCTACACTGTACATCACTCTGGTCTCTTTATAACCCGTCAATGCAAATTCATTATTAAGAGTGGAAAAGAAATTAATTATACATAAGCGTAAATTCACGTTTAATAAATGTGGCGCGCAGGCTGTTAAACAATTCATCTTCCCAGTGACATCTTAACTTGTTCCATTATTCAAACAATGAAGTATAGTCATCTTCGTCGTTTTTATATAACCTTAGGAGCCGATACTTTTCTTCACGGAACGGCTGATCCTACCATTAAAGTTAATTGAATGTTCCCGCACTTTCATACCCCCTACGTTCCCATGCTCTTAACCTCAAATTGACTTTTCTGAACTGCAAGCATTTTGTGGCATAGCTGAGTACGTGAGACAGTTCTGTATGAAACGATTTTCATATATATATATATATATATATATATATATATATATATATATATATATATATATATATATATATATATATATATATATATATATATATACATATATACATATATATATATATATATATATATATATATATATATATATATATATATATATATATATATATATATATATATATATATATATATATATATATGAAGAAAAATGTGAGGGAGATTGTGGAATGTGGGAACGGAGAGCTTAAAAGTACTTTGGAAATAGTTAAGTATACCTCTCGAGCTATTTGACTGTCTTACGAAAATGGCTAACTATACAGTCTAACGTTTACTTTGAAACTTGATTACGAACGCTCTGAGACGACCGTGTTTGTAAAATCAGTTTTATACCTTGTCTGTTTTAATTAATGTGCGAAATAAAATACTTTTATATTTTCAACCGTCTGCTTATTAAAGAGGAGGATTATACAATAATAGAGGGTGTTTCCAGGCGTAGATGATGCGGAATGTATAATCAAAATTAATTTGAAAATGCAACATATTCTGACAGTAGCATATTTGGACGTATAGGGGCCGCGACCTTCTATAGTTACGCTGGGCATCCTCATTGTATTCACCTCTCAAATGAAATCAGCTGTTAGATTGAGCTCGTTTGGTGATGCAAATGGAATCATACGCCATAATATAGATACTACGCTAGATTAGAAAGATATAGATATATACGATGGCCGATAGATACTACCATACGCTATAGAATCGCAATACTCAATCGTTAACTTCACAGATATTGTACCTACGGTTTACCTATTAGCAGATTTTAATTTGCTAGCATAGTATTATTGTGTTATATATATGTTCACATTTTTTCAAAATCGATTACATTATTCAAAATGGATTACATTTTTGTGGATATATAAAATGAATGAAAATGGCATGGAGTATTTGAGAGATTAAGAGTGTGCAACCATATTGTCACACTATTGTTTATTATAGTCATAATAGGCCACACTAACCCAAGATAGCCTATCGGTATCTAACCTCTCTTTGCAAGAAATAACGGACTACTCGGAGGATGACGAAAATTCAGAAGCATTTGATATTCATATTGAGCTTCAAATATTCGAGTGTTAGCAATTGAGCACTCTGCCAATGGAGGTACTATATAGTTGCGCGATAATTTCAGTTTTCAGCTGGGAGTATCGGAAGAAGCTGAACCGAAAAATCGAAAAATTATAGTTGCTTACGTTGATGATGGACATGATTTGACGCTTCATTGAGACCGTCTGTTAACGATGATCTGATTGATCTGGACGGACCTGAAGCCAACCAAGTACTTGAGAAGTCAAACGGATGTATAGCATGGTCTAAAACGCCAAAGGCTGCCGTTGGAGTCGGGAAAATGAGTACCGATATCAGACGATACTGTATTACCGGTACTATAGACTGTACCATTTGACCATACCCATTCCGAACATGAATAAGTTACGTTAACAAAAAGTTTGCAATAGGAGACGCCGCAGCAAGAGAGAATTCAGCAAGGGCATGGAAAGAAACAGAGTGTTCGGAATTGAATGTCGTCTGTGAATATACTGTTCCTTCAAGTATCACAATCCTCCATGCCAAATACCTTACTGAAATTGAAAATTCTCAAGGATAAAAGTTAATTTTGTCTAAATTATGAAATGTCCTCATCTCGCTTATTATAATGAGTATTCTAATCAGACGATGTCGTTGTTAAAACGCGTGATGTGTTATTTCAAAACTGTCTACAGATCTACCTGGTGTAACCACATGATTACACGATGTATAACTCCCAAACTGGTCAAAAATTAAGTAGTGAGAAATTACTTAATTGGTGCAGTTATCAAAAATTTCGAAAAAAATTGTGAAAAAGAAACATTTTTTCATTGTATATATAAGCTGAATACTAAGGAGACAAATAAATCTCGAGACAAATGAATAAGATTTTAGAAATCATTTTTCATATCCAAATTATTGTCTGGTAAAACTTGATCAACGTTCACACCTGGAAGCTTGAATGTTTTACGAATTTATATTGATGAAATATACATCGCTATCTGATTACAGATTTCAATTTGACATCATATTCTTAGTAATCTGTAGAATATATTCTTCCACTACGATCGCTCAACAAACACAATGTAACCGATCGCTTTAATATTCCATGTTTAACGGTTTGTGTGTGTTGTTTTCAGTCGACAGTTTCAGATTGATATTTGATATTAAATCGGAAAAAAATCCTCATTCTATTGCCATATTTTTTATACTCTTGATAACCACGTCTATCATTCTTTCATTATTGCTTCAAAAATGAAATGAAACATTTTAATTGGATACAACGAGTAATGAACGTGTAAATGTCATTCCATCACGTATTTTATAACACCAACATTATTTCGTCATGACATGATCGATCTTTTTGTCCATTGTTAGTCCATGTGACATCACATGAACATAACCTAATAACGAAACATGTCATCACCCTCAGATATCTTCAAGCACCCTACACTGTGGTCCGTTTATCTGCCAGTTACGTTTGTCGGGAATGGGGATGTTTTCAGCGGGGAAG
>OZ023330.1:29778745-29801122 GCA_964007535.1 Brachyptera risi | reverse complement strand
TGGCGTCAGATGAATGAATACTGTTATTATGGGATGATGAGATGAAGTTTTTATTTCAGGACAATATTGTATACCTGTATTCTATAACTATAAATTTGAAAGTACTTGATACCCGTAAAATGATGAATATTATGATCATAAATTAATATTTATTGTCCATAACGCTAATCTTACAACACATATATAACTCACTCAACCAGGATAAAAGTTGAGATGGTAGAATTTTCCATTCAAAATCACTCATTTTCTCATAAAATTATTGTTATAATTATGATTAGCATTCTATATCCTTGTGGTCATTCGTGGCCAATAAAATGGATTTCTCATTCTATATAACCGACCACAAAATAATACCCACAAACACACCACACCCATTCAAGACATTGTATGGACCGTGTAATTTGAAGTTTGACTTATTCTTAGATCTTATTCTTAGGATTGCTGAAATAACACCACTGAAAATAAGCAATTTATATTTTTCACTGATTTTTCACTCCATTTCATTGGTATTATTATATTTATTTTCTAGACCCTCTAGCGAATGGATTCGATTATTTTTGTTTAACCATTAACACAAGAATACATTCTTAATTCACTATCATTCAGCTCTCCACAGTTTTGTTTATGCTTCGTGATCCTGAATGATTGAAGATTCTTCAAGAATAGAGAAAAATGAAGTATACCCTTGGTATTTGTGGCTCGTAAGGAATCTACAAAGAATTCTCGAAATTTGGCTCAACTTATACGTCAATGGCATTCCATCGATATTGCTGACTGGCAGCTTTATTTACTTCTAATGACACGATGGAATAACTTCAGATATGGAATGGAGTTATACGTATGCCAACTATGGGTTATATCCACACCTACCGAGAAGTGGAAGACGGTTGATACGAACTCAATAGCTGCAATTTGCCATCCTCCAGAAACAAAATTTAATGATGGATTAAATTGATATTTTTGAATTAATGGGAATGAGAGCTCACTGCGTCAAAGCTTACACCACGTCTAGGAGATACATATGCTGCCTATGTGGTAAACAATAGTGTTTGTCTTAAACGAAATAAAGAACACATACAAAACAATGAATGGACAAGTATACCTTCTATCAGAGTGATGAGGTCAGGAAAAAAAAATGTGTAACTGGTGAATGGTTTTCATGTATAAATCTGTTGAAGAAAGTGAATACAATAATGGACAAAAATAGAAAGCAGTCGATTTATTTTAATATGTGCATTCTATCGCTTGTGCCACTTATGCACTCATACCTCTTGGGCAGGCTGTGAAAACAGATATGGACAAGATCTGACAACAAATTGGAGTCAATCTAAAAAATAGAACATTTTTTCAGACAACTTTTTCAGTAGTGCGTGAGCTACACAAATATAATTCACCAGGAACACATATTTGTAATACCTACCTATTTTGTATGTATTATGATGATTGAATAATTTCCTTATGATTTTCGCAGATTTGGAAATTGACTGAGAATATTGAATGAGTATTCCATGAGAATACCACTCAAATCTCATCATCCCATCATCTCATTAATCATTCATCCGACGTCAATAGATCTTAGCAATCATTACAGCGCGTCGTTAAAACCCAATATAAAAAAAGCTATCAAAAGCATTTATTATGTACAATATTCTAGGTAGGTTTTATAGTTCTCTTTTATTGTAAATGAACAAGAATTAATCCTCGTGCACACCTCCATTCTCCTCGATTACGTCTCAAATTAGCACCATTGGTTGCCACTCTGGGAACTGTCCTGCTGACTGCTCAGTAGCAACACAATCCAGTATGCCTCTAACGCCAGATAGCGGTGTACATAGATTATTCAGATGGTGAAGGCGAAAAGGATGCAATACCAGTGATAAAGTATTGGGAGTAAAAGTAGGTGTCAGTTTTATTCTAGCATTACGTACCATGTCTTCGTAGTATATCTTTTGTGTATGATATGAGTTCGAACAACCTTTGATCTCACCGTGAATTGGAATATCACATAATCCATGCGCCCTTATATAAACCGAGTTTACCCATTCGTGTTTGAAGGCATCACCATACGACTTCATTTGTGATACTACATTGTATTTACTTGAACTGATTTGGTTTAAGCGTGTTTTCAAATTATCTGTGAAATGGATATTGTAAAGTATGACTCGGTAAGAGCTCATACGTACTGATAATACGGACTCAATTAACTATGTGTCTTTCTATCGCATCGTGGTAATTTTGCTATACTACTCTATTCTGATAAAATTTACCTTTCACAGTTGCGGATTATTCTCTCAGAAAAAGTTTTCAATGATATGTACCAGTTAACCAAACAAAGTTGTGTATACAAAAGCTAGCGGAAAATCGAACGTCACCGCGTGTAGTTCAATCTGGCCATTGCAATTTCGTTCCACTTTCACAATGAACATTAACATACTATATATACCATTGGGAGTCGCTGCGGCTGTATGGTCACGCCGCGCTCAAATACGCATTCTGGTACCTAATTAATACGCTCACTCCAATTGATATTATTGAATGTCAATTCAACTATTGGTTGTCCTCTACTGGTCACTATGATCACCGAGCTAATTATCAACTAAACTATATTATCCACTCAGGTCCGAATCAAGGTCCAGGCCCATGAGACCTGGGCCTGGGACGGAAGATTTTTTAGGGGTGGCAACTCCTCAAAAATGAGATAATTTGTAAATATTTTAAAATATCATATATCCTTATATAATAGTTATCAACCTTTTGATATACCATCTGATTCATAAAGAGTATTGAAAACATTGTTCTATATTTTTAGTTTTCTTCTAGTGTAAAATATAGTTTTTGTAAACATTTTGTTTTGTCGTTCAACAAATGTCAATATTATTATTTCAGAATATTATTTAGTAACGATCAAAGTTCATAGAATGATCCTTCTCATTGACAGATCATAGTGATTAATAGCTCAACACAATAATCATAAATATACTTCTGAATGTAGAAACCTGGTGCTTGACATATTTCTGCAACTCTGAAGTTGACATTAAACTACAATCAGATGAATCATAAAAGAAATTCACCTATGTCACCTATCACTTATATGATGATATTCTATCAAATGATATAATAATAATCTTATTTATTTTTGACATATGATCCATGTTACAGAATATTACAGAATATTATGATTGGATGTGCAGACATTTGGTTTATTTTTGTATGATAATGAAATTGTGAAATGGTTGAGACACAGGATGAAGGACATTTTATACAGATCAATTGATGAGCGGTACTGGAGAAAAAAAAACTTGATTCAATAACAAAATATATTTGTAACGAAAAGTGTAAATGCATGGTGACGAAATTCACTCCATATTTTCACTTGCAAGACAAAAATTTCCATTTCAATTTTTCCGTTTTGACTGGGAATCAATCACAAAAAATGTATCACACAAACCACCATTTTCAGTATGTGGCATTTTATCACGAATCACCACTATGGAAAATTCACCACTGACAACTGTTTCTAAGATGATGATGGTCAGTGGTTTCGCATCTTAAGAGTGCTATACGTACCTTCACATGGCTGGTTTACTATCCATTCACTAAGAAAGCAAAATTCTTTTCCACCACATGCAGAAATACCGGCACCAAAAAAGTGCGTCACATAAGATGGATAGTCCAGCTTGAATTTCATGGAACTCAAATTTTCCCGAACCAATTTTACCCGGTACTAGGCCTATACATGATATTACACTCCAGGGATAGACCAGTTTTAGTTGTTACAATCTTCATATTTCAAATTTTATAGGAGTAGATTTCGTTAAAAAAAAAATTACCAATTCAATTCACATGGAAAGATGTTGCCATTCATTGTTGAGCATAACGTTGATTTTACATTATTTGAACTTGACACACGAAGAAAATGCAACCATATATAGAAAATGTAACAACACGCTTGAGGTAAGGGTTGAATATTAACCGTACTGGGATACAGTGTTGAATTCAGAGATTTTGTTGCGGGGGTGCTCCTGTGTTTTCCGGGGGGGGCAAGGGATACATACAAAAAATTGAGCATGAGAATCCATATTAGGCTGCTATATATATATATATATATATATATATATATATATATATATATATATATATATATATATATATATATATATATATATATATAAATACAAAAATACGCAGTTTTTTAATTTTGAAGTCAGTTTATTATGAAATGATCAGGCTACAAATTCCTAATTATATGATGAGAGGTGATTAAAATATAACGGGTACTGGTGGTGTTTTAATGAATAATAATAGGCTCAACTTAACTAGTTTCTGGACGTACTTGAGGGGGTATAGCCTCACAGCATGGAGTAGGATAATCATGACTGAATGTAGGAATTATTTCCCACTCACCAATTACCATAAATCATTGAAACTTGAACATCAACTGAAACATTTGAACACTATATCCATTATTCTAAAGTTCACACATAATTCAAAAAATAATTGAGAAAAATATTAAAATAATAATTTCAATATAATTCGAGTAATGCTATGTTTTTTTTTCCAAAAAACGAAACATGAAGCCACATGTCACAAGGTTTAAAAATCAAAAATACATCTATCTATCTTGTTGAATTTTAAGTGGATATTGTTCTCATTCACACTGTTATCTTGTGAACGTCTAGAAAGAATCTATTGCGATTTTTAGTTATATAATCCAAATCATTTCAAATCTAATACAGATTATAATATATGATTTTGAGGCCACACATTCACACCTGGATATCCATATGTACTGATTATTTTCATCATTTTGCTTCACAAGATAATGACAATTGAAATAAACCTTTTTAAACAAAATTTTTTCGAATCGGACCAGTAGTTTTTGAGTTATGTTGTTACAAGTCAGAGAAAACGTAGTTCTTGGGAAAACGTATCTGAAGTTTCAATACTTAATATGCATAGGCACAGTACGCATAACCGTCTGAGTTGCATTCAAATCTTGAAATATAAAAAAACTACATGAGTTGTGGTCACGAATTCTTCGAATGATCGATATCAATAATTGAAAAATAAAAAATGAAAAAAATGAAAAATTGTGTGCCAAAAACAAATTCTATGCTGTGACTACCCTTGAGAGAGAAAACAGAAAGTTTGGTGATTATTCGAAGGAATTTTCAACTATTTCTAATTGGTAGGCCTAATTAGTATGAATGAATATTATGGCTTCAAGGCGCATTAACAGTGAGGTCAGTATTTGAGGTAGAAACGAAGTATAGGTTTCTCAAAAAATACACTATATCTAGTGCTTAATGTTTTGATCCCGGGGAGGGGTAAACGACACTGGATTCAACACTGCTGGGATATGTTGTTACACAGTAACTAATTCCACATCTGAGTAGTTTCTAGAGTCTGAGCAGGTGAGAAATATAACTTAAAATAGTTTCACTTGCCAAGTCACTACGAAAGTATGTGTTGTAAAGTATATTTGAGAGAAAACATAAAAATTGCATCATGTGATCTGTCAAACATAACCTCACTTTTCAAAGAACTGCTAATATATAACAATCAACCCTCAAACCATTGAGATTGTAGCCCATTGAGATTGTAACTGCATTCAGACAGATTGTGTTGAATATTTGAAAACTAAGCTGGCGGTCATCATTTACGATAATTTCTTGTTTTACTAATCCTCATCCCGTTTCTCAAAGTAGCACGGTGCGTTGGTGCCACACAAAAAATATACCTATGCATTACAGAAGATGACAATACAAAAATGAAAACGACTGACATTTTACATCGATTTTCGATATTCTGCCATGAATCTGTTCAGCAAGGTTAACCCAGTGGCATGCAAATCTTTTGACAAGTTGTGGCTCACTTTATACGGCTTATACGGTTTATTTGAACTAATTCAAAACATTCGAAAACAACTCGTAACTTGCAGTATTTTTAGTAACAACCTATAGGCCTACCATCTGTAACTTCCAACACCAGCTTTCCCTACTACCTAGTATGAGATATATTGTTGAGAAGAATTATGGTCTGATTGCTTTCTCGGGATGTTCTTTATATTTCGTGGAATACTGAAAACAATATAAGAAAACTTTATAAAACTCATACCGAAATTTCTATGTCGAATCAGTTTTTAACTGCACCATTTTATAATCAAGCTACAACAAAATGCAGGACTATTAGAAATATCAACACTATAACAGCGTTTTCTTTCATCGTCCAGAAGTAGGCATCCGCCTACAAGCGAGAATTGAAGAAGTTCTAACTCTGCACGTCAAAGTCCTCCGACCTGTTCGCCTTCAAGAAAATGAATTCAACTTCTGACTCTTATTGTCTGCATTTATCTTGTAGTTTCATATTGTTCGTAGAATCTGTAAAAGTAAAGTTTTGTGCGCTCGAAATTGATTTTACGATATCATAGTTAATTAATTCCGTCAAGAAACAGAAGGAATTTTTCCTGTCACAGAGATAGAACAAATGTTCCATTTCCGTGAAAATTAGTAGTGAAATTAAGACGGGCAATATGAAGAAGAAACTTCTTGGAAGGATAATGGAAAGAGTGTGAAGATTCTATGTAGAAGGTACTGAGAAGATGAGAAAGAAAATCAGAAATTGAACACCAAGATGAAAAGCTATCAAATTGCACGTGATATGAAAAAGTAATTCAGTTTTATTTTAAAAAGAGATTGTTTTCAGTTTCAAAGAAAACAAATATTCCAAAAATATAAGAGTATTCTCAAATAGCAGTGTGGATTTAATTTCCAATTATTTTCCATGTAGATCCCAGAAGGCACAGTTTCTTCACCTGGAATAACAGTAATTCTTCTTGTTTGTAGTGGCATAATGATGTTTAATTAATAAATAAAGAGATAGAAGGAAGTGAGAGAAGGCTTGAGAAAGAGGAAGAAAGATGGAGAGTGGGATGTCTGTTAATTATCATTTCACGATACAATAACAGTGACTGTTATAAGGGAAATCAAATTATTATTCTGATGACAGGGCAAAGTATCAATAGATTTAGACATAAGAGAAGATTTGGAAAGTTTCAATGAGACTCACCAAATTCAAACATCATAATCATTCTCGTATTCGAGCAATAGTCTGATGCTATTGTTATACCATCTTGAATCTATATAAAACCTTCTCTTATTACAGCTAGGAAACTCATGTACGTAGCTAATGAAACCAAAAAACTGTACTTCAAATAAGAGTGGGAAATTGCCATGAACCTGAACGTCTATTCTTGTTTAAAATGTCTTAGATCATATATTCAGAACAATGGAAAAACATGTGTAATCTGAAACCCATTTTTATATACAACATCTTGGGTATTACATATATAGTTACCACCATATTTCTTGTGAGCTACGATAAAAAAAAATCTTGTGCAATATGGCACAGATATTCGAGAGGCAGAATGAGAACCGTCTTTGGGGAGATGAAGGCAATTATTTCTCGTTGAGCTTTTACCACTTCGTTAAGATATTTAATCGTGTAGAATTACTGCGGTGTGGGGTTGTAGAAAGACGAAGATAAACCGTAAGGTTGGACGGTCTTGGTTTAATTATGCTTGAGAAAGTGTTAAAAGGAATTACACGCCGGGACGACAGCTTTGCATTGCACTCTATTCACAACCATTATTATTAAACGTTCTGCCGCATCCTGCAGGAGTTAAATCTCATTTCTTGAGAAATATTGAGGAGAATTAATAACTAAGGGAATAGTTGACGCGAGATAATTAAGACAGATTCAACGGAATAAAATGATACAACAGGATAATTACAGTACCTACTTAAAACTGCTATAATATATATATATATATTTTTTTTGAAGCCTCACAACTCATATTACGAACGATTATCAGTATTTAATGGTTAATTGGAAGTCATGTGAGTAACCTACGTATGATATGTGTTCAATTGCCCAATTAATTGGCAACATTATTTTAATTATTCTAAAATTATTATTGGCAAAATGATTGGGCAATTAAACACATATACGTACTCACACGACTTTCAATTAACCATCAAATACTAATAATTGTTCATATATATATATATATATATATATATATATATATATATATATATATATATATATATATATATTTATGTATTTTATATTTTTATTTTATTTTATGTAGGGCCTGCAACGCGATCGTTTGAGATATTTTGGAGATAACTTTTCAACAAGTATAGATGCCAATAGCATAAGACGATATGTATTGAAAACATAATAATACAATTAAGGGAAAAACCACCCACAAAAATGTATCAAATCATTTTGTCATTCATTGTTGTATTAATGTTCAAATAGTGTGTTGGAAATTCAAATGAACAGAAAAGTTTCAACTCCGAGAAAAAATTGTGATGACCAGGTGGAAAATATATCAAATCGTTACATACAACAAAACCAGTAGATGATTTATTAGCATGAAAATGACAATTGGCACGTTGGTTGAGTAGACCTTCCTCTATCGGAAATACTGATATCATTATCACGTCTATAACCGTTTTGGTAAAAATAAACAGCTCATGTAACCTTGATTTACAAAAAAACAGTGGCGTGACTCTACCTGATCTTGTATGCTAAGCACATATGGTTCAACTATTCACTTAGAGTTCAGCTCGAAGCCAATTATTTCACGAATACATCGATACTATCTGTATATGGAACATATCAAGAAGTAGTCAAATTATATGTAACGCGAGTTCAGGATGAACTTATTTTTGGGAAACTGCTTCACACTGTGCAGAGAAGTAGCAATTCTTGAATATTTTCTATCCATAATGAACATTCACAATATTTGCACAAATAATCACCCTGGTGGAAACTTGCACTGTGATGACTGGGAACGCCTGTAGAGAAAAACGGATCTTGAACAAAACAATAAATGTTTCTATAACTGTTATTTTTATATTATTATATATCTCAACAAACTGGATAACGATCCTTCTAACCATAACTCAAAGTTTTAGATTTGTATTGTATTTGAAAATTGAGAGAAAATCATTTATTCATGACGGCTGTTACCATGATATATATGGGTGCATGATCTTCACGATGAGTGACCATAAAGGTCCAGCTTACTATACATTTGGAATTATAATTGCCGCAAGTGAAAATGAGCTATAAGATAATGGTGATAAAATCAAAAACTTGATCAGTAACATGGAAAAATATATATAGAATTAGATTTCAAGTTGATTGAATGATCTGTGCTTATTCTTAGCGTATAAACCTATAGGTCTACAAAAGCTATCGCCAAACCTTGATGCTTCATTCCATCCATATTCCTGCGCCTTCTCAATTTCTAAACCAACAACATCGAATCTCAAAATACTACAAGCAAATCGTTTTTCATATTTCAAACATTATTTAATTCTCTTCACATGATCTATGACTATCAATAACGTAACGGGATAAGCAAGACGGCATAAGTCCTATCCTTTTAACATTAGGCCGTTTTCACCATGATGGAATCAGCGCGCTTTCGTGTACATTTGTGAGATTCGCAATTTCAAATCAAATTGTACGTATTAGGCTCGTATTTCAATATATAGTACATAGTTGTACAATTGCATTGATTTTAATCTTTCTCTAAGATGATGAGTAATTATCCAGTTATCAAATAGTAAATATAGCAGTAGGGCTCTTGACTAGGGGACTAAATGCTTTTACAGACGTATTTTAAATTTAGATTGGCTAATTCAAATGAAATTTATCCCAATATTGTTTAATGCAGTTGGAAAGAGCTGGATTCATAGATTGCATCACATCTAAATTACTTGTATAGATCAACATACAACAATACCAGCAAATCATCATAACATTTGTGAGGCGGCATCCCTTTGATGTACGCATGATGTGAAAGGAAACCGCCATGTTGCTCATCCCGTTACGTTATTGATAGTCATAGACATGATCGACATCAATTTTGAATATTTAGTTGACTTGCCAATGATTTTCCGATATTTTCTCTTTCATCGTCAGAATGTTCATAAAGGTTGAAACTTGTGACAGTTTCTCGTGGTTGGACCTATGACCTAGTGAGTTGTGTGAAATTCAACAGGGAATCACGAATGGCAGACACTTTCAAAACCTCCCAATAAACCTTCGCTTTCCATTTTAATATGATACATCTCTCCCTTTCACTCCACACAGTCCATAATTTCTATTCTAAAATTTAGATCACGAAGACTGAACAACTCTCCTGACGATTCGTTACCCATTTTGTATCATCCCATATTGTTACACACACTTTGTGAGAATAATTCAACTAATAGAAATAAAAATATATGTGTGTACAATTTTCTTCCATAGGCATATAGTGAGTGTGAATTCTACTACTTTGTCTCCATTTTATAAATGTTTCACATTTTGAGTTATATTATTTTTTTCAACATGACTCCTGGTAAAGCATTACACAGTTTATATTCATGTTTACTACCTTTTCACCCGTCAGTTTTGATATTTCTTAAAAATATATCATTTTTATTGGGTAATCCTAATGTTCTTTTCAAATTATATAATGTTTCTCAAAACTGAGACAGATGGATCAGTAGCCAGCACGCTGAACCGTCACACATGCAGGAAAATGTGGTTCGTTTCTCGCCAAGGTCAACCATCCTGATGGAGGTTTTCGTGGGTCATCTCCGCAGTTCATATTTTTAAGGGGATTTTTCCTTAACAATGAGCCATAACCATCTCCTTCTCACAATCCCAGAACACATAATAAAATAAGCTTTTATCTCATTTTTCCATCATCTCATTCATGATTCACCGGAGCTAACGTATCTTAGTCATCAGTACAGTGAGTCGTTAAATCCATAAGTGATTGAACACATCAAACCAAGTAATTGATGAGCGTAGCGAAGTCTCCATCTCTCTCTTATAGGGCTTTGTCTGTGTGTGTTTTTTTTTTTTTTTTTTTTTTTTAAGCACTCCACAGGTTGCACGGGTTGATTGATCGACATGAAACTTTTTTTTGTACACGCAAATTCATCCAACTTAGAACTGTATAGTTTTTGGAATGAATCGGTCGGACCAATTTTGATAAAAATCATCTCAAAGTTTCTAAAAACCCCATAAGATTTGGCTGGGCGGAAAATGTTGGAAAATAAAATCTCTCCAAATGGGATGAAATTCTCTCCAAATGTGTATACATAGATTTTACACATCATCACGATTTTTTATGCAATTCCAATCAACCGTTTTGAAAAAAAAAATTAAAACAACTGTTTTTTTTCATCAAAAATATCATAAAAATGATGACAGAATTAAGTTGTCGAGATTCACTGCTTTCTAGATTCAAGAGTTGACCAACAATGAAGTATTTTTGATATACATCAAGGTGTGTAGAATACCAGAGTCAATGAAGTGGCAAGAGTAGAACTACTTCAACGACTTTTATAGCTTATTCAGATATCAAGGTGTGTAGAATACCAGAGTCGATAAAGTAGCAAGGGTAGAACTACTTCAAGGACTTTTATACCTTATTCAGATATCTCGCTCATCTTACAACGCATATTTCGCGTTCGACTAGTTATATACATCAAGGTGTGTAGAATACCAAAGTCAATGAAGTGGCAAGAGTAGAACTACTTCAACGACTTTTATAGCTTAAACAGATATCAAGGTGTGTAGAATACCAGAGTCGATGAAGTAGCGAGGGTAGAACTACTTCAAGGACTTTTATACCTTATTCAGATATCTCGCTCATCTTACAACGCATATTTCGCGTTTGACTAGTTATATACATCAAGGTGTGTAGAATACCAAAGTCAATGAAGTGGCAAGAGTAGAACTACTTTAACGACTTTTATAGCTTAAACAGATATCAAGGTGTGTAGAATACCAGAGTCGATAAAGTAGCAAGGGTAGAACTACTTCAAGGACTTTTATACCTTATTCAGATATCTCGCTCATCTTACAACGCATATTTCGCGTTTGACTAGTTATATACATCAAGGTGTGTAGAATACCAGAGTCCATGAAGTGGCAAGAGTAGAACTACTTTAACGACTTTTATAGCTTAAACAGATATCAAGGTGTGTAGAATACCAGAGTCGATAAAGTAGCAAGGGTAGAACTACTTCAAGGACTTTCATACCTTATTCAGATATCTCGCTCATCTTACAACGCATATTTCGCGTTTGACTAGTTATATACATCAAGGTGTGTAGAATACCAAAGTCAATGAAGTGGCAAGAGTAGAACTACTTTAACGACTTTTATAGCTTAAACAGATATCAAGGTGTGTAGAATACCAGAGTCGATAAAGTAGCAAGGGTAGAACTACTTCAAGGACTTTTTTTTACCTTATTCAGATATCTCGCTCATCTTACAACGCATATTTCGCGTTTGACTAGTTATATACATCAAGGTGTGTAGAATACCAGAGTCCATGAAGTGGCAAGAGTAGAACTACTTTAACGACTTTTATAGCTTGAACAGATATCAAGGTGTGTAGAATACCAGAGTCGATAAAGTAACAAGGGTAGAACTACTTCAAGGACTTTTATACCTTATTCAGATATCTCGCTCATCTTACAACGCATATTTCGCGTTTGACTAGTGGTAAGACAAAAACAATTCATGTATGGGAATCAGATTATGCGTTCGACCTGTAGAGACGCTGCAAAACTATGGAGTTTCCGTTTCGTTTGCATTGAATATTCGAATGAATAATATAATCAAAGGATCTTTATTGCTGGCGAAATTCGGCGGGGCCGTTCTTACATTTGACTAGTTTAAGCAATATCTCAAAAACATTTCATAAACTTTGAAAGAACTAAATATTTGTAGTTCAACTAATATTTGATACGTTTCTTTTGTTCTTGTTTTTCTTGAGTATCATTGTTCCTATATATTTGTCCATATCACCGTACTCTCCCTCTCTCTCTCTCTCTCTCTCTCTCTCCTTCTCTCTCTCTCTCTCTCTCTCTCTCTCTCTCTCTCTCTCTCTGTGTGTATATATATATATATATATATATATATATATATATATATATATATATATATATATATATATATATATATATACATATATATATATATATATATATATATATATATATATATATATATATATATATATACATATATATATATATATATATATATATATATATATATATATATATATATATATATATATATATATATATATATATATATTCTTGAACCAAGTATAGTTTTGTGTGATGCGTCCATATTTTATGCATGTATATACATGACTGTGATGTGTATGTGTTGTTCAATGGAAGTAAGAGTTCGGCAATGTCTTGAAAAAGATAATCTAAAAACCTAGGTGTATAGATATTATCATATTTTGATGAAATTGCTAAAAGTTAGACTTACCACTATCTACGATGGATACCGTGAGCATGGATCGGCTAAACAACTCTGTCTGGAAACTTTTTGTGGAAACTTCAAGAGCAGTTCGTATGGCCCAGTCAGTCAAAGCGTTACCTTGGAATTCTCTTTGTAGCTAAAAGGTTTCAATGCACTAATGTATTATTAATTTATTATCATTATTATATTATTATCATCATCATCATTTTTCATGTAATTAATTCAATTGTATGTCTGAAATGAATTGATTTAAATCAAGCATCATTATTGAATGAATAAAAAATAAATGAAATATATAATTTTAAATTTTTAACGTATATGATGCATCAACGCCTCGAGTCATCTTATTTCATGTGTATTTAATTTATGTTCTGTGTTCTATATATGGCCATACCTTCTGACTGGGCATTTCATCCAATTATAAAAAATACACTTCAATATAATATTTTCTAATTTATCATAACTTGCTCGCCAGCGTATTTTTATTCTGTGAATGACAATCCGGTGCACCAATTATCTCATTATGGTTTATTTCGAACTGAAGTCAATTCTGGAAGTCTCGCATACAGACAGTATGAATTGTAAGTATTATCTTATCATCCGTTCAATTTCTATCCCCTAATAACCTAGCTGCCGTCGGGGACTATGAGCCAACAATATAATTGACATGGATCATCATCCTAAGATCAGTATATATGTATATCAAAATTGGTGTCTTAGCTAATACCAACAAGTTCAATTTAAACTTGAATTGAATGCCATTTGAAATATGTTTGTATTGATTTTGTTATCTATTATTTTTATTGCTGATCCATCAAATGTGTCAAATTACTCTGGTTTTCTGGTGAAGTAACGATTTTCTCAATTCGGTATAATTGCTAGATTGAATTGATTGTTAATCATCGTATCAATATTTCTGGGATCTTTGAAATATTGTCACAAGAATCATAATTGAGATATATTGTTCGGTTATATATCTGTGAATATCTTTCATAACTCATTCATATTTCCATATTTAGTTTCTCTAGTACACTGCACACATTGATGATAATGTTGTCGAGTGTCCAGCATGATACGTATGCAGCGCAGCTTCTTGAAAATAATAACACACTCTATTGCATTGAGCTCGGTATTGGCAGAGCACTTGACTTTGTTCTATGTGCAATTGAATTATCACATTTATTCGCGTCATAGAAAAAAGAGGAGAGTTATGTGCGTGACGTAACACGCCGATGACGCGATACGTGTTCGAAACAAGAAGTACACATTTATTCCCGGTGCGGTTGTTTTTAGTTACTTCCGTGGTGTTTAAAATAGACGGGATGACACAGTGTTTGGAAACAAGTCAGGTGAGTCAGGCATACGATTGCCAAATAATCGCGGCACACGAAACAATAGACATAGTGCGAGAGACGATCGAGAGTGAATCACTAAGACAACGAATATGTCTTAAGGTTAGAATTAATGATACACCACTTATAGAGAGCATTGTGATTATATATCATCACCAAGTTCCAGCCCCATTAAATTATTGCGTCAGCTGTTTCATATAGACTTAGTGAAAAAAACAGAGAATAATACAAGTCAAGAGGTTTGATTATGAAAATAAACATTTGTACAGTCCACAGGTGAATACAGAGGAGCATACAATTTGAATCATCATTATTTCATTTTTGTTGTTATTCATTGAATGAATTCGGATGAGTGTGTCAATATTTCTGACTTGTAGACGGCCTCCGTACTTCAGTCATCTGAAGCACTCTTTGTTATTGAAGTCGCTTCTGTGTGTGGTTTCGAGAAGATTTATGAATGAACTAATTGGATGAGTGAAGCGAAGACTCAATTTCACCATACCCCCAAAAAAGTACTTTTTTTTCGCGCTCCACAGGTCAAACGAAAATACAAAATCAGTTGAAACTTGGAATACACAAGTGTCCTTATCTAATTTGATACTGTTGAGTTTTGAGGTGACATCGGTTGAACCACCTCTGAAAAAACTCATTTCATAGTTTTCAAAAATCTCATAAGAATAACCCGGAAGAAAAAATTCGTGACAAATATTTAAGTCGAGAGAATTCAAATTTTCGGGAAATTTCAATATAATAATGATACCCCCCATCATTCCGAACTTTCACTCAAATCGGATCAGCCGTTTTGATGTAAGAAAATGTATGATGTAATTTTTGTGAATCACTCAAAGCAAAGACCTTAGTACCTAACTTAGATATTAAGATATTAAGAAGTTAGATATTAAGGTCTTTGCTCAAAGCTATTAAGATACCTATTCAATTGAAGCAACAGGTGTCACCAATTGATTGTAAGCGATTAAAACAGAGCCTTCGTCATTATCATGGAAATTGATTAGGACATAGCATGGAAGTGACATGATTGTTTGGATCTCAAGGTGTGTGTATATATAAATATATATATATATATATATATATATATATATATATATATATATATATATATATATATATGTATATATATATATATATATATATATATATATATATATATATATATATATATATATATATATATATATATATATATATATATATATATTATATATAAATAATAGTCCTGCGGGCTTCAAGCTCTATCTCTTCAAATAAGAAAGTTTGTGGCATCGGTCGTATAACAAGCTAAAAATTTGACAGTATTCAGAAATATATATGATACAACTGCTCTTCAAAATTATTTGGATTCCCTTCATCGGAACACACTTAAAAAGAATCAGGAACATGACATTCAGCTATAAAATATTGAAAAAGTGAAGAGGTGAAAAGTTGCGATAAATTTTTCAAATTTTACCCTAGAACCATGTAACTTTCTGTGAACAGCTCGTCGTGATGAGAAGTTATAATAAAAAATGATAAACAAGTCAATTATACCTTGAGAGTTCTTCAAAATTCCAGAAATATATGAAACACACAAAATTACACATTACCGGACTTTAGTTCTTAACTGTAACTATAGGCGTGAGTTGAAAAACAAGAATGTGTGACCAATCAATAGCCTCATCTATGGGCTACAACTTTGCCGCTTGAAGACGTGTTTCACGTAAACTTTGTAACACACTTTTCTGCTATTTCTGTGGCGCTGTCTTGTATGTCCTGCTATGCTGTGTACTGGACACAAGACGCTTCGATTGACCGTCTCCGCCGACTGGAGAAACGCAACATATGCGTTTTTGAATGAGCGAAAGAGGCATATTCATATGAAATGTAATAGAGAGCTAGACATGCGAACAACTGTCACTGCTTCCCTGTTCTATTCATCACTCATTATAAACGATTTCAATTACTTGATGAGTCTTGGTTTATCAATTGGTCTCTCGATAGCTCTGATTGATTTCAGAAAATGACATCATGATTGTTTCTATTGAAACAGCTGATTTGATCAATATGAAAATTCGAATTGAAGTGTAGGCCTATCATCACTATATTGAAATTCTGTGAAAATTTGAACCCATTTGATGGTAATATTTTCTCACATTTTCTTCTCTCCAGGCTATTTTTAGGTTTTCATAACCTTTGGAATGAGTTTTCTCAGAAGTGATGCAACCAATTTTTTTTTTTATTGGGAAAACAAAAGTTAGAAACATTACAATTAACAAAATTCACATCGCTTATCCACAAAGCCTTATAAAGGGCTTGACTGTGGCGATAACATGAATAAAATAACTCTATAAAACACACAAAAAATAAGTTGAAAAAATAGGGGGAAAAAAGTGCAACCTAAAATCACGAAAGAAAACGAGACATGTGCAAAGTTAATCAATTGAAGAAAGAAGTAAGCACACAATGAATTACTGAGAAAAATGCTTGTGCAGAAACCAAAAATGCACACTTGCGCGTTCAAGATGCGATAACATAGAAAAAAAAAATAGTTACTAGAAAAAGCATACAGCAAAAATATTCAACCTTGTTCTGAAATTACATCACTCAAAAAACATAATTCAAGTATATATACATAATTAAAACTGAATTAAACCAATACTCATGATTGGACAGTTAAGAAAAACTTCTTTCATGACAATAATACATATAGGGAGGAAGTTAACTGTAATTACATTTGCACCCATAACTATACAGTATCAAATCGAATGGCGACATATGTGTGCGCGAAGTTTTATTAGATGGGAGTACCTTTTGTGGAAAGCGAAAAAAAGTTCGATTCTTTTTTTATACTGTGAAATTGAGCCTTCGCTTCATTCACCCAAAAACTTTCAGGCTTGCTTCAAACAAAGCTAGTATGCTTCCACATACGTATGAAACTGAATTACTGTGATTCTCATCTTAGGCTTATACACATGACGTGTAAGAAAAATATATATTTTTGTAATAAAAATGTAATAATAACAAATCAATCTGATCCAATCCATGCCTATGGCTAATTCCCATCAATTATATATTCACCCATTTCAAATAATCTGTTCGTCTTAAGATGTGAACTATGAAGATCAACAAGAAACAGATAAGTGCAAATATAATATCATAAACACGTTATTTTTATATATAAATAGAAGTTATATGAAGTGATATCCAAACAAATCAACCGATAACGCCATTTGATCCCAACTTCACCTTTTTCGTTCGCCACCCTCCTCATTCTCCCTACTATCTCTCTACTCCATGACCATCCCCTTTGTATGTATGCGGGATGCCTGTATATTACAAGGGAATATTCCACTTTCAACGCTGATGGAATCAAATTTATCTTTGCTTCAGGCTTATATATTCTGAATATAAAACTTATTACTCTTCGAACTATACATATTGTCGTATACACTCATGTTTCTCGTTATTAATAATTATGATCAGCTAATATCAATAGCAATTTTGTGCATCTCGTGTTAATCTCTTACCATTTTAGCTGAGTTTGTCGTACAAGCACGTACTTCATGTCACCGTGTCCACAACTGGACACTCACACTTTCAACCACACTTCTCATCGTGTTGACTCAATGGGGGAAGGGGTGTCAGGGGGGGGGTGAGGGAAGGGGACACGAGAATGGTATATTACTTGGGAAAAGTGAGAATAGCTGCCCTTTAGTGGACTAGTCAAGTGTGTGTGGAGATAAGGCACGTCCTACATTGGCAAGGTTTTAGAGCTACGTTCTACATCATTTCATTACCTGTTTACCAGTGACACGATTATGAATGATTTGAATAAATTTGTTAATTATTTTAACGGAAGAACTACTGAACGAGATTCAGGAGACAAGGGTTGAATTTCCATCGCTGTTTGAAGTTTCAACTGTGATATTTCAGATGAATTCGACCATGACTGATAACTTTACTACAATTATATTCCTGGAGAACCAAGAAACGTGGGGTTCTTTTGCAGTCTATGACTCAGTAGGTAGCATCTACTGAATTCAAGCCATATTCTTTCTATCAGAACATTTTTAATTGTTCAAGCTTCATCATCTGAGACAGTTCATCTATAACATGTATAAAATGTTCATATATATATATATATATATATATATATATATATATATATATATATATATATATATATATATATATATATATATATATATATATATTTATATGTATATGTATATATATATATATATATATATATATATATATATATATATATATATATATATATATATATATATATATATAGGCCTATATATATATATATATATATATATATATATATATATATATATATATATATATATATATATATATATATATATATATATATATATATATATATATATGGCTATCCTAATATTGTAACTTTGCAATCTGTAACTAAATATCTCGTTTTTCGTTCACATAAACTACTTAAATATGCATAAGCAATTATCTTTTCCTAATTATAAAATTCAAGCGTGAGGAAGTTTTTCCAATTAAAAAGCAAATAAGTTAACTCGAGTTTACATAGAAGATTACCAGTCTATTCTTAGTTCAAACTCTTGGGCTACATTAACAATCCGAACATTGGTAATGTTGGATAAAAACAATGCTATGGTCTATATTCCTGTAAACGATCATTCGTAGAGACATCATATGGACTAACGGAATATCGATGACATATTAATAAATGGTATGTGCATTCAATTATGGCCACTGCAAATATAATAAGGTAGCATATTTGTTTTGACCGATCCCTTCACTTTTGCTGAGAAATAGCACTACCGGTATGATCCTTGGGTCAAACACAACCCCCTAACTGATTTTCAAAACAATTGAACGATCATTGGAAACAGGAGATCCATTTTATCGACCGAGACTCATTCTCAGAAGAGCTGATCCAATTTCATGTGACTACGAACAAGAATATAAAACATTCATATCAATAAAAGTTGATGAGTTTTCACTCATAATTAGTGGATGATATGTCACAATGAATATAAGAATAAATAGAAGATTCATTTGACCATTAACATAGTAATTTGTTAAGAAAGGTATGAATTAGTACACAAAAATCAGTTGTTTATGTCCATTTTTGGTAGGATTAAAAAATATGACAATCTTAGCGTGGTCTCAATTGATACACATACCTCATATACTGTATATAGGCCTACTCGAATCCAAATATTCATCATTGTCAGTCAATCTATTACCATAGAGAAGCTTCTCTAAGCTATTACCTAATCTATCTATTGGAGAAACCCGGCACCTCCACTAACGTTATTTTAATCGATACACAAAATGTGGAGCGTGTGTAGAAATCGACAATGCAAAAACTCTCGATATATACATTATACAGTCGCTTCGACAATCATTATTCAGTTTGAGCGTGATCAATAATAAAACTTTATGGAACATACTGAATAATTGTTTCATTTTTAATTTGACATGAAACTTTGAATGGGTCTACGGCTAAATAGAATAATGAAATAATAAAATAATATTTCTTGAACATATTAAACATTTCTCTCATAATCCAAGTGTGTTTACATTTATTGCTTCATATTTATTCATGGAATTGTAAGATCGACCTTTTGGAGCATGAGGCAAACGATTCCACCAGGCCAGCTTTAGCCGTAATTGAGTAACAATGAATTTGTGTCACATAAAATAAAGTTGATTCAAAAATGTGTTCAAAAATAAAAATCCATATTCAAATTCACAATACATGAACGTGTCTCGGTCTGAATATTACGAATGACATTTAATTTGTCACTGAGACCGTATCCGTGAATCATAATCATACTTGACGCATAACTAAAAAAATATCATCTTTTTTCTGTAACGAATCACTCATATATTGTCACTGTTGGAAAAAACTGTTCGATACGGAAACAATTACTCGGAAGAATTAATTATTCCTCAATATCAGTAGTGTAACCATGACTACACGCTCCTGTCACGCTGTCATACTGTCACAATGTAACATTTCAGTCGATGGCAAACGATGCGCAAGATTATATTTTGTTACTGCGTCTCTTCTCTCTATGTATAATGTTAGTTGTAAACTAACGTGAAAATGTCGTCTGGCATCTCTCCATTCAACCCACAACAACTGTTGTTGACACGATGATAAAACTAAAGGCAATTAACTAGAACGGGTTACGTTCATTTCGAAAACGAAAAGTCGTTTCTCGTTTACGTATGATTAAAGCTATCAACTGGTTATAACGCTGTTGCGTTGAAACATAGCTCAGCATGGCATCGCTTTTTTTAGTGACAGTATTAAGTGTCACCTGTGTATGTGGACCGAACGTTTAGATGGAAGAACATGAAGTTTTGTTGAAAAGTAAGTTAATGATGAGGTTTAATGTTGAGGTTAGATGTTTGCTCGACTGGAACGTTAACTGAATTCATCATATTTGAAACCAATAACCACGGTGCATTGAGATTTGAGAAAACCATAGAGATTGTAAACTAACGATTGACAATAAACCAACCCAATCATTTCAATATTTCGTAAGGAAATACATGAGAATGCGGTTTTGCATTGAAAATAGTTCAAGTATAGTGGCAATGAGAGTGACCTGACAATAAATGGTGATTCGGTGATTTATATCGATCATTTTAGATAGTAGTTGATATAGTAGTTCACTTGAATCGTAACTGCATTCGTTATACTGCGACGTTTGCTTCAGCATGAAATTCATACTCATGCAGTGAGTATATTACACATATTATATCGTACTCCAACCCCTCTACATCTGTTTCAAACTGAAAAAGAACTGCTCATTCGCTTTAATAATATATACAGGAAAGTATATTCCGTAGTAATTGGTTAAAGTTTGACATAAGTTGATTATTTCGTGTTCAAATGACATTAACAAACAAATCATGAATGTCATATTACTGTGGCATCATAGGCAACTTCCATTTCTGGTTTGTTACTATCTTATAGTTTGATACATTTTTAAGAAAAAAATGATGAATACAAACATCGATACCGGTATACAGATGAATACTTGAACCAGATCCAAGAGGAAAATTGATGCGGTGTTGTTATACATGCGATGTGAACTTATTTTTACATGTGTATCGGTATTATGAATCTTCATTTTCAAAATGATGTATTTTAGTCAATGATCTATTTTCCACGAACCCTGGACGAAGACTCAAACTTTTGCAAAGTTTTGAAATGACCGTCTCACCAATGTTAATATCAATACAGAATTAGATTGAACGTAAACATTCCATTTGTGTGCACATTTTAAAATGAAAAGATTCAAGAATTAATTCAATAATCTGATTACACAACTCACCCAATTGAAATTCCTAATGGAATATATATACGCGGTTTGCATACACACCTAATAACCCAGAAGCGGACAGGTAACTCTGCTAAATGTATGAGTGAAAATGGATATAAACGTGGAAAATGATTTGACGAATGATTATTTTGTAAGTACACGTGGTCATGAAAGAAATTAGTATTTTAGTCATAATATTCAGAAGACTGTACAATATATTTTACTTGTAACAAATACATACACTTTTTTAAAAAGTGCATCACTTCTACTGCCCACATTTCGTCGAACACCATTTTCGAATGAAGATTAGATAATCATCCACC
>OZ023330.1:29771245-29776245 GCA_964007535.1 Brachyptera risi | reverse complement strand
CAACGTAACCCTCAATGTATCTTGATTGGAATATATAATATGTTATATGATATTTTATTCAGTATGCATGTTTTTCACCCAATTTCTTGTTTGAAGAAAATCATCTAAACAAATTCTTACAACATTCACATGACTCAGTTTCTCACCTCTCTCATTTGTCATCCCGACCGAATATACAAAATGTTTTTCACATTAATGATAGACAAAATTTTCCTATATAACAAGTTCCGTTTATTTTTATGTTGTTTACGCCACTTTTCAAACGGATTAATGATGTTCTCCTACTATTCAATCAGTCGAGTGTCACCGAGCTAGAAGAAAAAAAAAAGCACGCGCGTTAGCCGAAAGAGATGGATTACAGTCACTAGTCTAAATATCATACAAAACACCATGTTATTTCCTGAGTGGGGAAAAAACATCGAGAAAATCTGCTTTCGAAGATTAAAAGCCAAAACGTCGGCAAGTTGAGTAAGTGAATATGTATGATTTATGGTTAGTTGAATGAAGAACGACGAGCGCAGGCGCACACTTTGTTAAATTATATATGAATAGAGTTCAAGACTGATTTCAGTTTCTGAAATCAAATATTTATATTGGAGAATTGATGCAGTATTACTAACTTCTGAGACGAAACTTGTGAGAATGATAAAATATGTCAATAAATTCTTACAACTTGGTTGGATAGGGGTGGACTCAGTGGTGATATAGCATCACTCGAGGGTCGTATTCTAGAGGTTGTTTGGTTGTATATTATGGCCTACTACGTTAAGTACCATAGTTATGTGTATTCATGAAAGAAGATGGTATTGTATCAACGAAATTATTTGAAAAATATATATATATATTCAATTAAATATGGTAATATGGTTGCAACTTTGAGGATCAACGCCAAAATATGCAGATGCTGCAACGGTAACAAACACATAAAATGAACGATAAAGTCGACTAAAACTTGAAATGCACAGTGTAATTCTGGACCTCAACAACTGTTGATTTCACCATCAATATGTATCATCATGAGCATTTATTC
The DNA here is from genome assembly GCA_964007535.1 of Brachyptera risi. NCBI lineage: Eukaryota > Metazoa > Arthropoda > Insecta > Plecoptera > Taeniopterygidae > Brachyptera > Brachyptera risi. Next base: position 29,775,215 of record OZ023330.1, on the reverse strand, counting down.
TGAACGAAGAAATTCTTCATCCATTCAATCTTCTTCTCATTCTTATTTCTGATGAAGAATGACAATTTTAAAAAGCAAATATAAAAGAATCCGCATGAAAATTTCCTAGAATCGATCAAGTACTGAAGTATATATAGATGAAAGATAAAATACCAAGACACTCCAAGCGTATGGCAATAACAAAACTGAAAACTCTCGACAAATTTGCATTCACATATGTCTACAATCAGTACATTTTCCGAACGCCAGACAGCGCGACGAATGGGCTGACCAATATCCAATTACAATACACATTCCAGTACGGTCGTCGAGCTTGCCAGCGGTCGGAAAATTGTACTAAAGGGTGAGAGGTTAAAAGGTTATGAGTCAGAAGAGCGTGGAGATCAAATAGAGGGGAATCAGTTATATTTCAACATTGTGTGACATCTCTTGAACTATACCTTCCTTATACAACTAACCGAGCAACTATAACCTTAAAATCTAACAAATATGTCGATTTCTGTTGTTTTATAAAAGTATAGAACTTTCGTTATGCACAGTCATTATTTCCCCAGCGTTATTGATCTCATAAGAATTACGTTATACTATTAAAGTAATAAAATGTCATTTTTCTCTGTTTCAGTTATTATGCTTCGGCAGCGGCGTTCATGTCCGGCCCTCCACGACTTGTGCCGCCTCTCAAGCGCCCCCGACTTATGGCTCAACACACGCGGCAACCGAAACCGACACCACCCCCCTGTCCCCACCCCCAAAAGACTCCCCAACAGATGAACACGGCACTGAACCAACTAAAGACTTATAGTAAGTCCACTCAGTAGCATTATAGCATTTATATTATTTATATTTATATTATATCATTTATACATATAGCATTATATTATTAGTTTCTCTCATATTCCAATCTTTCGAACACAAATATTGATGAGATGTACGCCGCGAATCAAATCTATTACATCAGATATTTTTGACAAATATAAGAAATTTGAAAAATATTTAATGAAGAGAGTGTACACTCAATGTGACTTACGGAACTTGTCTCTGTGCGTTATTTTTGAGAGCGCTCCACAGTTCAGACGAATTGGAAAATTAGCTTGAGGATGCTTCACCTAAAATTCGGACATACAGAATCTACCCTCATAACTTCCAAATCGACTGAGGACATCCACGTTGGTAATTAATGAGATACGGATTCACCAAAGGATGATTAGTGAATTTAGCGATAATCAACGGATGAACATTTTATCCGAGTTGGTGAAAACAGTTCTAGATGAAATTATCAAATATTGACAATATTGAAAAGGATTAACATTAGTAAGGAATTAAAAGAGTAATTTGTAATTTCTTGAGCATTACCACTTGAATTACATTTTATTAAAATGCTCAAAAGTAAAATTCAATTAGATCAACCAAATTTAGCGTATACTCAAATTAACCGTACTCTATAAAAACATTTTTTGTTGGCACCCCACAGGCCAAACGAAATCACGAATTAAGTTGAAACTTGGCATGCACGATTGTTATTATCTAAAACCTGGTTCACAATTGAAATAGTGATTATGGAATATGGAAAATGAAATTCCATAAATCAAGCGAAATGGATGATGGCATTCCCGTGTTACCGTTCTCAATGAGAAAATGTGGTATAGTGATATGGTATAAGGAATAAGAAATGAAATGAATCCATTTCTTGGACTATTCCTTATAACAGCAAAATTCTGACCAATCAGATAGCGTTACTCCTGGAGTCAAATGACTACCGTATGTTAAACGTAAATTTATTGAATAGTAATTTACTAATGATTCATAAAAAAATATTGAAGGCAGTATTAAATACATTATAAATATACTATTATTCATTATTTATAGTATCATTATGATAGGCCTACTGTATTTTGGTATTTACTAATGTAAATGTATGAAATAAACTATACTGGCGAACCTAGAGTTGGAATAAACGGCTATTGTGGCCCACCTATGTCACTATAACACTATACCATACTACATTATCTTTATTCCATAATCACTATTCCAATTGTGAACTAGGCTTAACTCGATACTGTACAGTTTTGAGGCACAATCGTTTGCACCACTTATGAGAAGAACCAATTCGAAGTTTTAAAAACCACATGAGAATAACCCAGAGGAGAAAATTTGAAGAAAACATGTCTTCCGAATAAAGTCACGTGTGCACGGAATTTCAATATAAGAACGATTCACATTCTCACGAAGTTTCACATGAATCGGATCAACTGTTTTGATTTTGAAAAAATCAATTTGAAAAATAGCTAATAGTCATTGAGAATGTACGGTAATCAATTGAACTGTGGAACGATTGAGATGAGAAATTAATCAAACAGGAAGGCATCGAAATAATTGTTTCGAAATTGAGATGCATAGGCATATATATATATATATATATATATATATATATATATATATATATATATATATATATATATATATATATATATATATACATATATATATATATATATATATATATATATATATATATATATATATATATATATATATATATATTCATTTATTTCCATGAAATATCAGAGTAGTCCATGTATACAATAAATTATGACCACAAATTTTGAATAGAAAATTAAGTGAATTTTCACCTGAATATTCCTTGCAAGTACGCTATCCATAAGGGTGGGAAAAGACGATGCATATTTCTATCGATATGAGATTATATTTTTGAAACAATTCATATTGAAACATATACTCGCATAATGAATCTTAATTCAAATATCCTTAATTCAGAATCATTTTCGAAATTATATTTTCAATCTGCTGACCACACGATTGGAAGATATAATTCTAACTTTTCTGGCTCATCTATATCAGCGCGAGAACACATAACACGTTTTCCTAGTTTTCCTAGATATATTATCATGCAAACTATGTCAAATGAGCGGACAGAATATGTTTATTGCGTCATCATGTATGAGGTGCTCTCGCTCATCTGTAACAATGCATATAATCTGCTGATTCTATATTGGTCAGGACCGTCTTATTCTCCTTCGAGTAGAAGTCGTGTAACACGGTATTTTTCTTGAATGCAATTCCACTGCATTTCACATACCCGCTAGATTAGTACATGCAGTGCAATGATGCGATGTTGCAGTTCACATTATGTCACAATAGACAGTGTTCACTCGACGCAAAACTGATCGTGAGCTCATATAGTGTCATAGAATATACAATGATACGGAAATACTTTTCAAATTCTGTCGAATTCATTACATATTCCCTAACGGATTGCTTTTTTGTTGCCTTCAGTTTTTTAGTTATCAAGTTTCAAAAGTGAAACAAAACGGAAACTCTAATGTGACTTATTGGATTTCCTTTTTTTTCATCATTCGCAAAATCCTTTCACATATTATTTATGTTCGATGGCTTCCTTTTGAGCTGGTCTTGAACGAATAATTTACTCTGAGCCCCTCTATGGCAGCATAATTCGACCAGATTAGCTCTACTATTTTGTTCGACGTTGACCAAAGAAGATGCATTTTTTAATCCATTCCCTTTGTGTTTGGACCGTAGAGCTTTACATCATTTTATAACTTCCATTGTCACTAATTCCACGTTCTACAGACAGACGGTTTGTTATCCAGTCATTGTATGTTATCTTGACTCGATGAAATCAATCTCGTGGAATATTTTTTTTTTTTTAATTATCCACCAATCCACCGATAATTCGTACCGATTCTACTTCAATTCATTGGCAAAGCGAATACTGTTATTTCAACTTCTCTCTCTGAATGTCCTCAATACAGAGTATGAGCGTAGAAATTGCAATCGTTGTGTTGGTGACATTCATGTCGACTATGGAACTGAAATGTATCGAAAGTATTTTAGAAAAGAACATAATGATGAAAGATAAATATCACGCAATGTGCGTTTATTACCCATCATGGGTTGAATCCAGATAAACTCAACATGTATACAGTATAGA
>OZ023330.1:29711898-29771045 GCA_964007535.1 Brachyptera risi | reverse complement strand
CTCTTCCACAATTTCCTGTATCTAACCTAACGCAATATCCTAGCTCTCCTATGTATAATGGGAATATATTTTAATGGATATTCTAGCCACGTATTTCATAACGTAGAACACAATACAGATCTGAATTGCTTAGCGAAGTAATAAGACAATATGAATTGTATTTGTTATTTGTGTTTCTGAGTGTGTGTAGGAGCCGTATAACTTGATTCTATTTGGATTTAGTTATTTACTACAGTTCCTTGTACATTCAGAAATGTGGATGGATAGAGAGAATGATTGAAAGGTGCTATGCAATGGGGTTCTCTCCCTCTCCACTGGAAATCTGGAAAGACAACGATATAGAACTCAAACTATCAACATTTGAATCAGTATTTCAAGACACTGATATAATAATTCAAAGATTATGCATTGGAATGATATAATGATTCCATCAGGAAAACGCTAAGAGTGTCGGTGTATACGAGATGAGACCGTATTGATCAAAAATTAACGTTATAATTCATGTCTCATGCCTAAACGTAATACTAAGCAATTATGATAATCACTCTTCCAGTATATATTATTATTTCATATTTTTCACCTCATTATTTGGAAGTTCTAGTCAACATGGTGTTCAATTAAATATTTTTGATATGCATCTTTTGACGAACAATCATGAAAAAATCTGTGCAATGATAGATGAAAAGATTGTTTGAAATAATATAAGAATCAGTGAAAATGTTGAAACTTGATATCTGTCATAGACAGTTCATCATTAAAATATTATTAATAATCATAGAATAGTACCCAATTTCAAACAATAGTCAGGTTGGGGCTATCATCAAAATCGTGGGCAAATCACTCGCGATGTGCTGTGCTCTACTAGCACAAAACCCCTCTCACAATCTTCACCCTTCTCTATTTCCACTTTCTCCTCAAGCTCCCTCCATAGCTCTCTATCATCCCATCACTCTTCCTCCTTCGCTCTCTTCCACGATTCTTTTCTTTCCTCCACATCCCACCTTATCACTTTTCCACATCTTATCCTTTTCTTCCACGTTTCCTCTACCTCCATATCGTCTCACCACTCTTCCTCTCTTCTTCACTCTCTCCTACGATTTTTTCTTTCCTCCATATCCTTATCACTTTTCAACATCTTATCCTTTTCTTCCACGTTTTCTCTTTCTTTCAACTGTTCATCTTTCGAACTCACGCCTTTGTATTCACTCACCATCCATGTCCTGTTCATGTGTTGATACAACCGTAGTCTCTCCCTTGCCATCCTGTAGCTCACTCACTCCATCCACCTGCAAAATTATGAATAATGATAGCAAATAGTAAGTAGGCTTATAAAGATTGGCATTTGTTTCATGGCAATTTGTAATAATTTTCTCAAAAGGTTGTATTCAATTCAATGGATTCACTCATCTATTTATTCAAGTATCCATTCACAGTCTATGGCTTAATTAGGATGTTCACGTGAAAGAACAAAGTGAGAACAGAAAAAACGATACCAGTGAATAATAAAAAGAATGATAATTTATATCCTCCAGATGTATTCTTGGTGAATTATTAATTTTAAAATGTTGTCAACATATTTCATATAGTTTTTCTGAGTGGTGGTTTGACCGATGTTTTACAAATTCTTCGAACTTCATTCTGATAGAGACACATATCAAATCACAAAAACGTTTTTCAAATGTTGGTATAGAGTTCGAATTTGATTCAATTCCCCTTTCTACTTCCGGAAAACTCAACTGGTTATTATTATTTGTCTATTCCAGAGTCATCCAACAGCAACGACGAGTTATCCCCCGCGGTAACTCTCCTCTGCGTATCCTGTAAGGACGCGTTCCAGAGCGCTTGGGATCTGATGGTGCACGTTCAGTCGGCCCACATGTTCAACATCTACGAACTAGGGGTGGGGAAAGAAGAAAGTGTCTCCCCTACTCCTGATCAGAACAAAGAGGTAAGGTGACTTGGCTCTTTGTTGATAAAAATTAACGATTCAGTTAGTTTATTGGGTAGAGGATGTTTGGGAATGGTTTCATAGAATGTGGTATACCTTTCACGAAATTTAAAATGTCCGAGTTTTGATTTTATGGCTCAAAATGGCAAAAAAATAAAACGAGAGGAAAATATTTATCAACAGTGATTCAAATATTTTGAAAAAAAATAGTATTTTCTGTATGTGTGCCTATGTGCATGTCCATTGCTATATGAATACGCTTCTCATGCCAATTCCTAATACAGACTCACTATACAGATAGAAGAAACATGAGGGTGAATTGTGGGATCTTTCAGATTTGAGTGGTGATTGAAGTTCTTATTATATTGTGAATCGGATTAATGTGAGGCGTTAAAGTTTACTCGATTGAGTAGTGACTATAGTGTACTGCTTTTTCCGATATGTGCGAGAAGACTTCTTCAAAGAAGACTTCAATGTAGACAGAAGAAATGTTGTTGAGTGATAAAATAACGATAAGACCTATATTTGCTTCTCTCGTTCCCACGCAAGGAAAGATTAGGAAGTATATAATCTCAATTATATGATGAATACTCAGTGCATGTAATTTATAATTAACGTATGCAGGCTGACCCGTACAGCGATAACAGCACATTATTGGTTTTTGATCTATCTGGTTAAACACCTCTCGAACGCTGTGGTCATTCAGCAGTACCAAAACTATGATCCAAGCGTGAACTGTTGAACATATGCGTATTACGTACCTTGAGAAAAAAAAATCTGAAAAAACACTCGTTCAACTCAAAAATCTGAAAATTCATCGAACCAAAATATCTGATTTCAATCAAATTTATGATAATTTTACAGAGTAGTCCGTGGCTTCAAACGACTCAGATTTTGATGCATATCAGTGTAGTACTTCCATATTCTTTCTGTCTAAGAATGGATGATTGGCAATCGCAAAAATGTATAATATACATATTCATATATATATATATATATATATATGTTAACGCCGGTCTTTTGAGACCAGCTAGCTCGTTTTCCCTAGTTTGTCATTTGAACATGAAATTATTCGTTTGCGTCATGGAATGTTGTTTATACATGCAAGCAGTTAACCTTCCTTTCTCATTGCTGGTTGGCTGGTGGGTTGTCACGCCATGTGTGCGTCCAATCACAGCTCGCCTTTCGCGTTGCGTGTTTGGTAGGTGGTCTCGCCTGTTCTGTTCTATCCCATACTCGTTGGAGGCCAGACGTCCTGAACCGTCTCTCTTCGAGTATCCACTCAGTTCTATTCCATACTCGATTCATATCGGACGTCTCTTAGTCGCTCGTCAAGTGGGTGAATTCGCTCATATTCTCGACCAGCTCTTGTTGTGTGAGCATCTCCCGTCCTTCTCTACTTTGTTAGAGTTCGGACGTACTGTACATTATTTCGCATGTACGCAGTTGTTTCTTTTCTATTTTTCGTTCTTCTTGAGTCGTTAATAGGACCTCTTTCCATACTTTCTTGTTTCTAATTCTTCACATTTGTTTTGGTCTTTATCATTTACGAATTTGGTTGTTTTGTTTTCTCTCAAGCTTTTGTTTCTTGTTTATTCGAATGGTGTGCGGGGACACCACTCAGGTTTGATCTATTTTGTTTCGCTTTTTATTTATTCTTTGATTTGGTCAATAACAACGTCAAGTCGACGTAGACCAAATACGTATCGTTTTGGGGTGAGGCATAATCCGAGTTTGGATTATGCTCGCCTGATTATTAATGCCAAGTCGGCATCCGAATACAGTCCACTGGTCTCTCATCGCCATCTCTAAGATCGGCGGTAACATTTTGGTCCCTGTGAGCCAAAGATTATTTTTGGTTCCAATTTCTCGTCATTCGTAAAGGCGGAATCCATCTCCGGATTCTAATTTCGTTCTCTTGTTGGAATCCATTTGTGAATTCCATTCTTTTCACCACGCGGAGTCCATCTCCGGATTCCAATTGCTTTTACTTGTTGGAATCCATTTGTGGATTCCTTTCTTTGCACCACGCGGAGTCCACCTCCGGATTCCACAGTCATTTGTGTCAGCACCCGCGATCAGGCATCGCATGGGTGACTTCTTTGTCCTCCGCACTGAATCGGCTTCCACATAATTGGGTTTCCACGGTGCAATAATTTATTCTGTTTGTTTGCGAGTTATCAACAATTGATTCAACTTGTTTTATAGACATTCAATTTTTGAATTTTGCATTATTCTTTTTCTGTGCATTTCGGCCGTATTTCTCCGTGATATTTCATATCATTAGTTTTTGGTCCTTGTTCTTGTTTCGTGTTTTTGCAATTTATTCATTCGCTACAATGGCGTCTAAAATCTTGAAACAACAAGCAGTGCTCACAGCAAAGCGAGAGCGGATATTCGCTTCATTACAACGCTCCTACGATGCTTTCAAAACGCTTGATAGTGCCAAAGCTCCGTTGTACAAACCTCGCTACGACAAACTTGACGTTTTGGAAGCCAACTTTGAGGAAGTTCAGAGAGAAATAATATCTTTGAACGCTCAGCTTGACGAAGGCGACGATGCCTTACAGGTCGACACTGTTGAAGCCAGCTTCGAGGAAATGTTGTACGCGACTCGTGGGCTGTATCTCGCCGCCGTTGCCACGACGACGCCTACTACGCCTCCGCCGCCAAATCAAAATGGTTTTCGAGCCATCTCATTGCCGACAATCGCGTTGCCGGCATTCTCTGGTGATATTACTCGATGGACGGAATACTATTCGCTATTTAAATCTCTCGTCGACGAGAACAACGACCTGAATCAAGTTCAGAAATTCCACTATTTGAGGACCACCCTCAAAGACAACGCCTTGTCTGTCGTCTCCGGGTTTCCGATTACGGAAGCCAATTATTCTGTGGCATTGGATGCTCTTGTCAGTCGGTATCATAACCCTCGGTTGTTAGCCACCACGTATGTTCAACAGGTTTTAGAATTTACGCCTCTCAAAACCAATTCACATTCTGGGCTGCAATCATTTCTGAAAGTTCACAAAACTTCGATTGAAGCGTTGAAAGCTCTGAATATCGAAGATTTGTCAGATTTTCTGCTTTTCACGTTAGCACTGACAAATCTCGACACATCAACGCGCAAGGCTTTCGAACAGAAACATTCTTCGCACAGCACTCCTAGCTACGCGTCGTTGATCAAATTCATTGAAGAGCAGTCCAGGACGATGGAATTGTGTGGTCTCGACAAACAAGCAGCTAGCTCTTCAAAAGCTATTCCTCCTTCCACAAAGCGAATCAATTCGTTGTTAGTTGCGAATCCTCCGCCCGTCAGCTTTAAATCTCGCGAGCAGAGCAAATCATCAAGCTCGACCACGAAACAATCTTCGTGTCCAGTCTGCAAAGGGGAGCATACTCTATACTCGTGTTCCGTATTTCGGCAACAGTCCGTTGACGACAAATACAACACGTTACGTCGCCTACAACGCTGCTTCAACTGCATGGGCGCTCATCTCAGACCGCAATGCACCTCTAAGAGTGTTTGCGGTACTTGTCACAGTAACAAACATCATTCGCTGTTACACACCGCACGAATCAACCCCTTTACTCGTGACACAATAGCAACCGAAGTCTCTTCTCATCCGGAGACCACCTCGCCTCATCCTCAAACTCTCGCTTGTCAAGTCAAGACAAGCAAGCCAGTGCTACCCACAGCTCTGTTGGGCACTGTTCGCGCCTTGATCCGCGACTCTCACGGTCAACTGCAACCTATCCGTGCGGTTATCGACTGTGGTTCACAAATCTCTGTTCTCACTCACTCGTTTCTTCAGAAGCTAGGATTGAAAATCAATCCTTGTCATTCCGAACTCTCTGGTATTGGTCACGTTAGTGCTCGGGTAATCGGGACTGTTCAATGCAGCATCGCTTCCCGGTTCACCCCTGCAACCTCTCTCAGCGTACAAGCCTACGTTATGCCTGCGATAGCGAGTCAACTTCCAACCACCACCGTTCCGCTTGAGGTGTTTGAACGTTATCGCTGTCTCTCTCTTGCCGACGACCGCTTTCATGTGCCCGATCAGATCGACTTTTTGATCGGCGCCGATTTATACCCTGATATTCTTGAAAAGTCAGGTGATATTGTGATGAGTGGCAGTCCATCTGCCATAAACACGGTCTTCGGCTGGGTGGTTTTGGGTCCTATTCGGTGTTTGGATGCCGAGTTCCAGCCTCCGCTCTCTCTGCTTGCTTGCACTGGTTCTCCATTGGATCGTACTCTTCGATTGTTTTGGGAATCGGAAGAAGTTTCACGTCCTCTTCAAGTTGATCCGGACGATGAACTTTGTGAGGAGCATTTTCTTTCTACGCACTCACGGAACCCTTCCGGACGCTATTCGGTAGCACTCCCTTTCAAGAACACATCCTCTCCTCTCGGATATAATCGTGAGGCCGCCCTCCAGAATTATTTGAGTCTGGAGCGGCGACTGAAACGCAATCCTCAGCATGATGCTGCGTATCAAGCATTCATGCAAGACTATATTCAATCGAACCACATGCAACTTGCAAACACCTCTTCGAACTACGTGATTCCGCATCATTGTGTGCACAAGATTACCAGCTCCAGCACGAAGCTGAGAGTGGTATTTAACGCCTCTTCTCCAGATGAGAGAGGCGCCTCTTTGAATCAGCTGTTACTCAGTGGTCCCAAGCTTCAGAGCGAACTCCCGGGCGTTTTAACCCGATTTCGTTCTCATCCCATCGCAATTTGTGCTGACATTCGTCAGATGTATCGTCAGATTCTGGTCCAACCATCTGACCGCAAATATCAGCACATATTTTGGCGACCCAATGCAGACTCTCCAGTAAAAGAATATGAGCTCAACACGGTCACGTATGGGCTCGTACCGTCAGCTTTTCTTGCTCAACGAGTGCTGAAGCAGCTCGTGCACGACGAAGGGGCTCCTTTCCCCAATGCTTCGCGTGCTTTGATATCTCACATCTACGTGGATGACATCGTGTCTGGCGCAGCAGACGTCGCTCAAGCTCGCATTCTTCAATCGGAATTACAGGCTATTCTAGCTAGTGGAGGTTTCGAACTCCGAAAGTGGGCCAGTAACCTCCCGGAAGCATTGAGTGCACTTCCGGAGGATCATCTAGAGACTCCAGTCGTGTTTTCGGATGACGATCAGGGCATCAAGATCCTTGGTCTGTTCTGGGATCCCCGATCGGATGATTTCTCATTCCACACCTTACCATTCGAAGGCGTGGTAACGAAGCGCACGGTCTTGTCGTACATTGCGCGCATTTTTGATCCTTTGGGATTCCTCACCCCGCTCGTATGCTGGATGAAGATTTTTCTTCAGCAACTTTGGTTATCGCGGGTGCAGTGGGACGACGTTTTACCACCGCTTCTTGCTCAAAGGTGGTTGGACGCGGTAGCCGAGAACTCTCTCCTCTCGAACTTCCGAGTTCCACGCGCATTTCCTGCTTCACAAGGCATACATCGACTTGTAGGCTTTTGTGATGCCTCCGAGAAGGCCTACGCTGCGATACTTTACCTTCACACAACGAATCATGCAACTTCGCATATTAGTTTGTTGCGAGCAAGGAGTAAAGTTTCCCCGGTCAAACCCTTGACCATCCCTAAGCTTGAACTCTCTGCTGCTTTGCTTCTAACGCGTGTGCTGAAAGATACTCTTCCCTCACTCAGCACTCTTGTCGTGGAGTCAGTAACCCTCTACACTGATTCGACTATTGTGCTCGCGTGGCTTGCCACCCCTCCACATCGACTGAAGACATTCGTCGCCAACCGAGTAGTGGAGATACTCGACAACTCCACTCCTACCAATTGGGCACACGTGGATTCCGAAGAAAATCCCGCTGACTGCGCTTCTCGTGGAATACTGCCTTCTCAGCTCATGGAATACCCGTTGTACCTCTCGGGTCCTTCTTTTCTCAGGAGTCCCCATGCTCTGTGGCCTATCTCTGTGCCTTCCACTGATTTATTGTCTGAATTGCCAGACATTAAGCCTTCCATGGTCACTTTGGCCACAACGGTCAAAGTAGATCCTCTCCTGGTTAATTTTCGAAAGTTTTCCACACTTCTCAAAGCACAACGGGTCTTTGGGTATGTAGTTCGATTTGCCCGTCTCTTATTGGCGAAACGATCCAAGATTCGCCCTCCTACGGGTTCTTTAAAACCTGTGGAGCTGCAAGACGCTCTTGAACTGATCATAAGAGTCACTCAAAACCACTTTTATGCAACCGAGATCAGCCAACTTGCCAAACAGGGACAGGTTTCATCCCGGATCGCTTCGCTGAAACCTTTTCTCGAACCCTCGGGCTTACTCAAGGTGGGCGGAAGATTGCGTCACTCTTCTCTTCCTGAAGAGGCTCGGTACCCAATCCTACTCCCCAAAGAAGCTCACCTCGCATCTCTCATTTGCGATGCCTTCCACCGAACATCGCTACATTCCGGCCCGAGAATGGTACAGGCGCTGATACAGCAGCGTTACTGGATCGTTTCTCTGCGCGGTTTGTTGCGACAGCGTATACACCAGTGCATTACTTGCCACAAGTTTCGCGCAAAGCCTATGCAGCCTCCAATGGCAGATTTGCATTCATTCGTGTATTTTTTCTGTTCAAAGCACGCATTGGTGCTTTGCTCATTTCTTCATGTTTACTTTCTTGTTGTTTTCTCTCTCTTTTTTTTGAAAAGTCAGCGACCTTTGAATAGAATGGTTGCGTTTTCTCCTCAATGAATCGCTCGGATCATGTGCGATTTCTATGCTGTTCTCCGATCCGATTGGGAAGCAATCCAATTAGTCGGTGAAAATCTCTATGCTCACGTTGCCTATGAAGTTACGAGGCTTCTTACGAACAGTTTGCTGTACTAATTTCATGTTCCTAATTTTCCGTATCGTTTACCTCAGCTTTAAAATGTTCATTTTGGTGGGCGGTATGTTAACGCCGGTCTTTTGAGACCAGCTAGCTCGTTTTCCCTAGTTTGTCATTTGAACATGAAATTATTCGTTTGCGTCATGGAATGTTGTTTATACATGCAAGCAGTTAACCTTCCTTTCTCATTGCTGGTTGGCTGGTGGGTTGTCACGCCATGTGTGCGTCCAATCACAGCTCGTCTTTCGCGTTGCGTGTTTGGTAGGTGGTCTCGCCTGTTCTGTTCTATCCCATACTCGTTGGAGGCCAGACGTCCTGAACCGTCTCTCTTCGAGTATCCACTCAGTTCTATTCCATACTCGATTCATATCGGACGTCTCTTAGTCGCTCGTCAAGTGGGTGAATTCGCTCATATTCTCGACCAGCTCTTGTTGTGTGAGCATCTCCCGTCCTTCTCTACTTTGTTAGAGTTCGGACGTACTGTACATTATTTCGCATGTACGCAGTTGTTTCTTTTCTATTTTTCGTTCTTCTTGAGTCGTTAATAGGACCTCTTTCCATACTTTCTTGTTTCTAATTCTTCACATTTGTTTTGGTCTTTATCATTTACGAATTTGGTTGTTTTGTTTTCTCTCAAGCTTTTGTTTCTTGTTTATTCGAATGGTGTGCGGGGACACCACTCAGGTTTGATCTATTTTGTTTCGCTTTTTATTTATTCTTTGATTTGGTCAATAACAACGTCAAGTCGACGTAGACCAAATACGTATCGTTTTGGGGTGAGGCATAATCCGAGTTTGGATTATGCTCGCCTGATTATTAATGCCAAGTCGGCATCCGAATACAGTCCACTGGTCTCTCATCGCCATCTCTAAGATCGGCGGTAACAATATATATATATATATATATATATATATATATATATATATATATATATATATATATATATATATATAATATATATCTATATATATAAATATATATATATATATATATATTCATATATATATATATATATATATATATATATATATATATATATATATATATATATATATATATATATATATATATACATATATATATATACTCCAATCTATAACTCCGTAACCTTTACTATAATTTTAAAAGGGTAAAAAACAGTTACCTCTCTAAGCAACGATTATTGCTCCTTCTGATAATTCTCATAGTGCGATTAGGAAAGCGTTGTGGGCCTACCTAAGCATTCAGAATTCATCAAATGCTTCTAATGAAGGTGCAAGATTTATACTCCACATAAATACGTTACTCAATTGGTCGACGTCTTCATAGAAAATGGTTAATTAGCTTAAGGGGAATATTAAAATATATTCCGACAGAGAGGCTCTGAAGTGAATCAAAACTACTGAGTCCCATGGTGGAATATGCTAGTTCAGTTTGGGATCCTTATAGATTAGGTGAGATAAGGGATGTGGAAAGGGTGCAAAGGATTGCAGTTAGAAGGGTTACAGGTAGGGTTAGGAGGTGGAAATGGGGGGAGAATGAAAGGGGGGAGAGGGTGAGAATATTGGAGAGTCCATCTGAGATGATCCGAGACTTGGGATGGCGGGAATTGGAAATACGGAGAAAGGAGGATCGGATCTGTAATTTCTTCAGGGTAATGGAAGGAGAAGGGGGCTGGGGAGAGTTGAATAGGTTGATTGAAAGGAATGAGTCAGGGTATGGGGGTAGGCAAAGTCATGATAGAGCAGTAGTTATAAAGGGGGCTAGATTAGATGTCGGTAAGTTCTCTTTCTTGAATAGGACAGGTAGGGATTGGAATGGGCTTAGTAGAAGTATACTTGAGGAGGATGAAATAGGGTTGAAGCTATTCCGTCAGAAGGTTAGGGAGGCGATAGGATAGGATTGATAGGGAACTTGCCACCGCGCATTTATGTGCAACTGCAAGAGTTAATAATAATAATAATAATAATACTGAGAGAAAACATAATCGATAGTATTGGGGCGTCACGTACACATACGTTGTCCCACTTCTCAAGTGTGATCATTCGTAGGTCTATACTTGAACAGTTCACATCTTAGTTATTTGGGGCGGTTTACCCACGGTTACATTTCATTCCATTTCATTTTGATATCATTTCATTCTACAACTTGTACATTATGTGCACTCTGCAACACACAAACACAATACAGAACAATACATATTTCACATATATTACATTTTTACACGATATTCTTTTACGGATGCTGATGTACTTTTCTGGAAATGACATGCGTCCGTATACTTCTTTATTTTTTGCCATATTATCTGATGACAAAATGATGAATATTTGTCATAATGAATGAATTTATGTTTCTAATCACATATCGATGATTTCATGACAGAACTGTGACAACAATATTCTACATCACTCTCTGAATGTTCAGTAATGAGTGGAATTGCGCTCTAGATTTTGCATTATTTCTCACTTTCGTCACCATGGAAACAGAATGTATGTATATTCTTCAATAATATTTAATAAAATTACAGAATTAAATATCTAGCAGGCTGTTAAATCTGATTGTGATAAGAAATCGTTGAACAACAAAACTGAACTTGACCTTTTTCTATACGCTACGATGATTATTGTTTACTTGACGCTCCCACCAACAGAGAGGCTATGTGGGGGTACAAATGAGCAAGTGATAATGCTACTTGCAAATCATGATTGATAAGTGGAAAAATGTTCATAAAACTGATGCCTTATGCGGCATTAAAACTTCGCCTAACGGTGACTTCACTTTCCAAAGCTGTGTCTTGGCTGACTTATTAACGGAAGGCGACTTTCATACGAATTGTCAGATCTGTATCAACTCGGTCAGTTCTTATGAAATTCGATTTGAAATCAAGATACCAGAATGATATAGCTTGTACGTTATAAGTTTACTTTCTGTAACAATATTATTTGTGACCGTTTCTATGGCTATATGCGGGGAACTAGCATCATTGAGTTAGTTATACTACTTCACTGGTACGCTAATTCGTGCACTTGTTACAATGAATTTCCATTTTTTCCATGCTGTAATTTGTCTTATCAATTTTACAACTGGAACTCAGGGTTTGATTTTTCAATTGTCACTGCTCTACAAATCCTAGCGTATAGACGTAGTGAATCTCACTCCTTCACTTACCTAACTTAAAGATTGAAGATAACCTCTCAACATGTAGTTTAAAAATCAGTTGCCTATAGAAAATAGAAATTTCAATTGCCGTCGAAAACACACGCAAGGGTGTATGCATAGTTATTGTCTTCAATATTTCTAAACATCTATTGACTATAGTTGAATACCAACATATTATGTAGTTATTCAAAAGCTATCATCTCCATAGTTGCCGGAAGAAACGATGCGTCTATTTTCACCCGAAAAGTTACTACAAAAGATTAAATGCTACTTACACATGAGTGGTTTGAGTAAATATGTAAATATTAATTAAGCTTGTTTCTACTTCAAAGAAAAAAATTCATGATACAGAAAATATAAACAACTATACAGTGAATTTAATACCTATACAACCATTCAAAGAATTATCTGAAAATCAATAATCACACTTGACAAATTCTTCGAAACTCGCGGCCTTATTGAAGACTTGTGAGTACATCTTCTGATTTTATACATTCGAATATGATATATACATCTTTGATTCTGACTGAAACTTCTCTTTGACTAATAGACACGATCTTGTGATGACTCGATTATGTCACGTTCAATTCGCAATTGAATAATTACATGTTTTGGTGGAGGTGCCAGTTTCACATCACGACTGAAATTACACATTATGCATTCATTCCGGAATCAAATTCTAAATAGATTCAGAATATATTTCGAATATGAAAATTCATCAACAAAATATTGGGAAATATCATCGACTCGAACACTTACCCAATGTATCAAATTATATATTTGTTAATGAGTCTATATTTTGGCCTACAAGGTTGGAGAGTCGTTTCTTCTATCGCATTCACTTTCAGATCGTTATTGATTCTTCGTATAAATCTCCATGTTTGAAACTTGACTTCTTTACTGGCATTTACTATACAAGTATCATACTTCATAGCATCTTTGGTTGACTTCAGAAATAAAAATACTTTGTTTTCGTATCAATTGGGAATGCATTAATTGCGTATATATATATATATATATATATATATATATATATATATATATATATATTCAAACAAATAAGTTTCCTTTCTGTGGTTTTCTGATTGATAATTCGATGCTCATATTAAATCGATTCATGTTATTCAGCAGAGCTGAAATTGGATCAAAAGTTATACCTAAGAAATCAGATTCCTTCAAGTAGCCTTTGAAGTTCTCATCTTAATTTCGAAGTTACCGAAAAAAATATTTCATCTCCTGTAAACACCATCAGCATTTTCCAAAATTTAAAAGTTAGTATGTAATTACATTCGAACTCATTCACGTATGCAATCGAGAAAACAAAATTGCTAGATTGAAGCGTCTTCCTAACAATTACTATGTAATTACACTAACGCTATTTCAACGCAATTTGTGTCCTAATTTAAACTCGTTCTACTCACAAAGCACTTTGCTTAAATGGTGTGTGTAAATAATACGAAACAATGCCGTAGTCACGAAGTTTCCCTCGTCATATTGAATGATATGCAAATGAGAAATGTATAACCACACTTGATGTATTTTTAAACTTATTTAGTGTCCCTCCAGGGACGGAAACAAAAGAAAGATGGAAGGAGATAACGCTCGAACCGAATTAAAGAAATTTGGTTATTCTAAAAAATGCCCGAATGGGTTTAAATTAACTAACTTTTTGTTTCGTATTATTTTTACTTTCAGTGGTGGATGGAGCCGCTAGGGACAGAAGAAGTGCACTCATGAATTTTGAAAACCCAGAAATCTAAAAGTGACTTGAGCTTCTATTAATATAAGTGGCTTTGTAAACAGTTCGGTTAAAATAGTTAAAATATGGAAAATGCTTCGTGTGATGTAATAAAAGCTATATACAGACATATTACTTGCAATTTAATTTCCATCTTGTTTATCTCTCTCTCTCTCTCTGTCTCTCTACACAAACATATATATATATATATATATATATATATATATATATATATATATATATATATATATTTATATATATATATATATATATATATATATATATATATATATATATATATATATATATACATATATATATATATATATATATATATATATATATATATATATATATATATATATATATGCATAGATAGATAAATAGATATAGATATGAATAAATGAATATATATATATATATATATATATATATATATATATATATATATATATATATATATATACATTCCTCATGAAGTGAACCTGATTATTGGGCCCTTTTGCACGCCCGAAGGAGGGCCAAATTCCCCTCATCTGTTTGTACGACGGGCAAATTGTGCCTATACTCGTTGATCCCCGTCCACCCAATGATCAGAACATATGGTCTTAATTAGGTAACCTTTTCGTCGCTGGCTCTCCGTCTACTGCAGATAAGTTCTCTACTTTTCTTCTCAACATTCACTCATTTTGGCTCAAACCTAACAAAAGCATAGTGGTATCAAATCAATGATAATGTATTTTTTCAAACCAGTTTATTTCCAGATTCACTTCCTCAAATTTCTTTCAAAATTTCACGACATTTTTATAACCACATTTTCATCCTACTCTACTTTGATTAATAATAACTCAATTGCGAGTCTTCTTTGTTCCGAGTTGAAATGTACCCTAGGGCCTCGACTATCTTTCGAATATTTCTTGGGTGGAGAAAAATATTGTGCTCCTCATAAAAGTAATAAACCACATCAATTTCGTCGAAACAAGAATGTGACATTCATAATAGGAGTAGAGTAAAGAAAAAGTAACGGAAGATTTGTTGTTGATATTTTTCATCAACATTTCAGCATATTATATTTATGTTCACCTTCCTTGATAATTTCATTATGAATGACATATTTTCACAATCCAGTGGTTGAATCAACATTGCAGAATAAATGGATTCATTAATGTTGGGGTTTCTAGGTGCGTCCACAGTGAGGTTTTATTTACGCTCATGATCATGTTCGTATACTATTGCCATAGTTGTTAACTTTTATGAATGCTACAAATATTTGGAGGAAGCGGACAACTAAAAGAAAAGTCAGGGAAGTTTAGTAAAAAAAGGCACAGGAGAAAAAATAAGGGTGCAGGTTCTTATTACTCCCTTCATACTTAGTCTGGGGCTTCACTCCAGACCGTATCGCTCTTGGTGACCCTTTTGGGAGCAAGTAAATTGCTCCCCACGACAGTTCTGGAGAACACGAGACCACGCAAGCCCACACACCTTGCATGGATGTTCAGACCCTTCGATGGAGTTGAATCTTGCATTGACATATTTATTGAATACTCTATCGAATATCAATATCCCGTCATGAATATTATGGAATATAATATCATGAAAAATGGAATGCCAAAGTGTTTATTGGATGAGCGAAGCGAAGAATCAATCAGAATATGTTTTTTTTCGCGCTCCACAGGTCAAACAATTGCACAAATTCAGTTGAAACCTGGCATACATGAGTGTTCTTGTCTAATTCGATACTGTATAGTTTTGATGCGCAATCGGTTACACCACTTCTGAGAAAACTGATTTCAACGTTTTTAAAAACCTCACGAGAATAACCCTGAGGGAAAAATTCGTGAAAAATATTTCCTTCGAAAGAATTCAAATTCTCACGGAATTTCAATATAATAATGGGACACATTATTCCGAGCTTTCACCCAAATCGGATCAGCCGTTTTGATGTGACAAAATATATAATGTAATGTGTTTAAATCACTCAAAGCTATTAAGATATCAATTAAACTCAAATCACGAGTGTCGCCAATCAATCAAGAACAATAACAACAATACCTTCTTCATCACCAAATAAATTAATTAGAATGATTAATGAATAAAACAGGAGGGCCGTGACGTAATTGTTTGGTTAACCAACCAAAGATATGTTGATATGTTCTATAGCTCATCCATCAACGCGGAAACATATGACGCGTTTTCCCAGTATATAGTTGAATAGAGTTGGAAAAGAAGACATTCGGAAGGCATAATATAAAGCATATTGTTGATTTATCTAAACAATGAAATATGAAATATTCATTCATTAATATTTTGTGTGACACCAAACGCTCAAATAATAGTAAATAACTTAGCCGTTAATGAAGTCGCTAGGCAACAATACTCATCAATCTTTTATATATATAATAACACAGCATGTTCAGGTATTTCATTTTTTTTCGATTCACGTGAGCCAATAAAAAAACGCATACATTGTGATAAGGGATCTTGCCACACCCCTACCATATTGTTGTTTCCATCGCAATATCTACTAGAATGGTATTGCATAACAACCATATTGTCGATAATCCACCGTAGAAAGTGATGGACGACTTCACAAATGGGAAGCTATAGATCAGATCGCGGGTCGAAACGCCATGACGCTAGCGGTAATGGAGAGAAGAGACGGTCGATCGTAACCATGCGTATACAACATTCGTGAATATAAGTATTGGTAATATTACAATGATGGGTGTGGCCGAACTTCCGGCCACAGTTGCCACCCTGACGTAATGTGGTAGTTTGCTTGAACTTGACCCCATACACTGCCTCTCTCACACAAGCAAATTTTGATGGTTGGTGCCAGGGCTGGCTCGTGATGTTTTTGCTCCCTGGGCGAAATATGAATAGATTTAATCAATTCGAGAGCGAAGCTTGAGATGATACGCGATTCTAGTTTTCCACTCACATCACTCAAATTCCACTCAAGATATGATTTGTATGATTTTCCGTTTTTCAAACGGAAAATCCTGTGGAGTAATAAAAAAATCTAATCTAATCTAATGATTTGGAAAGTTTTCATGTAGGTTCAGTCAACTTCAGTGCTGTTGAAATGTGTTTCCAATCATCGGAACCGTTCTGATCTAGAGCACTGCTCTTGCAATGCGTACTTTTGTCAAAAATCTTGCAGCCAAAGCAAAAAAACCCTGTCTGATTCCTCTGAATAGATTAACCAACGGCGATGGTAGCTTTCATCATTTGTCAAACTCCTCTTGCAGTGAAATAAAGAAAAACTACTCAAAAAACTACTCATTTTTGCGCCCCGGGAAATGTTGCGCCCTGGGCAGCAGCCCAGGTCACCCAGCCCACTGGCCAGGCCTGGTTGGTGCAATCGTTCTGAGCTCAATCGTATTGAGCTCAGCCCTAACCCCCTAATGAATTTTTAGAAATTCAAGTTATTTTTTAGGTTGTGATATTATTTCGTTTGGACTCATTCTTTTAAGTTCTGTGATTTCTGTGATATCATGCATTCAACTGTACGTATTTGTGCTTCTCCATTTCTTTCTAATAGACTCTATATAAAATTGGCACCTCTCAGAATATAATATAATCGAATGATCTTCATTTATATTGTATATGTATAATTATTCACAATACAGTATGAAAGGGTGAGGTTCTAATAATATAATAATTATAGAATTCACTCATCGATTCGTTCGCATTGAATATATATATATGTTACATATATAATGTTCCGCCTGGAGAGAAATATCATTTCATACAATGGTATTGGTAATGGTGTTTACTTTCTACCATGAATGAAAACGTTCGTCAAACCGAAAGAAACATACAATTAATCTAATATGATTCTATTGAAGAGATATTATACCAACTGAAATAGTTGGGAAGCATCTGAAAAGCTGGTAGTACTCAGCGATTTTATAACAGTTGCATGACTGACGTAAACATCACCATCATTAATTAAAACTTGGTATAACAAATAATTGAACGCGATGTTTATGAAGCACACGTAGAAGAAACTTAAATATCTCTTCAAGGTCTTGTCATGATTCGAAGACAACAATGATCGTCGAAAGTATCACGTCAGATCAAATCTCTACGCAAGTTATTTGTACTAAAGGAAAAACAAAGCGTGCTATTGCACTGTTCCATAGCCCTCTTCTTCAGAACAAAGGAGTTTCCCTCACTCTCTTCTCGTCGCCATCAACTACTGTAAAGCGTCAATTCACACTGAAGTCACAACGTTCGTTAATTAACTTAGCTGTAGGCCTGTATATGATGCCAATCATATTGTTACAAGTCTTCAAAAACGAATGGTTTGAACATCATTATATTGCGTCTTTACCTACTAAAGCGGAACTCCCCTCAACTTCCCTCCTAACTTCTTTTCTACCAGCAGCTCCCCCATATTCACGCAGCTTTCGTCACACTCTTTACACACCGCCAAGAGCTCATCAGAGACAAGGCAGATTCCCGCGCTCCTAAAACACCCACAACCCCACACATCACCTTCCGACAACACCTGCATATACTTTCTTCATACCTCACGCTTCCACTATGATCTACAATTGATACAAGAAAATAGGAGACTAGTTACGTTTCATTTGAAAAAGTTGTTGACGGTATCACCGCTCTTAATATTTCTACTCGTTGTGCTAATTTACAATGTATAAGTTCATGTTAATTTAGAACGGTTAAATTATGTGAAAATTGACTGTTCTCTTTTGACAACAGTTTTGAATCAGAGTTTCTCTGCACAAATTCGATAATTCGGGTAACAAAAAAATAAAAAAATAGTCGATGTAATTCTACAATGAGAACTTGTAAGAAGACGCTCGCACGACGTAACTGTACACTGATATTAATTTACCATTTGAACGATTCAATTTCATGTATTTCTCACCATATTCCAATTTACAGGAAAAAATACAGAACAATAGCATATAGAATGTGGTACATATTCAATGGTTTCGTTGTTGTTTTGCCCATTTCTTCAATACATCGCTAAATCTATAATTAAGGAGTTTTTCTCACCATCATTCATAGTAATAGTACTATTTCACATATTATATATGGAATGAGTTTTAAGAATAACTACGTCAATTCTCATTAGATTATGCCTCTTAGAGAAGATAATAAAATCGAATGTGTTTGCTTTTCAAAGTGCTTTAAATTTAATTTATTCCAAAGGTGTTACTAAACTGAAGATTTCAGTAGCGACTCTTTATATTTAGTATTTACTCTTAATACCAATGCTGATAATGTCCGGATATATATCACAGAAACGGTTTTTACTTATAATGTGTTCCGGACTTTCGGAAACTGAAAGACTGTTATCTGCGGCGGAAATTTATGGTCACCAACAGCACAGTCATGGTGTTGAAGTTCATTGGTTATAAACATTCAAAATGGGGTGGTAAGATCGCCCTTGTGGTGCCCCGTCCAAACGATCCTATCTTTCATCCACAGCCTTAATTGGGGAACAATGATTTTGTATCAAGTTTCGATGTTATTAAAAAAAAAAAAAAAAAAAAAAAAAAGATTATGCATTATTCACTTGATCAAGAAAATGTGTCCTTTTTTCCTACAGGATGAGAAGAACAATGGCCGCGAAGGAACACCGAACCTGGAAGATGATGACAGCGTTGTTGATTTGTCCTGCGATGATGTCCTAGCCTCTCCTGAACAAGACAAGATGAACGAATCAAGCCACGAGAAGGACATAGATGACTTACTAGCTGTCGAATCTTCCGCTCAAGCTTGTATTATGCACGCAATGCGTATTGTAAGTAATCTCTCACATTAATAAATCTCGTGTATCAATTTTGCACTACTTTGCACACTAATCTGGGTGGCTTTTTCCAACTTTTGACAACTTTTTTCAATGAAGAAAGAATGTAAATTTGAAGTGCAAGGAGTTTGAAATATTCATCAAGCTAGAGTTATACTGAAAAAGGATTTGTGACGTTGAAATTAAATGCAAATTATTTCAACTAAAATAAATATATTTTTTTGAATGGAATGAAATAAACGTTGGTAACGAGTCAAACGTATGTAACTCATTACGTGGGGGAGGACATTTTCCATCAATGGTCGAATTGTTTCTGCCAATGATTGATAACAGTCTCAAACCTAATGAAAAAAATTAATTTAAACTAAATAAATGCTCAGTTTTCCATGACGTCTAGCAGCTACGATAGACTATCGACAATTTTGACCTATATTTGAAATGTACTTTCGATAGAAGCACGGATGAATCGAGTCCATAGAACAGACGACTTTTCCGTTAAATTGAGCTTGTACTGCTGTAAGTTCTCATTATTTTTTCAAGAAATCCTTGAGATTTTCAATAAGGCTTAATGCGAGCTGACACACTGCTCACTGTCACACTGCCTATCAGTCAAGTTTTTCCGAAACTGTCAAGACCTAACCCAACTTAATCTGATCAGTGCAGTAATCATTATTCTTCAAATATCTTTGAACAAGTTGGGGACAATCTTGTGAGGTTGGTAGAATAGCATCGGGCAAGGTGCCGGTGCACCCAAAGTCACGCCAATTGATGGTCTTCGGCCGTCCATACATTATGCCACCGCTCATAATATGCTATATGTATGCTTGATGTTCACGGCAGGTGTTTATCAAATTATCTATGGATGACTAAATACATGTTCGCTGTTTTCAGGAACAGGCTGATGTTGAAGAAGCAATAAAAGCAGAACCGTCGGCCATGATGGTATCCGTCACCAACGGCGATTAAGTGCATGTGCGTGTGTCTGTTGAATTAGGTGGATATGAAGGAGAACTGGACAAGGCATATTTGTAATATCATAGGAGGAGAATAAGAGATAAATTGAGAGAGAGAAAGAGAGAGAGAGAGAGAGAGAGAGAGAGCGATTGAGCGACAGAGAGACAGAGTGAGGTTCGTTTGATGTTTTCTTCCCCTAACATAATTATTGTTCAGTTTAAAATTGTCGTAATATGTCAGTATAGATATAAGTAATGTGAGTTTAATTACTGCGATCACTTTCTTAATTGAAGGAAATTCTGAAGAATAATCATAATTCTGGAATTGTAAATAATTAGTGAAGTATTAAAATGATGTAATATTATTCGTGTGTATTCAATTGATAATGTTGTTGTTTACCAAGGGGGTGGATGTTATTAAAAAGTGTATAAATGTCCAAAGAGTAAAATCTTTATTCTATGGTGGAACAGTATGTTTTCGTTGAAGAATTCTTTGCTTACCTTTGTTATGTATTCTCTTCGAAATGATCACAATGGATTCATGTCTGAAGTATGAATGATGCTATTGCCTCTTAGCCACTAGACGGATATATACAGGGTGCCCACCACTCAGCGGATTACAAGATTACAATTCGTTTTTTGCAGTTGTTTTATAGCTGTGTGACGATAATAATAATATTCTTTAGTTTTTAGTAAGACATGATGAAAATGCATGGTTGTTATTTTCTATTTTCCAAATTGAGTACCAAAATTAACATCAGTTTTCTTTTCGTGACCAACTGTAGATTCATCATTCATATCGTTTGCCTATTATGACAATTCCATTCAAATTTGGAATGTGTAATACGCAAAGTTTCCATAGAATTGTGAAATTAAAAGTAGAATTAGATGTATTTCGAAAGAATGTTGAGAAATTGTACTGATATCACTGATCTTGATTACATAAGTTGTGATTATATTAACACAATTAATTAAAAACTCTATCTGCGAGTATATCAGAAATCTCTCGAAACAGAAATGTTTGTTAGTGGGCTTATTGTTGAACTTGTATGTATATCATTGAATAAGTGTATTATATCCCTTGAATTAAATATCCAAGTTTGATATTCTCCAAACTTTGAAGTTAATTTAAAATGTGAATGATTGAAGGTATGAAGGCATGAAGGTAGAATGTATAACGAGAACCAGGCTCATTGGGCCGTTGAATTGTGCATTTTATCATCAAAATATATATTATAGATAACCCAACCTCACCTTATACCATACAAGAATAGTCTAAAACATGTTGAAAAATGAGAGTTGAAAATGGTATAAATGTATTGAAAACTAATTGTTTACAAATCTATTATTCCGCGGAAGTACAACTGTATTTTCCTATTTTATCTATCACTGTAATCCAGATTTCACATTGTTATACTCGGACGTTTAAAAATATATCAAGAATGTTGAAGTTACTCGTCAGAAAAAGTACAACAGAACGTAAAATAGCTAGCAAAAATGTTTCAACAGAAACTGTCAACCATAGAACAGTTTAAATAATACAACATATATCATAGTGAAATTTGAGCGCACTCCTTTTACTTTACATTTCGTAAGTTCACCATGCTCGCTTGCAACTTTTACTGACGAATAACACCACAATAATTTAATGTTTAATGTTTCAATTTGACACATTTAATTGAGAATATAATACTACAGGAAAAATTTGTATGGTACATATTATTCAACAAAACTAAAAAATAGTCTCTGTGTTTGGTGGTATGTACAACAATGTGAAGTAAAAATACCCATAATCTTAGATTATAGCTATCATGTAGCTATAGTCGAAGTTATAATTCACATACTATATTTGTATATTGGAATATTATTTCTCGTGTCTACATTAATGTTGTGGCTATTTCATAAACTTGAACTTTGTTAATATGTATCTTTGTTTTTGTTTACTACATATTATAAAGTGATATACTTTAATGTTCGATGTAGTACATATGCTAGTAAAGAGTTTCTGTACAATCAATGTAATCACACATTTATTTTGACAACAGCTGTACATTGAGACCTGCTTCTTAATACATGGACTGATTTTCACATTTGTTTTCGATTATCAATCCTCATAGTTATTATATAATTGTTTGTCTAAAACAGGAATCGTGTTTGATATACTTTCAACTAAAGGACTAAAGAAGTCAAAATTGCTCTGAAATTGAATGTACAGATTGAGTAATTGTATCTTAACTTGCCATGTCTCCAAGTGTTGATAATATTGTCCTCCATGATTTGTGAATTCATTTGATAGGAATTCAGTTTCCTTCTTCATTTTTTAAATGTGGTTTCCATCTAATGAAAAAATATTTTAACGAGTTCTCAACGGGTAATTTATTAACACTGTGAATGTATACTCTCAATCAAATCACTCACATATGTTTGAACGTTATCCTGTAAATGCGTTCATGCAATATCTTGCAGCTTTGATATGATGAGAGAATTGAAATTAAATGTAAAATAAAATCATCCTTAAATGTATAATTGTTATGACTAGATTTCTACTTGATATCAGTTTTCCAGTGAACATCGTCGTCAGTCAATAGAACAAAACAATTTAAAAATGTTGTCTGAATGGTTTATTACTCAATATTCCATTTCGAAATATTACTTCCCAAACAAATTGCAATTTTTTTTTTAATTTCAAATGCACTCCTTTGTGAACTGGTTACCAAAATTGTACCTATGTATATTTATTTGATGAAACATATCAACGGAAACTGTGAACCAATTGAGTTACTAATTATAATTATAGAGACTACATATATATAGAGTTATTATTTGTAATGGTCATATTTTCAGTTTTCAGCTGGTACTTATGAACATAATACACTACTCGAACCAAGCTGCATATGACTCTCATTTTAAAATCATACGAATATCTGGAACTAGTACACGAATTTCTACAATATGTTACAATCACTTTTGTACTGGAAAATACGTTCAGTTCTAGTATCAATCTTGGACAGTTCGATTTCTTTTAGCAACAAACTCTATATTGTCAACTCTGAAGTTTACTTTACCACATGGTCACACCATGGAGTTGTATATATGGTGCGTGTCGTGTGCCAGATCGCGTACTTCCGGTTACTTCGACGTACCTGGAAACGGCGGCCATTTTCATTTTTCATCTACCAATTGGAGCTACTTCTGCGTTGATAATTCAGCAAGACCTTCTATATTATTACATATTATGTTGTTAGATGAGCGATAGCGAAGACTTCCATCCTACTCTCATGGAGATTTGTCTGTGTGTGTGGGTTTTGTTTCGTTTTGTTTGTAAGCACTGCACAGGTCGTACGGTTTGATTGTTCCACAGGGAACTTTTTCCGTACGAATTTATCCAACTCAGAGCTGTGTAGTTTTTGGGTCATATCGGTTGGACCATTATTGAGATACATAATTTCAAAGTTTCTAAAAACTCCATAAGATTTGGCTGGGCGGGAAAATTTGGAAAATACAATCTCTCAAAAATATTGAAATTTTCTCTAAAATGTGAGGACTTTGCATGCAATTCGAATCAGCCGCTTTCAAGAGGATTATTCAACAAATGAATAGAACCATTTCTGAGATTCACGGCTTTCTGGATCAGACATTTACCTAATGAAGTTTATTTTATAGGAGTCAAGGTGTGTAGAGTTTTCGATTATTCTTCATATAGATGTATGTATAGCTCATCTTACAACGCATACGCTGCATTTGCTCATCTTGAACAACGAACATGGCCGCCATTACCCACTATTCAATGCCATCAAGTAGTACGAGTTTTCAACATGGAGTTATATCGCCCATAAAACTGTACAATTGACAACTTCATGGTTAAACCTTGTTGCTTTCATTGCAGACAGCAATTTTAAATAATTGATACCAAATAAGAAAGTAGACCCTGTACCTAATGTAACATGATACATCCAATGAACTATTTGTCCAATTGTATGTACAATATTCAGAATGAACTTGACGTATTTCATCATAACCGTTTAACGTAATAATTGTTTCGTGTATTTGTTGTCCAAGTTGGTTGTTATCACACAGTGAAAGAGTGAGCGAAGGCGCTGTATGTCTTATTCGACACTCTCAAAAACGAAGAGGGTGTGAGATTTTCGTGCATCTCATTCAGACAGACAACAATATAGACTTCAGTATTGACTCACTTATTTGATAACTGGATTTTTAAGAGTGCTGTACAATGCTCTTTGAAGCTGAAGTGTACGAGATTTGATTAAATCATTTAATAACGTATCTGACGAGCGTGGTAGAATCTAAATGTTATGAAATTAAAAAATGTGAGGAATGTTGGTTTGAATCTATCTATTCATTTTTCATGAATTTTTCACAACATACGACATAGGGAAAAATGCATTTAATAACGACACGCGCATGTAATTCAATCATTCATAATCATTATCATGTAGTTCAATAATCTGAAAATCACTTGTCTAACTCTAAATCAAAGTTCAAAACCTATCCGATCTGAGATCAATGTTCTGATCAGACTCATCCGATACGCTATTGTGAATAAATCAATTCAATATCGAATCAGTCACGATATTTGCATCAGTATCTTATACTTCGAATTTCTTAATTGTAGCCCGATATTATTTCTCCAATTATTATTTAATTAGAATAATCATTATTCTCTGATTATTATCATTATTACTATAATTATTATCTATAATTATTATAATTATCATTATTTAGAATTATTATGTAATTATTATATAATTATTATAATTTTTATCTAATTATGATTATTCTAATCATTTCGTCATGACGTACTTGAGTTGAAAGCATCCGGTACTTGAAATGTCGAATAATGACATGGCACTGCATTCGGTAATTAGGTCTTCACAATAGCTCACAGTTGACTATAGGCTTCTACCAACTGCCACGTGTCATTCGATAGCAGCTGGCGCTCGTGGTGGTGAAAATCCATAACAACAATTCGAATTACATGAACATTTCATTTGGGTGGACTTCCCAGTCTCTTGTATAATAACACGGCAACAATGAACATCGACAGTTGTAAGACGCCTATACAAACTCCGACGCCATGTAGGTAAACTGTATTCGTTTGGTCATTGCTTAGAGAGTCCAAATCATATTGGAAAAATGTGTTTGATCACTCGATAATATTGATGTATGAATGATATGCCATCTACTGTGCAGTGGTTTTGGTACACGATCTGAAAACAACTGGTATTCTTTAAATAAACGTGCTCTGTTCAAAATGTATTCACCTGTTTGTATTCACCCACATTTCCATCATCTGAACTCCCATATTTTCGTTTTCTACAGAAACAATTTTAAATGAGGAAAAATGAAGGAAATTCATACGTACTGCTATAGCGATGCTATCATTATTAAATATATATATATATATATATATATATATATATATATATATATATATATATATGAATATAAAATATTTATATATATATATATAAATATATATATATATTTATATATATATATATATATATATATATATATATATATATATATATATATATATATATATATGAATATATATCACTTCTTCATCTGATATAATCAATTAGCTTCATGCTTATGTGGAATTCTTACAATGGAATATGAGTAAATGTATATAACTTGAAGCAAGTGGCATAGCAATAATTCAAGCGCACATTCCAATGTTGATATCTAACTCACTTGAATTATTCTGTTCTTTGAGAAAATATATATTTTCATACTACTGATATTTATAATTATTAGCAAAATGCTTTGTCTTTCAATCTTGAAAGTATCTGTATAGTGTATAATGACTTTATTCAACATTAATTACCAATCAGAAGGTTTAGAGACTACCCACTACTAAACAATGGAATATACACACAATTGAGATGGAGTTCGTTGGTGAAGTCTGCTCAATAAGACTATACACACTGTATTTTTAATCATTTTTTTCTGCAAGAAACCCCATATAAAAGTTATCAGAGAACTATCAGAACAATCAAAGAGAACATGAAAGTAAGGAGATCATGCTTGTATTCATATCAGCAATTAAGCACTCATTGTCATTAATTAAATCAAATAATTAATTGAATTAAATTATCAAATTCTCTTATAAGATGAAGGCAAGAAGGAAATATCCTCAGAGCCAGTTGTCAATGAAGTTGAAATCACTTAATTTGGAAATGTAACGATGACCTGTGGCATAAGTTTCACAATTGAAATTACTTTTAGTACGAATACACAAATGAAAACAGCTGTTTTAAGTTAATTGAGCTGTCTGTATTGGAATTGAGAGACAATAGCAAGAACATTTGAAGCAGATGAAAGTATCTATAATACAACAGAGCTGATGGAGGTAAAAATTGGCCGTCTTGGACTTTTTCCTACCCATCGACTATATAAACACTAAGAGGCGGATCGTGCTATCTTGGAACAGACTATAGGCCCACTATCGGCTCAAGCGATGTTAATTTTTTTTTTCAAACAGCGACCACACTTCATTTAAGATTTTCAAATTTAATTGTCAAATACTGATAATATACATCTGAAAATTTCAAATGGCATTCAGAATAAAATATACGTAAGTTGGTGGCAGCCGCACTGCTTCGTATATAGTTAGAGCCTATTTTAACGTCACTCTGAGGTTATTAGACAGTGTGGACTTATAACGCATTCTCGCCTCACTCCTCACAAAATGGGTGAAACAGGAAGTGTTGAGCCTATAGCATCTGGATAGTTCCGTCTCATGTGTGGCGGAGCCGGGGAATCAGGGGGGTCAGCTGACAGGCGCGGACTGGGTCCAAAAGGGCCGAGATGCTGCTTGTAAAGTAGGCCCGTAATAGTTAGTGCCAGGCGCACGCAACGCCCGCGCAGCGGCCGCCGGAAGCAACCTCGCTGATCGAAATTTTTCGATTTTTTTTGTTTTTCAAGTAGCTTTTCACATATATTTTGACACAAATCAATATTTATACTGTATATAACTGTTTGCGATGGATTATTATTTGGGTATGGATACATTTGGAAAACGTATCTTCTCCAAAACTTTTCCGTAACTTCCTCACCCTGATGTTTGCCGTGTACCTGACCCAGATTTATTTATCATCCAGAGCTACCTGCAAGGGCTTGAGCTCAGCCTACTACAACATCATGTTCGCCGAGTATTCAAAGTTGGATTTTTAATGCATTCGCAGTTGGGTTAGGTTAGCTGGCTAACCTCTTCACCTTGATGTTTGCCGTGTACCTGACGTGGATTTCTTTCTCATTCAGAGCTGCCTGCAAGGGCTTGAGCTTAGCTTACTACAACCTTATGTTTGCCGAGTATTCAAAGTTGGATTTTTAATGCATTCGCAGTTGGGTTAGATTAGCTGGCTAACCTCTTCACCTTGATGTTTGCCGTGTACCTGACTTAGATTTCTTTCTCATTCAGAGCTGCCTGCAAGGGCTTGAGCTTAGTCTACAAGACCCTATATGCAGACGACACCAGCCAACTTAGGGGTGCTAACACTAGGCCTATATAAAAGATCACAAGAGCTGCAAATATGGCAGCCAACAAGATGACCAATATATAACAATAAAACTAGCATATACTAATTATAAAAGTATAACAATAATGCTGAGCTATTCATAAACGTTACTAAAAATCATTCATTTAATTCAGGACTAATCGTCGTACAATTATCAGATCTCTAATTCAATTGCAAATCGCTGCTAAAAGCATCAAAGGGTAAACGAAGTCAAAATCCAAGGATTCTAGTGCGTCAACAGAGAGAACATCATACTGTTGTTTGGTGTATTTTGAGGTGTGCTATGGTATAATCTTTTAAAATGAGCTTTGCCACACGCTAAACGGATACTGCTACGTCCAAAACGAGTTACAATAGCTATTGAAGGTGCTGAGTGTGAGCCACCTCATGTAGACCTTTATTCAACAGTTTGAATCATCCAACTATACCATATAACATCAGATCAAACAATAAATTGGATATTTATATTCTTCAAACAATTATCTTCACACCGTTTAATGATCCCAACATTCAAGTATTAATACAGTCCATAATCATACCACAAGAATGAACACAGACCTCACATCAAGCCACGCAATCTAACACTCTCTGAAATCATCCTATCGAATCTAGGAGCAAAATCTAGGAATCTAGGAGGAAGTAAGATTGGGCTTGGTGACGTTGACACAATATTTTATATAGGTACAATGAATATTTCAACAGAAATATTTCAACGGAAATGTGTGAATTTCATCCAAATTAGTACAAGTATTGAAATATTCCATGAAAAGCGTTTATCTTTTTCCATAGCAAATTATAAGTTCATTAATTTTTTTTGCTCCAACAAATACACATAAACTTTAAATTCGACATTCACTTGTCAATTTCCACAAAGCTCCATAAGGGCTTAACTGTGACGTTATAACTGGTATAATTGAATAAAAACTGTCTTTCTTCGTACAGATAAAATAAAAAGTCGTTACTTGACGTATTTGAAATATAAAATAAAATACAATAATATATATATACTTAATGGATCATATGGCTATAATATGTAGGTGTTGAATAAATAATGATTTTTTTTTCTTTTTTTTTATAACATCGAAACTTGATACAAAATCATTGTTCCCCAATTAAGGTTATGGATGAAAATAATAAAAATGTAATGAAAATGGCAAAAATAACAATGATGATGATAATAGTCACCATTGGGCGAAGATTGTCTGCACATACAATCACAATATTCTGTAATATTCTGTAACATGGATCTTATGACAAAAATAAACGAGATTATTATTATTATTCGAGTCCCGAATAATGCATGGATTTTTTTTTACTTACTTTGACACTTCAATATCGCCTGCTCATTCGTACCCCCAAATAACCCAGCGAGCTGTAGAGTCGTCAAGCAAATAATAATCAATACTTTATCATCGCAAGATATATAATTTTATCCACAAAAGAACATTCCGAGCGACCTGACCCCTATCACACAGCACTAGCGCACGCGCGTGTAGTTCACACCTTCCTTCTTCTTTCCTGGACAAACATAAGACATGTATATATCGTGTTCTGGACGCTTGTGTTCATAGATTCATTTTGATTGCCTAGTCTTCATTATGCTTCAACATTCCACGATTCAAATAGAAATTCAAGTTGAAAGTAAATCGAGTGTTCCATAGACAAACACTCGAACTGAAGCTCGTTGCTTTGTAGAACAAAAGTGGGAGAATATGTATTTCTATCCAAAGCTAGGGAAGGGTTAATTTGTATGGTCATGAATTAATGAATTTTAATCCACTTACAGTGTGCTCTCTAGGTCTGAGATATACTGTTAGCTATTAAATACTGGCATTTACACCCTTGATGCTGGTACATTTAAGCCTGTATAGTCGTGGTCGTAGGTTAGACTGGGGAAACATTATATGACTACTCGAGGTTGGCTGAGCTATTCAAGTGTTTAATTAAGCGTAATATCTCTCTTTGAGATTTCTTATTTGTCAAAGACGTAATTGAAATAATATCAATAGAATGAATATCAATATCAAGTAATCAATAGGTGTGAGAGGTTGGCAATTGCCCATTTCGAAATTTGATAAAAAAAATATTCTAATCAACGTTAATTGTCAACTGCATAATAATTGGTGCTACCACTTATTTCATGAGCTATACGAGCGTGTGTATCTGTGGACAGTGCCAACTTCTCACTGAACCACTCATGAAAGCTACCGATCTGAGACTCTCTGATGATTTTATTAGCATTAAATTTTGTTACATTTTGTTTAGAGAATGTTTCGAAAAATTCGATAATTAGCTGATTTCCAGTATTTGAGTGGTAGCGTGAACCAAAATGTTCGAAACAAAATGCTCGTTTTTTGCTAATATAATATGGTACAATTGAATCTTCGCTTCGCTCATCCAACACGTCACTTTTTTGAATTGATAAGTTTATCCTCAAAACACAGAAATGGAATTATCAACAATTGACTGTAATCACAATTCAGACTAGAGATTATGATGTATTAATTGAATTATTACACCATCACAAGAGTTCTTCCATTAAACCAAAGTAAACATGCATATGCAACAGAGTATTCAATATGCTGCATAATTTTCGATTTATTGTAACTAATAATTGAGATGAAATCCTCCCACTGCACACAGATCTATTATATACTCTCCATGTATATCACAATGTCATTGTGAGTAGCACACATTTAATCCAATTTTCAACCATTATTACCTTCTTGTGTTCCGTATAACAATAGCGTTTCAGCCATCCTGAACAATTATACATCCAGGATACATAACTGCGCATTCCATATGCAATTAAAAGCATTCAACAGAATAATATAGTGTATTGAAGCAATTGTGCTTATCTCGTGCCAACTGCCAACATATAAAGATATATATATATATATATATATATATATATATATATATATATATATGTATATATATATATATATATATATATATATATATATATATATGTATATATATATATATATATATATATATATATATATATATATATATATATATATATATATATATATACATATATATATATATATATATATATATATATATATATATATATATATTTATACAAATAGATGTGAATATTTTGTTTGTTGTCATCAACTAGGAAAATGCAGTAAGCCTATGCGTTGTGGGATGAGCTTAGAAGTATTAAAAATCCAGAGTTGAACATGTTCCGTTACTTCACCGTACATCTACAAACCTTGGACACTCCGAGAGTTTGAACACTCTCCATGTTGCCTGTTGATATTTGCAAAGTGCGACCTGTTGAATGTTACTAATGCGACCACTCGCAACACCTTTTAATCTCAGTATTCAATCAAATGTAGGCCTATACTTTCAATGCGTTTTCTCCGTTCTAACTCAACGGATTATTGTATGAATCACTAAAAATGTGCATAATACCGGTAGTTCATTTCAATTCGATGAAGATTATATAGCTTTTGAAAAAAATTTAATCTCAAGTATTTTCTTCTCTTCAAATTGGGTTCAACTACGCACTGTATTGCTAATAAAGATCTGTTGGCGTCAAATGAATGACCAATGAGATGCAGGGATGATGTGAAGGTTTCTTATGCGTGATGGGAAGGATAGTAGGAAGTGGGAAGTATTATCTCTCTGGGCTATTCTCAATAGCCAATTCTTAATAGCTCAAATATAGCTCAATGGGAGATTTTCAAACCTTTTCGATTTTTCCGCGAGTAAATCGTTCCATCGATTTTTCGGCAAAATGATCTCATCTTATTCTGGTATAACATGAATTTGAATGAAATGTTTCAAGTTGATTTGTCACTTCTCCTGATCTGTATACCACCTAAAAAATTACGAAACCAAAAATATAACAAATTAAAACGAAGTCCGATTTTTGTCAGCAAGTGAAATTTATAAAATTTGCTGAAATGAAATGTAATATGTGTAATGAATTGTGTATGAAATGTGTTAATAGAAGCTCTCACTAGAAAATAGTATATGCTTTGTTGATGAGCTCAGGAGTATGAAAGTCTAGAATAAAATATATTCTGTATAAGCTTCTCCGGACCTTGAATTAATTTGAACATTTGAAACCCCTACGTGTATTGATTACATGAGCGCCGCGAAGACTTTCACTCCACATATCAAAAACACAAAGTTCATTTATATTTTTCATTTTTCTTTTTTATATTTTGTACGCGGCATTCAGATCAGAAAGTGAACAATGAACTTGAAACTCTTTCTGCTGATTTGTGTCATACCCGAATGGGTTGGAATCGTTTTTGAGCAAAATTCGTTTCACAATTATTCAGGAAGAAAGTTGAAAATTTTTAGAAATCCCCATAAGAATTGCAGAGGATGTAATGATACATTTTCAAAATGTCATCCGCATGACATGAGATTCTCGCAGAATGTTGACATTAATTGGATACATATTTCTATCAAGTATGAAATAATTTGGATACTTCTTGTATTGGGAAACTGACAAATATTGTGATTGAAGTTTGTCAATGAAAATCTGCAGATTGCAAGGCTTCCATTCCACATACGGATTTTTGTTCATTTGGTCATGATTTTGTACGCGGCATACAGGTCAGAGATTAGCTTTTACGTCATCACCAGATTGGTATCATACAGATACCAGAGTAGGTTGAAATTGTTTTTGAGCTGAATCAGTTTCACTGTTTTTCAGAAAAAATGGGAAACTTTGAAAAATCTCTTTGAGAATAGCACAGGGTAGAATTATACATTATTCAATCCCATCCGTATGAAATTCTCAGCAAACGTTAATATCATTTTGGAACATATTTCTAACAAGTTTTCTAGAATATAGATACCGTACCTCGTTTCTGAGAGAATGAATTGTCATCATCATATTGAAAAAATGACCAATACCGGGATCAAATTTTGCCAATGAAAATCTACAGGTTACAAAGCTATGCTCATCAAGAATGAAATAATCGGATGAGCGTAATTGGACGAGTGTGAGCGAAGACTTCCATTCGCTCCATGCTGTATCTTACTCTGTTTTTTTCTTTTATATGCGCTCCATAGATCGGAGTGATTGTTTCTCAAAAATATTTGTTTGAATGAGTGAATATTAGGGTTTTTACGGTGCGTCAACGACGTGGTTATTTTGCGCTTTGTAGACGCACATACTCATTCAAATTTCAACTGTATGATATTATTATTACTTAGTATACCACTTTCGAAAAAAATCAATTTTTGATTGTTTTTGAACGAAAATGCTACAAAATGCTCTCCACAGGTCGGATGATTTTTTCGATCAGCCCGATTTCTTTTCTGTAGACATGCAGACTCATACAAATCGAATCTGTTCAGGTTTATTCCTGATCGATTCAAACGAATATTTTTGAATAAATAATAAAAAATGAATTCTCACCGAATATTGAAACTATACGTTGACACAGTAGATCACGAACATTCATATTAATTGTAACATGAGTTTGGGGAAAACCGAAAATAGAGTTTCTCTTTATACCTGAAATTACTTTTAGTTTTGCCACTGTATCGAATTTCATTGTCATAAACAGCTTGATCAGAAATTTGTCATCTATGTTGTGTGAGTGATATAAGTATCACCAAGATTTACAACAACCCAATCAATTATTTCAACATTTATTTTTTTAATGGGATCATTTTTAGCGTACACGACGGATCACCACACAATTTCATGGAGTAAAAAAGTTATACATATATGATAATTACTTTTGTAAGAAACTGGTTGTGGAATTCATGATTTTTTCCAGTGTATGATGAAAAGATTAACAGTGAAAGTTAGATACAGATTGGCAATTATTGTGAATAGGCTTGATGAAAATCCCCAGCAAAAGAGATTATTGCAAACACAGAACATTGAGAGGGGCTATTTCTTGTGACGGGGATGGTTCAACTGTACTAAAAATGACTGTCATAACTCGCGACTCTCCTAAAAACCGATCGACTGTACTAAAATTCAACTGTACTCAAAACTAAGCGAGTATAAACTTGTATAAACTATTATAAACTTTCTTCTTGAGCAACCTATAGAGAAGTAGAAGTGGATGGTTTTAATTTTCGACTCTTCTTCTCAAATCGTAATCTTGTTAGAACCACGGTCCCAACTACCAGCACTGGACATATTAAAGGGGTGGGATTTCCATGAATCAACCGTTTTCAACATTTCGATTTTTCAGGGTCAGAAAAAAAGCAGGAGAGGAAAAATAACCGGTTCATAACCGATTAGCCCGTTGTAATGTAATGTAGAGTTTAGTATTTTTTAAATGACATGATAATAATTTCAAGTACAATAGTTTATCAGTCGAAAGATAGAAACATATCAACTTATCAACATAGATACACAGAAGTAAATCTGAATGCTTTTTTAATTATTCGAGAGGTTCATATCCATAAAATGGCATGTAAATTGCTGTACAAGCTAACTCTCACAACAGCAAACGTGTGCGTGATTGAACAATTTGTTTTCACTGTGCGTGTCAGATCACGCTGTCTATCATCGAACACGTTTGTTTAACAGGGGAATACAGGAAACGATACACTGTCATATAGGCAACCTTCATCACTCGTACACACAGATTATATATCCGTTTCTCGTATTTATTTTTTACTATTATCAAAAAATGGTCCACATATTTCCAAAATACACATTCACATACCCCGCCAACAGATGGGTTATTTGAAGGTAAAAATCCAAAGAATGATAGATTAATTATGGTTTAGAAAATTATGCCTTAAGTGACTCAAACCCACGTCGAATGCGTCAACTCGACTTCCCTATAAACCAGATATTCAGCTGACTGAGTGCATTGGTGAATTGATGACCGAACTGCGAAGATTGAATTCATCATTGTATAAAATAAGAAAGTTGCGGTGAAAATTTTGTAAGTGAAATTATTTTTTCTAAAATCAGTACCGATACCATTTCATCATGGAAACTTCAAAATTTTGGTCCAAATAAAGTCAAACGTACTAATCGAAATTTCGTGTTTCTCTATGTGTAAGCCCGAAAAGATGATCCGGCGTATAGTCGACTAGACCAGAGTCTACTATTGCCTATATATAGGACTGTGATATACTGAAAATAATGTGTATTAAATCCATTTCATATTCTATATCACACGATAATAATAAAAGTCCTGACCCTGACTCCCTCTCTCATATCCTGGCAGTTCGCGTGAGATGTTACCTTGTCATGTTGGCATCACGCAAATACGTGCTTGATGAATCATACTTACCAACTCACCGAAAAGATAACCAACTACCCCGATATTCCCTGCAACACGGCTTCCAACAGCTAATTACTTTCCATGGCCGTGGGATACAACAATAAGAATGATTTGCATGATTATGTGTAATGTGGAAGAACAATGTTTTAATTATACGGGTGGTATCAGGGGTATGAGAATCTAAAAACTGGAAGAAACAAAAAGGATTCTTCTCAGATAAGGCTGAGAGTGGGTTTTTGAAAAAGAATTTGCTTTCAATTGATATATATATATATATATATATATATATATATATATATATATATATATATATATATATATATATGATTTTTCTTCCTATCTTATGCCATATTACAATTTCTCAGTTAGAACAATTTATATTAAAAATAATAATTCCAAGGGCAGTAAAACCCGACATTATGCGTGTCTCAGAATGAGAAACTGAATGTAACATTTATCAAGGTACTTAACCTTTTCAACATTTATCTGACATTTCTGCAACATACCTGCATAAATGATGACGATTTGTTATAGTTTTGACGTTTATAATGAAAATAAGTTACCAGACATGGAGAAAATATTCAAAACATATTCAACGTTATTTATTGCTCAGTGGAGCGAAATATTGGCTCAATTATTGAATAGGATCTGATAATTGTATAAACATACAAAATGCATGGTTCATCTCAAATGGTTGAGACCACTCCCAATTCCAATCGAACAATACATTTCATTTTCCATTGTTATGAATAACTTGAATAATTCCAAACTATCCAAAGCGATCCATTATTTGGTCAATTTTCTATCCAAAAAGCAGTTGGTGTAACTTTTTTACATTTTAACAGAGATTGTAACAATCCTAAATCCATTGTTTCCAACCATGCACAAGACAGTGGATCTAGAAGCAGATAAAGTTATCTGAACTTAAATTTGAATATGTTATTTTTTCTGGGTCATTTAAACCATAAACTTTTTAAAAAATTGAATTCGTCCTTGAGAATTTGATTTCAATTTTCATGGTTTTGAAAATCTTCATAATTGATTTAATTTCAAATCTAAAATGAATGTCCTAGCTTCCACTTGCTGAGTGTAAAATCCAGTTCTCCTAGGTTTCCGAGAAACTAAATGGACTTGTATGTTAATATTACTCGGGCATAATAGTTGAAGTTTATTTTGATTATTGGATAGATAGCTAGACGTTGACTATAATTGCTACATGTTGAATAATTATAATTTAATTGCCTGATCGATTGTTGTATAAATGCGAGATTAGCAGAATATGACGTGACGTCACAAACCGTATGACATATCACCTAATCTTGTTCACAGTTTGTCTCATTATGATGAATATAGTGAGTGACAGTATTAATAATGGTGATATGCATACATAATTAGATAGTAGCATATACAATAGGCTCACATTATTGAGAATACACTTTATCCAATTCTATTTTCAAACATGTGAAAAGAATTGATTGCACACCGGTATCAGAATATTATTTGAGAAGGGAATGTGTTGGAATTTATTAGTAGCGATATATCATAAATTCTGAATTTTTAAATTTGAACCTTCGGGTGTTGATCGCGTAGTGCTCTCAACAAAATGCGATATAATATAAAATTATAGAATACTGTTATAATTTTTTATATTGAACCAATATCATCAATAGAGAGATAATATATGTGTGTGAAACTTATTTTTTGGAATGAAACTTATATTTTTAGGATGATTTTTTTTCTTAAGAATGACACTTATTGTTTTCAATCATTGAAATTCAGTTTCAAATAATATATTGAATCTTACTGTGACAACAAATTTGCATAGAATGTGCATGGAAGTATCGACGTCCAAATAGTTCGCCGGAAACTCCGTTGAGCTAGTCGACTAAACTTGTGGTCAGTCAGTAAAATAACACAGTACTATCTGATCGAGGTACCAAGTTGAGAGTTGAGTAGCTATACTAGGCAAACGCGTTATGTGTTGCCGCGTTGATGGATGAGCTGGATCATATCAACTTATCTTTGGATTGGTTATTATATATATATATATATATATATATATATACACCTTGAGATCCAAACCATTACATCACTGCCATCTTATTTTCCATTATTACTTCATATGATGATAAAGAAGGCTTTGTTTTAATCGTTTACAATCAAGTGGTGACACTTGAAGCTTTGATTCGATAGGTATCTTAAAAGCTTTGAATAATTAACACAAATTACATTATATATTTTTTTACATCGAAACGGCTGATCCGATTTTGATGAAAGTTCGGAAAAATGTGTATCATCATCAGATTGAAATTCCCTAAGAATTTGAAATTTCTCAGATGAAATATTTTTCACGAATTTTTCCCTCTGGGTTATTCTAATGGGATTTTTTCAAACTTTGAAATGAGTTTTCTCAGAAGTAGTTGAACCGATCGCGCCTCAAAACTGTACAGTATCGAATTGGATGAGGATACTTGTGTGTGCCAAGTTTCAACTGATTTTGAATCTTCGTCTGACCTGTGGAGCGTGAACAAAAAAAACAGGCACTTTTGTTCCGGTTATGGCGAAATTGAGTCTTCGCTTCGCTCATCCAATTACCGAATTATTAAAAAACCAGGGCTGGGACAAAAAAAACATATAAGCGTAATCTTGCTCAGGTTGTAAGAATACAACCCTGAAAACAACCCTGAACCCTGAATATCCCCAAAATCCTGAAATCATACGAAGACGAATTCTAGATATATGCTGAATTAATTGAATATAGGTGATAAATAATCAGTTCTCATACTTTTCTGATCAAATATACATTTTTTGAGAATTGTAAATGCATTACTCACTTTTTCCAAACGATCAGCCCACACGCCTTTGCAACAAAATATATCACGGTATCCCCAGCCTTCATAGGCCAAAATGTTCAAACCAGGCATATGAATCATATGATCGTGTGCATCAGATATCATTATATATCAATAAATTGTATATATATATATATATATATATATATATATATATATATATATATAATCATATCAGAGATATAAATGATTATGAAACTTGAACGGTAAATGTCTTCAAATTTTAACATAAATTAAACTTTATGATATTCTCCCAACAGGTATTGAAATTTCACCTTTGATTCAATTCAAATCACTCCTCAAAGAGCAGCCCACAATTGACAGTTTATATTCTGTACAAGAGTTTGTTGATGTTGGATTTCAGTAAATTCATATTACTTACTAATTTCACCTGTCTGTGTATTGACATATTCGGTAATTCGTTTCTTTATTATTATTCAACTTATTATCTATATTATCTGGCTATCTATATCTATGTAGGTCTATCAACGTGTCTATATTGTAGTGAAAGTTCTATTGATTCATCTCAATTCCGTACCAATCAATCTGAAATCTTTTAATGTATCATTATTTGTTGTATTATTTGTTTTAAATACTATAATTACTAATTCGTTAATAAATCATACATGATTGCTTAATGTCACACTCAATTGTAATGCTATTTATAAGTGATATTGTGAAATATGTAAATTGTGTACCGATTTTCTCGAGAGAGGGTTGAAGGAATAAACACTACTACTACTACTACTACTACTACTACTACATTAGTAACAAACCTTATTAGTGGCTTAGTGGGTCTAGAAATAAATACGTCATGTACATTGAATAAATAAAGAACTTTTGAAAAAAAACACTACTACTACTACTACTACTACTACATCCGCTCAAAGCAGTTTTTTAAATTGTCAAACCACTACATAAATTTATATTAATAACAACAAATTACTTTTCAACAGAATTTAAAATTAATCTCCAGCATCATTATCGAACTAGAAATATGGACAGATTGGTTCTCCCTCAGGATATTCATAATAACTACGGTACTCAAACCAGAAGATTTTCAATACCAAAATTGCTCAATACTTTGTCAACGGAAGTAAGTTCCTCGCAGAAAATATCAGAAATTAAAAATTTATTAAAAAATCAATTATTATTAGAGCAACTTGTATGAAATGTTGAATTTTTCTTCATCTTTTTTTATATTCTGAATATTATCTTCCATGTTTTTGTTATTGTGTTCTCGGTACTTATTTTTTTGCTATAAATATGTTTCGTAAAAATTGTAAACATAATGTTTAATTAAAAAAGAGGTTACTATAAGTTGAATGCAAAATGTAAACTTTATGTCTACATTATAATTAGTTTATGCAAAATGTAAACTTATGTAGCCTATATATATTATGATTAGTTTATGTCCGTGATCCAGAAATATAAAAAAAAAATTATTCATGAAAAT
Source organism: Brachyptera risi (assembly GCA_964007535.1). Classification (NCBI taxonomy): domain Eukaryota; kingdom Metazoa; phylum Arthropoda; class Insecta; order Plecoptera; family Taeniopterygidae; genus Brachyptera; species Brachyptera risi. Next base: position 29,731,511 of record OZ023330.1, on the reverse strand, counting down.
AGACCTACAGACAAACCACATTAGTGGCTTAGTGGGTCTAGTAATAACTACGTAATATACATCAAATGAATAAAGAAAATTAAAAATTAAAAATACTACTACCACAACTACTACTGCTACTAACGATACAAGATAGGAAATTAACAAATGGGCATACTTTACAGAATGCATAAAATATTCAGTGATAATGCTGATGCCTCAAATTTTATAATAACAAATGTGGAATGATATCTTGCGTGTTTTTTTCATTAACGACACTTGACGTAAAACTATTGATTCCCGATAGAGGCAAAGAATGAAAGTTCAGAAACGTTTGAACGGGGCACCACAAAGGTGATCTCACCACTCCAAAGAAATAGTTCCACAAATTGTAGAAATCATGGTGATAAGTTGAGGAATGACAAACAATTGAAAAGTTGTGCTAAGAAAAGTTATCAATATTCCTTCTGAATATATCTTCTTTTTCTTCGATTCTGAACTAGAGGACACTACTTCACAAACAGAAAACAACAATAAGGAAAAATGAGAAAAAAACAACGTGGAAAGCAAGAAACTTATACGGTAAAATCATAGTCACAATTATTTCACTGTCCCATCTACTCTGCAGACAAAAATATTTCCCAACTTAAGGTTATAAGACCACTGAGAGAGCATACAATAGCTTCGCTTTGCTTTCTCTCCGTCAGTACTGGAATGTTACATTATATTATTTTCGAACAGTATTATTCCACCTTTTCTTTCAGTAGACAATTCACTCAAATTGTTGTTTGTGTTTATTCAGTTGAATAAACATATGAATGACATCAACGGGAATGCCTGTATCCTCCGTGTCACCGAATTGATCTGTTTTAAAGCAGACAATACAAACTAATTCCCAACTGATGCGTGAAATATGGCTCTGCAATATTCATCATGTCTATATATATATATATATATATATATATATATATGTATATATATATATATATTTAGACCCAACATAGGCCGAGCGACAGTTCTCAGTATACCCATCAGCATTGACGGTTTCTAGTTTTGATCCCCCCTAACTCTGTTGAATCAACAAACAATAACACCGAGTTTAGGTTGAGAGAGCAGCACATACAAAGCCATTAAATTAGCTACGTACGTTGCTTGCTCTTGCCTTGATCAACACGGTGTTGATATTGTTGTTTCTATTCTATATCTACAGTAAAACGTGTTGTAATATTGACGATTTACACCACAATTCCTTGAGTACACGCGGATTCGTCAATATAACAGGAACACATTTCTATGGCGATGACGTGTCCGATAATAGTGTAATATGGTTTCAGCATCATTGTAATTTTGACAGTTCGGCACGAGGGCAGCCCGGTGATGATTATTGTTTGCTTAACGACCCCACCAACAGCTAGGTTATACGGGGGTACGAATGAGCTGGTGATTATGAAAATATGAAGTGGTGATGAGTGTAGGGACGTTAAAAAACCCATGGCTTATGCGGGACTCAAATCCACTCCCAACGTTGACTTCAGTTTCTGAAGCGGTGTCTCAGCTGACCGAGCTACTGAGGGTGGCGGCAGCCTGGTCTCCATGCTGCATTATTATAGGCATATCTCATGACTATATAATGAAAATTGTATTGTTTAGCCCAAGTATGTAGTCACTGTTATAGTATAGCAAGGTTAGATATAAGAATGGCCCCCAGGCTGAATCTCGCCAAATAGAGTCGTCAATAATAATTGTAATATAAGGAAGATGGATCATCGTTAGTTAATAATGATGATTGCACGATGGAATATACAGTTATTCACCTGATGGTTATTCTACAAAAACTTGAAACTGAGTATATGAATTGAATTTGTCACATTTTTTGAAAAGGTTCTTCGAAATCAATTAAGCTTTCATGCACACCAACCTCATAGATATGACTCGATAATTTATTAAAATGAATCAATTCTGACTTTTGATGCGTTCGGATTTTTTTTTCAATACCACATCATATTCTACTTGGAGGGTTCTTGTTGGAGGATTCTTGTTGAACCGACTAAATTATCAGAAGGTCCATTGACTAGCCACTATCAATCACCTTCATAGTTGAATTATGATTCGTTTGCATGTTTTAAAATTCCATTTGATTTCTTACCTGAAATGTTCTCGTTGAACAAGAATATTATTTATCAAAAGGCTATATTGGCTGGACACTATTAATCGCTTCCATGATTCAATTCTGACTTATATGCGTTTTTTTTAACTATTAAATTTCTCACTTCGAGGGTTCTTATCAAATTGACTATTATCAAAAAGGTTTCCTGGCTAGCCACTATCAATCGCTTCAATTTGATCAACGGAAGAGTTGACATTGGAAAATTGAGATAGGGAATTTTCAAGTTGTCACGTTATATTCCGATATTTTCGATTGACTCGATATTCTAGGACTTCAATTCGATATCGAAATTGAAAAATTCGAAATTCGATTCATTCGCGATTGTAACGACGATCGATATCGATTTTAAACTAGGAAATGGTTCAAATGAGTAATAAGTCAAATAATCGAATGATATAAAAGTGAAAAAGTGCCTACTCGACTTGAAGTGAATGGAATGAATGAATGCGCACGAATTCTCTTTGCTGTCAGTAGCGGTGTATGTGGAGTAGCATTGTTTGTGTGTAGGGGCAAGAACTCCATGTGTATAGCTATCAGTATAAGATCGACATCAAGATACCAGCAGATTGTCAGTGACTTTCTCATTTGGAAAAACAATTTGTAGATTTGGTTCAAGAATCAAATATATTTTTTCATATTATTGTGAAATGGGTGAGAAATAAAATGGACCTAAAACAATAGTACATGACCGAGAATCATGAATTTCAATCCACCTTTATTTTCCTCTCGGTATTTTCAGTTTGATTTGATATGTTTTATTAAATTGAGAACCATTTCCCAACTCATTGTGATATATGTTTCAACATGAATTCAATTAAGATATATTATGAAATATATAATACAATAGAAGATTAAAAGAAAACAAAATTTGAAAATTTCGATATATTTCAATCGATATTCGATATTGAAGCTTTGATATCGTTTTCAAACGTTTTGAAAACACAACATATTCGTATCATGATCACCACAATAATTTGTAATGTGAATAAATAAACCAACTTTCACAAAAATCACAGATTTTTTCAAACGTAATTACCGCGATGAGCACGAGCGAACATTGTCATGCATATCATGTGTGGCTCATATCATCCCCTTCCACACCAACACTCTCACGTGACGTGTAATCCATCATCGGCATGTAATCCACAGAGCCCTAGTATTGCTTTCATGGATCCTCTCAGGATTACAACCCGCCCCTCTTGTACACTCGTCATTACGACCTGCTGTTTAACGGTAATATACCAACTACTTGATACATTACAACCTAGCTTGTGACCTCTTCATTACGGTGCTGTTTAACGGTATACTGAATACGTTCTATATATATGTATATATATTATTATATGGATATATATATATATACATATTTATATATATATATATATATATATATATATATATATATATATATATATATATATATATTTAGAGAGAGAGAGAGAGAGAGAGAGAGAGGGAGAGAGATTGAATATATATATATATATATATATATATATATATATATATATATATAAATGCTGAACTCTTTTCGACGTTTCGACAAGATCGCACTTGTCATCTTCAGGGATCCGTGTTGGTCAGCAAGCTGCGTGAAACCGAATGGCGTGAGCTCTCTCCACTCCCAGCTCATAAATCCTATGCTGTGATGTCCATATATATATATATATATATATATATATATATATATATATATATATATATATATATATATATATATATATATATATATATATATATATATATATATATATGTGTGTGTCCACCGAAGAAGATGGTCGTCTACCAATATAGCAAAGATGAATATCGTCGTTGAATTTTACCAACTGTGGTATCTCTATGGTATATTATGATTTTCAGTATAAGGTTAATTTACTATAAGAAAGTTCAGTGAATCTTTCAGAAACGTTCAACACTCAACGTTGTGGATAGATTAGAAAATCAACGCAGTTTTTACAATTATTCACTCGAAATTAATATGTACAATGATTGATTATTCAGTTAAACGACTATCTTCACTTGTGTATATGAGTATATACGTTATACTATAGGCCTACACCATCTATACATCTTACGATCATGTTTACGTCCGGCATGTTCGACGGCTTGATACAATTAGGACAACCACAACATGCATACCTTGTGAGCTCATTAGACGAGCTTTAGCGAGGATTCAATTTGACATACTGAAAAAAATTGGTGTTCGTTATGTTTTTGTTTTTTTTTATGTTTTTTTGTCGGTTCTCCACAGGTCAAACGGCTACAGCTATCAACTTCAAACTTTTTTTCGTCATGGTTCCTCATCTAACTTAGATCTGTATAGTTTTGTGGCATTATCGGGTGGTAACTTTTTTTTTTATGAATTTTAGAAATTTCAAAAATCCCCATTAGAATAACCCGGAGGAAAATACTTGAAAAATCAAAATTTTTCAAGACCTCTCAAATTTTCGCCGAATATAAAGGAAACCATTAAGCACATTTTGAGAGATTTTTCGCATCAATCGGATGAGAAATAACGAAGAAAACGCATTTATAAAGCATTTTCCCATCAATTTAGGCTATTACGGGAACCAATTAAATCCATAGCAACAAGTGTCACTAATTATTTCAAAACGATTGAAATAAATGAAGAAGAAGGCCGTGACATAACTGATTCTCGTAAGGTTTTTGAACGTTTGGAGTGATCCAAGGTCTGTAGATGTAGATTGGGTTGACAAATTATTTTTCATTCTAGATTTCTATACCCCTAAGCTCGTCTAACAACGCGCATCCCGCGTTTTCCTAGTCATTAGATCATTCGTTTGAACAGCATTCTGATGACTTGGTTACCCTTGCTCGCTCATCCAATGAATATTCATGACTTTTATTTATTAGACGAGCTTTAGCGAGGATTCAATTTGACATACTGAAAAAAATTGGTGTTCGTTTTTATGTTTTTTTTATGTTTTTTTGTCGGTTCTCCACAGGTCAAACGGCTACAGCTATCAACTTCAAACTTTTTTTCATTATGGTTCCTCATCTAGCTTAGATCTGTATAGTTTTGTGGCATTATCGGGTGATAACTTTTATTTTTATGAATTTTAGAAATTTCAAAAATACCCATTGAAATAACACGGCGGAAAAATATTGAAAAAAAAATATTTTTAAAAAAATTGAAATTCTGTGTGAAGTTGAATAACATCTTGATACACATTTCTGAAAATTCTCAGCTTGATCGGGTCAGCCATTTTGAAGAAAAAACATGAAATGTGCTAAATTGGTACCACTCGAAGCCGTTTCTACCCATTTATAACTTAAATGTCACCCAATTGGCGAATTCAGGCAAAAGTTTGGAAAAGAAGTCGACATACTATTACTATCCGCTCGTCCAACAACGCGTATATAGCGTTTTCCTAGTTTTAAAATAATTCCATTGCTATGGGTACATGGAAAGTATGTTGAACTCAGTCAGTCACGAGCACAGTGAATTTCAGTTTCAGAAAGATTAATCTGTCAAATTGAACCCTTCATGGAATTCACTTGGAACTTGAAAGGTATTATATATACATGAAATTGCTTGTCAATTTGAAGGATGCTGTAGAGCGACCGGCAGTGGACCCTTCAGTCGAGTGTTTCTCTGTAGAGTTGTCTAGATTCTACTGGACAAAGGAAATTAGTGGGTTGCTGAGTAACCTAAGAGACTGAATGTCATACATTTTGCTATTATTACTAACAATTTCAAATCAGCACTTGTCATACTTGAACCAATTTACCATCTATAGAGTGTGATTTCAAAATATTCCGTTCAATATTCAAGGAGAATTAACTATATTTTGAATAGCATACACCTTTGACATGATCTTAAGTAATTAATAATTGTCTGTTCCCATGACTCTCCAGAAGCTGAAAAAGTTGAGTCGGATGTGATTTCCAGTCCCACATAAGTATCATGAGTCTTCGAGTCCATCCATCATTCGTACCCCCAAAAAACCTGGATGTTGGCGGGGTCGTTGAATAATCAACAATCTCAATACTTGACTACTATATAGTCACATGAAGTTGTGAAACAGAATGCAAATAAGTTCCAGTAGAACGCTACAAAAACATTGACATTAGTAGAAAGATACGATATATATCTGAAACTATTGCTCCAATTAAATTCATCTATGGGTTTAAGTGAATGTCAAATTACAAATGAACTTGGATACACTCCCGCGCACTTGGCTAATTTCTACGAAATAAACATATAATCAGCTCCATATGATATTAATTGAAGGAAATACATGATTTCGGGTGAATGATTCTGATTTAGACAGCCTGTCTGAACAGCCTGTCTGAACAGCCATTTATTTGATCATGACGCTATACTTTCGGTCAGTCCGACTCATTAAAGTTGCGACCCTTCTAGAGAGAGGACATGCTTCTCGTCGCTCCAGACTGAAATATGCACGTTACGATGGTGAAAGGGTGTTGTAGTACTTGTTTGATATACTATAATCACTTATTCGTTGATAAATCATAAATGATGGTTTACTGCTACACTCAATTTATGAGTAATATTATGAAATATGTAAATTGTGTACTGATTTCCTCGAAAGAGGGCTAAAGGAATACTACTACTGGGAATACTATAGTAGTAGGCTACTACTACTAGGAATACTATTGTAGTGAGCTACTACTACTACTACTACTACTACTTCTACTACTACTGCTACCACTACTACTGTTAATATAATATATACTATATGTTAACGACATGCTGAATGTAGTGAAAAAATGCTCTGTATTCTTGTATGCGGACTATACGGCAGTAGTTGCTACTCATAAACATTATTCGTTAGCAAGTGAGTTTCTCCAATTTGACTTCAATAACATCTTATGTTGGTCGCATGACAATGGATTAACAATTAATTTCAAAAAAAACAAAGTTATGAATATTTATTCTCCTTTCATACTTTTAGATAATGTCAATTTGATTCATCATGATTACGCTTGTTTTCACAAAATTTTTAGAAAAGGTTGTGCTCATTTTTCAGGAAATTGTGATTGTTTTGTTAAAATAGCAAATACCAATCAGCATACGTATTTAGGATTATTATTAGACCACAAATTCAAGTGGGATAAACATGTAGATCTGGTATGTAATGAGCTACGTTTTGGAATGTATAGTATATGTATTATCAAGCCATTTTTAAATAGTAAAATTCTGAAAATAGTATATCATGTGCTTATTGAGTCTGTACTTGGGTATGGTATTTTATCTCACGACTAATAACTACTTGGACAAAATTGAAAGAATTCAAAAAATAATTTTCAATATAATCTCGTCGAAACGTCACAGCCAAAGTTCAGATTTCAATTTCTTTACAATTCGTCAATTGCATCTACTTCTCTTTATCACATCAAATTATTTTTCACAGCAGCACAAGAATTCATTCATGCATTCACATCGAACACGTAATAAAGGCAGATTGATAGAGCCACCAACCACTAATTCGTATGGTAAACAGGAAAAAATATTTGTAATCCCTCATTTATTTAATAAAATCCCCTCTGAATTTTTGAGTTTCCAAAAAATGGTTCAAGTAAAAACCGAATTTTAGAAGTATATATCATGTAACATCATTTTTGAGGAAGTTTAACATTATTTTTTTGCTATTTAGTGGATACAATTTCTCTGTTTTGTTTAATTCATAAAGGAATTTATTATTGAGTTGAATTTGATTCAATTTTTGATTCAATTTTTTTTTTGGTATGTATGTTATATCCATGTCTGTGTATTTATATATCATCGAGACAACTGAATTAAGTGTATATAGTTCATTGTATTAAAAATGTTAATAGACCCGCAGACAAGTTAAAATTTTTTACTTTGCGGGTCCACAGTATTTCAATATATGTATTTTTTTGATAAAAAAACCTTTACTACTACTACTACTTCTACTGCTCCTCGCAGAAAATATCAGAAATTAAAAATTTATTGAAAAATCAATTATTATTAGAGCAACTTGTATGAAATGTTGTTGTTTTTTCTTCATCTTTTTCTATATTCGAAATATTATCTTCTATGTTTTTGTTATCGTCTTCTCGGTACTCATGTTTTGCTATAAACATGTTTCGTAAAAATTAAAAATCTAATGTTCAGTTAAAAAAAGGTTACTATAAGTTAAATGCAAAATGTAAACTTTATGTTTATATTATAATTAGTTTATGAAAATGTAAACTTCATGTAGCCTACATATATATTATAATTAGTTTATGTACGTGATCCAGAAATATGAAAAGGAATTTATTTATGAAAATAGACCTACAGACAAATCACATTAGTGGCTTAGTGGGTCTAGAAATAAATACGTCATGTACATTGAATGAATAAAGAACTTTGAAAAAAAAAAATACTCCAATCCACAGATAAGCCTTGTGCTGGGCTTTGTGGAAAATGTGAACCTAATGTTTTATGTAAATGAATGTTAAATAAACAACCTTCACTACTACTACTACTACTACTAATACTATTACTACTTCTAATCTCCAGCATCATTATCGAACTAGAAATATGGACAGATTTGTTCTCCCTCAGGATATTGATAATAACTACGGTACTCTAAACAAAAGATTTTTAATTCCAAAAATGTTTAATACTTTGTCAACGGAAGTAATTTCCTCGCAGAAAATATCAGAAATTAAAAATGTATTGAAAAATCAATTATTATTAGAGCAACTTGTATGAAATGTTGGGTTTTTTTCTTCATATTTTTTCATATTCTAAATATTATCTTCTATGTTTTTGTTATTGTGTTCTCGGTACTTATTTTTTTCTATAAATATGTTCGTAAAAATTGTGAACATAATGTTTAGTCAAAAAAGAGGTTACTATGAGTTAAATGCAAAATGTGAACTTTATGTCCATATTATAATTAGTTCATGTACGTGATCCAGAAATATGAAAAGGAATTTATTTATGAAAATAGACCTACAGACAAACCACATTAGTGGCTTAGTGGGTCTAGAAATAAATACGTCATGTACATTGAATAAATAAAGAACTTTGAAAAAAAAAACTACCACTACTACTACTACTACTACTACTACTACTTATGCACATACATTCACCTTTTAAAAACCTAGAAAATGTTAATTCAATTTATCACAATTATGCCTGTTTACATCGTAACTTTAGAAAAAATTCAAGCATTTGTGTTGTAAACTGTACTTGTATGGGAAAAATAGCAAACACTCATCAGCAAACATATTTAGGGATTATAATAGACAATCAATTTAAATGGGATTAACATATAGACCAAATTTGCAACCGCTTACGCTCAGGCATGTACAGCCCGAGAATACTCAAGCCCTATGTCAATTTTAATACGTTAAGAATAGTGTATTATGCACTTTTGAATCTATATTAAGGTATGGCATTTTATCGTGGGGATGTACAACAAATTATTATTTAGATTACATTGATAGCATCCAAAAAAGAATATTCAAAATTATATGCTCTAAAAACAGACATAATAATACTTGTGAATTTTTATCAATAAGGCAATTGCATTTTCTAATATTTATAATTACAAATTACTACTCTATAGAACATAAAAATAGGTCTGATCATTCACATACAACAAGAAATAAGAATAGACTTTTAGAACCACTGTATCAAAACTCATATGGAAAACAGGAAAAAAGCTTTCTCATACCTGTACTCTTTAATAAAATTCCCTCAGAGTTATTGACTATAGCAAAAATATCAAAAGTCAAGACTGAAATTAAAAAATGGATTTGTCAGAATTCGTGTTTGACCATAGATTGAAATTTACCAACTCGATTGTACTTAGATAATGTGATTATAAAACATGTCTCAATTTTCTCATTTTACAATTTGCAAACTTCTTATTTCTTATAATAATTATATTCAGTATCTAGACGATGTATTATTTTCCATATATTAATTTCTTAGTATTGTAATTCGATGTAAACCCACAGACAAGTTATTTTTGTTTGACTTTGTGGGTTTACGCACAACTTGTAACTTGTTCTATAATGTTCATTAAAAAAAATGAAAAAAAAAGACTGCGCTGAAAAGGTGATCGTACACGATTAAGACAATACCGGACCCATTGCCTAATCCTTGGACCCAAAACTCGTGTTGCGAACAATGCAGAAGGGATAGAAGACCCACCTATGTAACAGAAAGCAACAGACTGATTAAAGTTGCAATGAGTTCATGCATAGTTGAATTATTGAAACGTGTCGAGATTGTTGGTCTGATACCGAATCTCTTTCATTTTATTGAAATGAAAATGGTAGCATATGTTTGACTAAATTAAGAGCATTACGTATAACAAATCGTACTCAGTCGACAGTTCAGATTCCATTACACTTATTTTATTCATTGTGAAATCCAATGAAATTATATAGAAATGAAATGATACGAAATAATACAAACTTAAGAGCTAGAGTACAGTAACAAATGGAGAAAAAATTAACAATGTCTTAATATATACCACATGATATAATAATAATAATATACACCATAAACCACAAGTGAATGGTGTTATGTTAAGCGGATTCTGTTTGATTATGAAATAGAATACGTGTTGATTTTTCTATTGAATATGTCAAGTAGTGCGATTGAGAATGCCACATCGGAGTGAATTCACTTATTACAAATAAGCCAGAGATTTTTCTATTGCGTTAACAGATGAATCAACTTGGTGCTATTTATTTGATTTAATATTCAACATTGTGGAATAAGTTCATGATGTCCTCTATATATGTCATTCTGTTTATTTTCTCTAATATTATTTGTAACGTTATTTGGATACAGGTCACCTACCAGTCGCATCTCCCATCTGGTATCCTATATAAGTTCGGTGAACGGAAAAAAATCAATGGAAAAATATACCCGTAAAAAGTATCCCCTTGGAATCCGAGAAGATTAGTTAAAATTTGATTCAATATGTCGTGAATGTTTTGGAAATATACTACTTGAAATTAGTTTCGAAGGCAGCTCCTGAATGAAAAATAAAACTGTATTCAAATGTTTTGAGTTATCACAGAATTTAAAATATATATGTATTGTTGTGAGCCTCAGACGAGAGCCTCTACAGATTCTGCCTACCTAGATTCACGATGTGGTGATACCAATCTATTTCATCTTGATTGACCACTGGTGATAGGCGTGGCTAATCGCCAGGGCCACCTGGATCTATATTACATGTGGGAATTTAGAGATACTCTGATAGGTAAATGTGAAATTTCCCACATAACAAAGCCCATTTGATTGGATTTTCTGTTTTGTGACGTTTGCGGGCGGGTCAATCACTATTCGTTAATTAAATGAGCGAAGCAAAGACTCAATTTCACCATGCTAAAAGAAGTTGTTGTTTTTTGTTTGTTTTTTCGCGCTCCACAGGGTCAAACGGAAATGAGAATTCAGTTGAAACTTGGCACACACAAGACTGTGCCCTCATCTAATTCGATATTGTATAATTTTAAGGCGCAATCGGTTGGACCCTCTTCTGAGAAAACTATTCCAAAGTTTTCAAAAATCCCATGAGAATAACCCCGATGAAAAAATGTGTGAAAAATATTTCCTTCGAGAGAATTCGAATTCTTAGGCAATTTTAATGTTATAATGATACATATTATTTAAAACTTTCAGTCCAATCGGATCAGCCGTTTTGATGTAAAAAAAATATGATCAATTTTTTTTAAAACACACTCAAATCCAAAGATATCAATCAAATCCAAACCACAGGTGTCACCAAATAATTCTTTATTGTTATAGAAATTAATTAGGAAATAGGAGGGCAGTGAAATGATTGTTTAGACACAATGTAGTGATACCAACCTATTTTATCATATTTCAAGGTGGATATATAACCAATCCAAAGATATGTTGATATGTTCTATCTCATCCACCAACGCGGCAACACATAACGCGTTCTCACAGTATGAATATTATCATAAAGTTGATATCACTACATTGTGGTGTCACTCTATTCATATCTCTCTCTCTGAGGCCTGGTTTCCACTCCATTTTTTTCGAAGTGACCGACGAAATTTCGGCCGAAATTTTGCTACCGGTTCCCACTCCATTTTTTTGACAGAACATTTTCGTCACGATTTAGTGATACCAACCTATTTTATCATAATATAAAGAAGGTGACCCAACTTGCTTCTCGAAAGTGAAATATTTCCGGGGTCACATTGGATCTCCCATCCGATTAGTGTGAAAATCACTGGAAATATATATGATAGTGTTTCCATATTCAATGCGAATTTTAAAGCTTTTTAACAAATTCTACTTCCCAAATATTTTCCATCCGGGTTATTCTTACGGGGATTTTCCAAACTTTCTGATTTTTTTCTGGAAGAACCGTCGAATCAATTTTCATAAAAACAATATCAACCTATTCTAGAGTGACATGTATGTAGAAAGAGTTTATATACTCCTTTTCTCACCTCTGTGCCGAGTACAGAATTACAAAAATAAACATAAGAACGAAGTCCATTTTTTTTTTTTGTATCAGAAATGGAAATCTTCGCAATACTCATTTAATAATAGTATTTCCAATATGTTTCACCAATATTACATTTTTAGCATGATGCTGAAAATTTTATCACGAAATTTCATCAAATTCATAAACATGTGATGTTAAAGTAATTTTTAAAATGAATACAATCACTAACTTCACCTACATTCTGGTGGAGGTGCCAGGTTTTAAACAGATATGGTTGAATCCAATCTATGTTATAAGTAGAGTTTGAGCAATGGAATACATACCATTCACAGTATTTATTGGTTTAGATGAGTGGAATAGTCGTTTTACTTTTAGGTCAAGTGCTACAATCATACAATCCTCATTTACAAGTGCGATCTTAATAGTTTATTTCATGAATCCGTCTTTAGAAAATCCCCACCAGGGAGATTATTTGTGAAAATATTGTGAATGTTCATTATAGACTGAAAAATATTCAAGAATGACTCTGCAAGTAGAAAAGGACACTTCACTCTACCAGATGTGAAGCAGTTTTACAACAATACGTTCATCCGGAAAGCCATTACAATTGTTTATGCCTTAGTTGACACTGAAAATGATCAACAAATATGCGTCCCTTGCTACATATTATATGATTTGATTACTTCTTGAGATATTGCATCGTGTATGGTATCGATTCAACTAAAAAGAAACACTACAACCGTATGCACTTGGTATACAATACCAAAGGAAGTCACAACATTTGTTTTGTTGTAAATCAAGATAACGGAAACTTTTCACTTGTATCGAAACGGTTATAGATATGCTGATGGAATCTAATTTATCTAATAGAAAAAGGTTTACTCAACCCACGTAATAATTTTAACGTTCATGCTGACTAGACTGGTTTTGTTGTATGTAACGGTTCAACGAATTTTTCAACTAATTTTTCCAAAATGTTAAACTTTATCTTTCATTTTGAATTGTGATGTATATGATGAGGTTACGACAACGGACCTTGTGGTGGATGGAGAGATTAGTGTTTTGTGCGCCCAGTTTAGAAAGCTGTAATCATTTCATAAAACAAATCACATTTTCATGTTGAAAATTCCCTGAGATACAATTGTATCCACATCATACATTCAAAAGTTTAAATTTTAAGAACATTTTATGAAGCTATTTTATTTATTTCAATTTTTTCAATTAATTTTGATCATAATTATTTTAATTATTCATAGAAATCAGAAAAATCTTGACAAGCCTGACATTACACGCGAAAATACACAATGAAGTAACCAGAGGAACAAAAACTGAAAATCATGTTTTTACAACTTGTTCACTTTGCTTAGTGAGGCCCCTTATCTCATACCGCATTACGTATCTTCATTCTAATTCAAATTCACTTTTAGACATAATAAAATGCAGCTAAATTCATTTGTTTGAAAAGAAACTCTGTTGTTGGATGGAAAGACCGGAAAAATCAACATATTGTAAATGATGGACTTCCTACTATGAATGAAATCAGAATAAATACCCGTTTTGTTTTGTTTGTTGATGTTTGTATGTTTTCTATATATTGTAACGTTTTTTTTTCGTCAGTCACTTAATTCCCGTCATTCAATTTCATATTCATAACCCTATTTTTTCCCATTCATCATTTATATGATCATGGTATCGATGTTTATCTCATGTGTGCAACTTTCTATGTATTTTACTCTAATATTATTGTTATTATTATTCATTTTTCCGATAATAACTTTTTGTTTGTTTGTTTATTTTGTTCATTGAAAGTATCATAATGAGTTAATAGATTTTCAAGATTGTGCCAATTGTTATTATTAAGAACCTTGTTTTGTTTTGTTGTATTTTTGATGGCTCACTAGTTTATTACTTATTCATTTATTTTCTTCTTGCGTAACTTCTTCCAGGGAACTCGCACACAAGAGTTCTTCTCCCATGCGGGTGTCTTGTTGTAAAATGTAATGTGAGAGAAGAAAATGTATGTTAATAACATTCAAAAACAAGAATACAATTATTCGAGAATGAATGAAAACATTAAACGTTGATACATCAATAAATGAGTCCCTTTGGAAAAAATTGATGCATTTTTGTGAGTGGGTTCCTCTTAATTAATTACTTACTGAGATATATAGAAACCAAGGAGAACGCGATTTGCCTGTGAAGCGGTTTCAAATCGTTCTACAATGTTCTTTCCATTTGCAAAACTTTAAAATCGTTCAACCTTTTCACATTTTCCATAGAATGTCGTTCACTGTCAACATTGTTCAGTATTATTGATGTCTAAATATCAATATACATTAATATTTTCTCAATCAATAGCTTTCATCCATTCCATTCTGAGCTTTCGTGGCGGAAAACTAATATTTTTCATACATTGGCGTTTGAATTATATTTTTCATGAACTCATTATACTTTCACTGCTTCAATTGAAGTTTTTCCATGACAGAAGTTCAGTCAAAATATGTAACTTTATTGAAAATCAAATCAATTATTACGTGAAAAACAGGAAGTTCATTATTGGCAATTGAATCACCATTGTTTTAAACTTATAATAAATGTATAACATTCTAGCAACCATGTAATCCAATTATCACGTTAATAATGAAGTTTATAAGAAAAAATGGCGCAATCTTAACAACATAAAACAATCTGAAACGAAGAAAGGAAGCAAGAACATTGGTGAACGTAGCATAACGCCATATACATATACTCTGGATTGATTACGTATTAATGTAATAATTTGTAGTACGCTCTAGTCGTATCACGTCCCTGGTCCAATAAATGATCATTAATCACTGCTCCATTCCTACCCCCCACCCCTCACCTACACACTCTCAACCCTTCTCTCCTCAAGACCCCAACGACCACCTGACATGAACATCCCTACACCCCCAAAGTAAACTAGGTTAACCTGACGTATTAACACATGGGGGATGGCTCGCCGCCCCTTGTCTATACATAAGGGATGCACAGAATCATTCCATTTACATGACTGCCTATCACACGTATCTGAAGCATCCCTACTCGTTCCCCATCGATAGAGATATTCATGGAAGTTCAACTACACTTTCAGTTTGCAGTAGGCATGTTTTGTAATGAATCGGGTTATTCAACGATATTCTAATAGGCCTATATATATATATATATATATATACATATATATATATATATATATATATATATATATATATATATATATATATATATATATATTAGATTCTTCAAACTTTCGCGTTCAGTATTATGATTCCAAATTGTTTTGGGGTTATAACGCGTATAATAAAAACAAAGACAAATCCAAATATAAAATTGTCTTAATATAAAGATAGCCCAACGTTTCCGGATTTATGTCACTCCCTTCATCAAGGAATGAAAATTCAACAAAATACCAACGATACATCAACAAAAGCACATCGGAATCACTGCCATGAAAAAAAAATACAATTATTATTTGTAATATTTGTATCTCTTCTGACGATTATTTAATACCTTGATCTATATTTACAATTTATTTCAATCATCTGCATGGCAGTGATCCTGATATGCTTTTGTTGATGTATTGTTGGTATTTTGTTGAATTTTCATTCATCTGATGAAGGGAGTGACAGAACTCCGCAAACGTTAGGCAATCTTTGTAATAATAAGTATCAGGCCTCCGGTCCCAAACTGAATTGGGTCGGGGGGTGTGTTGTCCCACCATATCACTAGGGCATCTGGGTGTCTCGGAATCGACTTGCCAGGTCTGGCACTGCCCCCTCTTCATCTCCTTCTTCTCCTTCTTCCTGTCTTCTGACCAACTCCCTCCACTTTTCTCTATCTTCCCACCTCTTTTCTTCTACAATCGTCTTCCAACATTCCCCTCTCTGTTCCACGGCCTCTACCACTCCATTTATTCACTTTGTCCTCGGTCTTCTCGCCTTCTTTATCCCTTGTACCTTGGCTCCTTCATACTCTCTCCTTGGTATTCTCTCCATTTCCATTCGTCGCATCATGTGTCCGAACCAGCGGAGCCTTTCCCTGGCCAATACAAAACTCAGGGTCTCAGCTCCCAACTCTCTCCTGATCTTATCGCTCCTTATTTTATCCATTTTTGTCACTCCTGCCACACTTCTCAGAAATTTCATCTCAGCGGCTTGCAACTTTCCTTCCTCTTTTTCCCCCATTGGCCAGGTTACTGCTGCATACTTCAATATTGGCAAATAATATGTCCTGTATAGCAATAACTTACATCTCCTCGGTATTTCCTCGTTCCACAACAATTTTCTAACGCTTTGGTAGAAACCCTCCACGTTCCGTACCCTTTTTCCCTTTATCCCCCCGTACCCTTTACGCAATCTTTATATTAAAACAATTTCATATTCGGATTTGTCTTTGGTTTTATTATACGCGTTATAACCCCGAAACAATGTATAGATTAATCATATATATATATATATATATATATATATATATATATATATGTGTGTGTATATAAATATATATGTGTATATGTATAGTGTGTGTGTATGCATTATACACAATATAAACACTACTATACATGTATATGCACTATTTTCAGTTCAACAAAGAAAGAACTGTAACCAGCCCCTGTCTGTGGCTCAGTCAGCTGAGGCATCGCTTCAGAAACTTTGAGTCACATTAGGGCGTGGATTCGAGTCCCGCATAAGGAATGGGTTTTTGTAAACGATCTTTTACATCATAGTTTCACACATCATCATCACATCATCACATCATAGTTTCAAGATCACCTGCTCAATCGTACCTCCGTATAACTTAGCTGTTGGTGGGGTCGTTAAGCAAACAATAATCAACATCAATCAAAACCCTTACCATTGCGTCCATGTGATACAATTGGATTTTTAAAAAAAATCTGAAATAAAAGCCAATGTCGGACTGCCAAAAATGGAGATATTTTGATACGAATAATATATTTGTGAAAACTTGCAATACCAAAAATATGAGCCAAGCACTATAAAGAGAATGATATATTTCATAGACTGTTTAAACTTGAAGGGGGTGAGTGCGCAGTGCATACACAATATAGAAAATCATCTTTATCAATTATTTCTATGTTCACGAACCGGTGTAGTTGAATGAAGATGTATACCAACTCTGAGATGACTTTATGCTCTTTGATTAATATGGCATTCTATTTTTGAAAGTTCAATGAGTTATAAGATAAGATGTGAATGATTACCAAAAATGTGATGAGAATCATTCACGTGAATTTAATAAATGTACACCAAATGTATAGATCAGTGAAAATATGAATATATTGTTATAGAGATAGTATACCAATATGAGGAATTCAATTTGTTAATTTGGTAGGTAGAATATAATAAGAAAGGAAAGTGGGCCCAGGTGGGTTTTGAATATATTTTGACTCACCCAAGATTGTGACCTTTTGATATGACAAAATTGTATTTGCATGAAAATTTAGTTTTTTTGTTAGACAGCAGTAGATCCTACTTTCAACATCTTTTTTGGGTGAAGGTATCATACAAATTGAAGATGAATTTAATTAAAATACAACAAATTAAATGTATCATTTAATTGCTTTGGTTCGTCGCTGTTGTAGGCTTGACCATGGGATAACAAATGTTTATAAGTAGAAAACTTCTTCAACAACGGCGGACGATTTGAATTGATTATTTCATTTTTTTTCTCCAGGTGATCTATCAGTTTTATCATCATCAAGGTGAATAAAAAAGAACATTTCGAACTTCCAACGTATTTGAGCAGAATTATATGTCGGTACCTTCAGTTCATCTTTTACTTCAGTTGCAATTAATTCTACTGTAGGAATATTGTGGTCCCTGATACTGATCCACTATATTTCTCAACCACTTTTCCGGTGGTCTGACTAGGATAACGTCCAAATGGTTATTACGACCTGTCCCAGTTGATCTAGTACCCTCGGTAACCGTCTGCACAAATCCTTCACTCACTATTTCATGAACAATTTCTTGCCTTTTATTCGTGCTACTTCCTACAGTCCCTTCTTCCCAATGTATTCCCGGTAAGTTCAAGTCTCCAGCAACTATCACATTCCTTTTATGAGCACTTTCAAACACTCTTTCTCTAATCTTGACAAGGATATAATTAGTAGAATTTGGTGGCCTATATCCTGCTATTATCATAAACATTTCTGTCCCCAACTTAATTTGTAATCCAATTAGTTCTACTGCTTCTTCTATCCACAAGATTCTCCCATGTAACTCATTTTTTAATTCCACCAATATACCACCCCCATGTCTATTTCTGTCTCTTCTAAATAAGCTGTAACCCCCTACCTCTATCTCCTTATCGGTGTAGCTATCGTCCAGCCATGTTTCCACGAGTACGAAAATATCAGGATTTATACTGTCTACTACTGTTCTTAATTCGTCTAGTTTATTGCATATACTTCTGCAATTGACTAGTGTAATTTTTAATGTATTTTTAAATCCCCTCTTGATATCTTTCTGTTTTGATCCATCTCCTTTCTCCATATTACTTCTTAACTCTATTTTTCTACTTTTAATCGTATATAGTCATAGACTACCTCTTTTTCTTATCTTTTCGGCGACTCTTCCCATCAATTGACCCAGCTTCTCTGCTCCCAATCTGTTCAAATGGACCCCGTCAGACTTCAACTGTTCTTCACGCACTCAACTGTTGGATTCAACAAACATCACTCGTTCGCTGACGCACAATCGCTCAGTATAGCAGCGTTCACTTCGTCGATTAACTCCACTACCCCTCTCCCTCACTGTCTACTGTCTCTACTCACTGTCCCTGTTCTCATCTTTCCTGTATATAATTTCACCAACTGCAACTCGTCTTTCTCCAAACGTTTTTTTCGCGGCTTCGATCAATTCCTCCATTCCTTTGTTCATTATGTACTGTCCATCCTCCCTTTGTGCCATCTCTTTCAAATCATTTCCTCCTACAAGCAGAATAATTCCTCTTCCGTCGACTTCCCTTTTTTCATTTCATCTACC
>OZ023330.1:29704398-29706898 GCA_964007535.1 Brachyptera risi | reverse complement strand
TGAAATTCTTGTTTCTCCAAATAAAATCGAAAAATCAGATAGAATCGATTAGAATCGAGAACAATAATTTTATTTCCGTGAATTTGGGAACTGATCACGCTTTCTGATAAAAACATAATTTCAATTGTTATAGTATGGCTGAGAATAATCTGCGTTCTTTACGTTATAAGTGATCTAAGATATTTCAGTGAGTTACCCAAAAGCAAGTGTACGCTTTAAACGCTGCTGAATATAACTATTGAACCAATATATAATCGAACCCCATGTATATGGCAGGAGAGATTGACTACTCTTCCAATAGTAACCATATCGTCGGGTTAATGTTTATTTGTTGCATATCCACTTTTAACTTTTTCTGAGATAGCAATTCAACCATGTTTATAGAAAATATTTGTTAGTAAAATCCAAGGCAGCCAACTTCCCATGCATGTTTTTACAACATATTCATTCTAACTGTTGATGTGAATAATAACGCTCATATGGTGTCGGTTTTGAACCTGTATTTTTACTGAATATATTGTTAATTATGTTGTTATATTTCAAACAAACCAGTGATTAGGTGGAATCTAGATTTCACGTATATAATCGTTTTCTAATTACCTATATACGATTAAACTTCACCGAACACTTGACCCACAAAAATGTATGAAGATAGTTTTTGGAGAGTGTAAGACAAAGTTTACAGGTCTCTGTGGATAAATGCTTAACATGTAAGGATAAAGTCAGAAAAATGGGAATTACAAAAATTAAGGCCTTCAATTTCATTTAATTCCCCGGTATGGTGGTGGTGGTGTGGGTTGATCGAATTTAGAAACGGAAAATTGATTACTCCAATTTGATTTTGAGTTCACGTAGCCGCACCTAGTTGTCTCTTCACTGGACATTGTTCATTAACCGTATTGAAAATATATTGTGCAAATTAAATTTTGATTCTGTGTTATTGAGTTTTTCTATGTTCCATAATTTATAATTTCTCGTGCGTCTGAAGGCATACTAAAATATAATATTCTAGACCATAGGAAAACGATCATAGGCCTACATGTATTGTCTAAAATATTTTTGAAATGTTAACCTAAATAGGAGTCACACGCTAGGTTTCGGAAAGATGAATAAAACCCATTGAAACTTGGTCAAAATTCAATCTCTGACCGCGCCAGAAGTCAAATATATTATTTCAGTTTGAAATATTAGGAATATGGTTTACAAATAATATTTCATTAGGAACAGATTAAAAATTACAATGAAATTGACATAGGGAATTTTCCACACCCCAGATATTTCCTGATTACCCATTTCTTAGCATCATGCACTTCACTTCAATTCGGGTTGGTGTTATATATGAGGGGACGTGGGGGGCAATGAGCCGGGTGTTTCCTGTTATTTTCCAGGCAGTATTGATGGATAACACTTGACCAACATTTTTGATTTCACACGTTTTATATCAGGAATTTTTTTTAGTTAATAAAATATTTCAGGACTTGGCTCCAAGTTTTTACCCGTCAGTGATTTTGGTGAGATATGGATACACAAATTAAATTCAGTGAGGAAACATTTTCAAAATCGGAATCAAGTTGGCATAATTTATTTTCAACCGCATAAAAAATATCCCACCACCACAACTCTCACCAGCCTAATATGGGTTAGAAATATATAAGCCTCATTCTTTCAAATAAGCTACTTCTTCTGCATACATTCACACATTTCTATGCTATCCTTACTGAACCTCAGAAACTTGGCGTATTCACTGCAAAACACTACAAGTTCTGAGGTTCTACTTCAATTTTGTTTCCATGATACCATTCAATTATCACTTACATAAACTAGACATTTTTTGATATGTAATTCATTATCTCTAATTGTTAATCATTCAGATTCAACCTTTTACTCATTCACTGCATTCATTCCATCATATTTAAATATGCAAATAGCTACAGGACAGAAAAAACAACAACAGCATTCTTTGTCTCATTCAAAATAAATGTATACTCTATCTAAATCAAATTGTTTCCTATGGGCACTTATATATATATATATATATATATATATATATATATATATATATATATATATATATATATATATATATATATATATATATATATATATATATATATATATAGAGAGAGAGAGAGAGAGAGAGAGAGAGAGAGAGAGAGAGAGAGAGAGAGAGAGATATATATATATATTATATATATATATATATATATATATATATATATATACAGAAGCGACGGCACGTTCTGAAAGATGGGCGCAAGACCAATTCCTGACCATGGAGCCACGTGGAGGGGGGGGGGGGGGGCACTGTTCAAAGCGCCACAAATATTTTCAGTATAAGTTGTTCAAAGGGTTCTCTAGAAGCATTCCTTCTTCGTTGAAGCTGATTTCACGAAAAAAATAAGAACTTTGTGAAAAAAATTTTTTTATGGATAAATTCGTGATTTCAGAAAAAATAATTGAATTAACGTAATCGAGCAAGTAATTCTACCGTACCTGTCGA
>OZ023330.1:29671898-29699398 GCA_964007535.1 Brachyptera risi | reverse complement strand
AAAAAAATCAGAACTCAAACCAAAAATCAAATCAAAATATAAAGCACACATGGAAGATAAATATTTGAGTTCTGATTTCGATTGAGGAACTTATAGAAGACTAAGAAATATGGTCAAATATGAAACACGTGTATCTAAACTTGAAAATTTCACTAAGCCCAAAGGATTACCAAACTCTGAAACTTGAAAATTTCTTTAGAGAAGTAGTGTCTTGTCGTGCTCCTCTAATTTCAATAACCTTCCCGATTGTTTTAGTGATCCAGACACGATAAACTCATACTTTGTTCATGTAGTTATTAATCCTTCACTTCTATCTCACGTCAACAGTAACATCAAGTCTTTGGACGAAAACAATTATGGAGATTAGATACATCTGTAATCTACAACATAACTAATAAACTACATTCTGAAGCAACGGGCTCAGATCTGATAAATTTTGATGTTATGAAAATGGTTTTGCCGTATTGTCACCATTACAGACGTTGTTAATTTCTCGATGGTATCATCTACTTTCCCCATGGCCTGGGAATTATCTATCGTCTATCCACTTCCTAAGGTCTAACAACCACAATCACTTTCAGATCTTCGACCAGTGAGTGTATTTCCTATTCTATCTCTAATGATGAAAAATGTATCTACATCCAAATCATGGCATATGTAGAATTAAACAACCTTTCGCCCGAACAGCAATCTGGATTTAGATCTTGATATAGCTGCAAAACAACCCTGTTTTACATATCAAATGACATTCTTTGCGACAATAATAATGAAGCCCCCTCTTTATTGACCCTACTGGACTATTCAAAGACTTTTGACTCGGTTAATCATAAACTACCACTCAGTAAACTCGGAGTGCTGGGTTTTTTTCTCACTTTTCTTGTTGATATTCCAGTAGTTACTTAGAATCTAGAACGCGAATAGTTTCACTGCAAAGTAAGAGCAAGACTCTTTTATTCACATCCTTGCCAGTTCTTCATGGCGTACCTCAAGGATAATTCCTCGATCCTTTTTCGTTCAACCCATATGTGCATAGCATCCCGACAGCTATAAATTATTGTCAATTCAATCAATATGCGGACAACAAAATCAAACTGTATTTTCTTCACACATATCAAAGCTATTAGGAAAACTTCTGAAAATTCAAGCAAGAGCTGGTATAACGAATTCAATTGTATAAAGATTCAAATGAGTGATGAATGAACAGAAAGGCAGTAAAATAATTGTCTCGAACTCTTCAGGTGCATAATTGGATGAGCGAAGCGAAGACTCAATTTCATCATACTCAAAAAAAAAAAATCGCGCTCCACAGGTCTAACGGAAATTAAAATTCAGTTGAAACTTGACATACACATGTGTCCTCATCTGATTCTATATCATATAATTTTGATGTGCGATAGGTTGGACCATTTCTGATAAAATCCATTTCAAAGTTTTTGAAAATTCCATTAGAAAAACCCAGAGGAAAAAACTCGTGAAAAATATTTCCTTCGAGAGAATTCAAATTCCCAGGATATTTCAAAATAATAATGATACACATTATTCCGAGCTTTTACTCGAATCGGATCAGCCTTTTTTGATGTGAATAATATATGATCCATCTGTTTTTTAATTACGTTCAAAGCTATGACTATGCCAATTAAATACAAGCAACATATGTCACCAATTAATTGGGAACGATTGAAACAAGGTCTTCTTCATATATAGAAATTAATTAGGAAATAGAAGGGCAGTGACGTGATTTTTTGGATCCCAAGGTGGATATATGACCAATCCAAAGATATATTGATGTATTCTACCTCATCCATCAACGCACAGATAGCGTTTTCCTAGTTGAATGAATCATTCCTTTCAGAATGGCTAATGTCCGATCAGATTAAAATTTTCAATAATGTGTATATTTCATGTGTTCATATTCATCAAATATTATAATTGTTTTGAAGACATTTTTTCCCAAATTTTTTCGCCTGGACTATAATTTTACGAGTTTTTAATTTTGAGATGAGCTACCTCAGAAGTGGTCCAACCGAGCTCACCCAAAATCTATACAGTTCCAAATTGGATGAGTTTGCATGAGAAGAAAAAGTTTCATGATAATCAGTCGAACTGTGCGACCGAAAACACACAGACAAAGTGATATGGAAGTCTTCGCTATCGCTCATCCGGTAAAGCTATCGCAACATATGCGTTCCAAGGTGAGTAAGAATATATATATATATATATATATATATATATATATATATATATATATATTCATATATATATATATATATATATATTTATTTATATATATATATATATATATATATATATATATATATATATATATATATATATATGTGTGTGTGTGTGTGTATATATGTATGTATAGAAGAGAGAGAGAGAGAGAGAGAGAGAGGAGAGAGAGAGAGAGAGAGAGAGAGGAGAGAGAGAGAGAGAGAGAAAGAGAGTGAGTGGGAATATATATTTAGTATATGGAATGTACAAAGAAACTCTACACATCTGGACTTGTATGAAATATACTCATAAACACTACACAACCTGACTTTGAAACTATTGGGTCTAGGAAACCATGAATCATTGTATCAATGAATCATGAATCATGTATCAATGAATCATGAATCATGAATCAATGAATCATGGTATGATTCTACAAAACTCTTATTCCCAGACATATTTTGACTCACAAAATATATACCAAATAAGTCTACATTATTTCAATGAAAACGGCCATTTCGAAATGAGTGAGAAAAAATCTGGAAGAGCTCTCCCAATTTTTCCACTTGGCATCGTCTCATATAGTGGTTATCAAAATTCTGTGATGTTTTTTTTTCAAAAGTGCTGTAACCGATTTGTCCCAAAAAAATTCAAGTTTATAATGGATAAGTCTGCATATCCGAAAAATGTTTCATGTTGATCATGCAGTCAAACCATGTGACAAACAAACAGAAAACAAACAAATCTCCACAAGAGTGAGGTAGAAGTCTCATCTATCGCCCATCAAACTAGACAAACTTGACATACGTTGTGAGATGAGCGAGATTTTCCTATGAAACATACTGGAAAAAATTACACATGAAATAATTTACACATGGCTTGACTTATATGAAACATACTAGATGACTCTTCTCAATTTGACTTGAAAACTATCAAGTATAGGAAGGTTCTGAATAACATATATCCAGCAATTTTGAGTAGAAAATATATTTACTACATTACTGTTTTCTCAACGGATGACCCGATCCAATTGAAAATTTGCGTTGATGTGTATCTTGCATCTGTTTATACATTAGGAGGAAGCTCGCATTTTTTCGGAAAAAACTATTTCCAAATTTTGCCGCCCGACCCTGTCTTAAGGGGCTTTTAAAAATTTAGTCATGGGTTCTCTCAGAAAAGGTCCAGCCGATTTGTCTAAAAAAGTAGACTGTTCAAGGTTGGATATGTCTGCGTGTTCAGAAAAGTAAAGAAGAAAAAAAGGAACAAAGGTGCAGTCGAAGCTTCGTAAGTGTAGCATGGAGGTTTTAGCATTTGCTCATCCGATTAACAGTAAACTTGTTGGCGTTTTGTTACAACATTTTATTGTTCGAAAATGTAAATGAATTTCGTTTTCTCATAAGCGAGAAATTCCTAGTTTTTCCTAGTGTTTTAGTTATAATGGTTGAAATTGTAAATTCACCACTTATTTATAATTATGAATATTCGAAATAACGAACTGAATTAATCATCCGGTATTTATTTTCTTTAATGACATGATGGATAATAGAATCACTTGAGTGATATGAAAACCAGAATAAATTTGTGAAAATTGTCTTATATTCGAACAATAAATATGCTGCGAACTAGATACAATAGTTTCATTCATGTTGGTCTACACTAAATTGGAGAAGAGATTTAAATATTTTATATTTCACTCTGTGTGTACATTTCCAACGACTATAGTAATTTGTGACAATATTCATCACAATCTCATAGCAATCCTTCAAGCTTGTCTACTATCAAATGTGCTGCAAATGAAAACAAGTTCGCATAATGGATTCACAAAATGTAATTCACCACAACGTCTCAGATATTATTCAGAAGACACATTGCATCTCAGGGAGTAGATATAGACTATACACGCTACGCTACAATGTTTGTTTGTGAACTAAAAAATATGCTTATCCATCAAGGAAGGTGTTGGCGCTACGTTGTGGGCTATACACACTTATCAAAACATGCACCAAATCCCTTCGTTATGTATCAAAGCTGACAGGATAACATCTCATCCATAATGTGTGAGCATGTGAGAAAATGAGCCCTAAGTGTGTAGCTTGTGTAAACCATCCCACACCCAGTCACCACTTCCCTACTCTCGAATTCCATTACATGATTGTGAAACTGACGAACATCTCACACCTGAAACTCTGAGTAAGGAGCGTAAATTACTAAATAGGCCAATTCAGTCGATTAACCCATCAGTGCTGAAATTACTGAAATTACCTTCTAGGTTCATACCCATCAGTTTTCTATGAGATTGTTTGTGAAAGATTGAATCTGGGAGAATTATTTGTTTTTCAAATTATTCCATGCAACTTTCATCAGTACATATGAAATTCCACCTTGGAATCCAGAAGGAATGTCAGCGTATAGTGAATAACGATAATTCTTCAAATTGAAGAATATATATATATATATATATATATATATATATATATATATATATATATATGTATATATATATATATATATATATATATATATATATATATATACATGTATATATATATTATATATATATAAAATATATATATATATATATATATATATATATATGTATATATATATATATATATATATATACACATATATATATATATATATATATATATATATATATATATATATATATATATATATATATATATATATATATATATATAGTGTGTTTGTGTGAGTGTGTGTGTGTAAATGTATATATGTATATTCATATGTAAACTATTCCGATTCATTATAGGGATATGAAGATACTTGTATTGTATTGTATGGTATTTATTTAATACAGATTCGTGCATTATACAAGTATAGAAAATATGAAAGCTCCAGACGAAAACTGAAAATAAGTTGAACTCAAGACATGGTGAATCAAATATTAATTCAATTTTGAATATCTATTTTTTCCTCAGCATGACGTATAACGAATATAAATGGCTTGTCAAGTGCAAAGTATATCTGCATTGGATGAAACAATAGAAATACGGAGTGTCTATAATAATTTGGAATAACAAGAAAAAATCCAAACAGCCAAGAATAGTAAATGAAAAATATTACGCTATGTGAGTTACCTTTCCACAGTGATGAGATATAGTAAACCATAGAGAAGATCTAGTGTTGCACTTGTAACCTACCACAGCTTCGCGTTTTGAGGGATAGTAAACCACTTTGATATAAAAGATGGAAGGAAAAATTCATTCCGTATACTTTACGCTTTCATCATCCCACCGCTACCCTAATATTACACCTCCATTTCCCACAACTCCCTCATTTCTCGTATCTTTCTCTTTTTCCCCCGCTATCCTTCTACAAGATACGAACACTAACCGAGTAATCCAATTAGAAGAAATCCGAACCCACGGGAAGAAAAATATACGTTATCAGATTGCAAGAATATAAAAATGGCAAAAAAATAATAACAACTTTAATAATGTTCGATACATCAATACCATAGTTACTCATTTCTTACAGATAGTTGAGATTTCGTCAGCAAGATTGCTGACCATCAGCTAAGAAGGTGTCAGCAAAATATTTCACACAAAATATGATTATTGTATTCAATCATATCATTTCCCAAACTCAGAGGACGTATTTTTATATATTTCAGAACATAGGAAGACGTGAGATCCATTTTCAGGCCAATATATATATATAATATATAATTATTAATGAATTATTATTAATTATTAATAAATTAAGCCGATTAATTACCAACAAGTATTAGGAAAATATCAATCGAGATATTTTCTGTATAATGGCATCATTTGCGTCTACATTATTGTGACCTGTGGAATATTTAATAAAGCCTGCGTGAAACATAAATGTGCGTATTTGCGAAGTTGAAATCGGCAATTGAAGGAGTATTCGAATTTCCGATTTGCACTACATGCATCCAATTCATTCAAAAATCAATTTTCGTTCTAACGCAGTGGTGTCTTGTAGTTCAGGATATACTAAAACATATCCTAGATGAAACTCTTCCGTGAATCCGGGTCCTGGCTATAGAGTCCAGTTTTGGTATTACTTATTGGCAATACTTGTAAATTGAAACTAATAAATAACTGAAACATTAGAGTGGAATGGTGGCAAAGTCAACATTGAAATAATACAGTAGTATGCATGATATTGAACATTAATTATCAATACATCAATTTTCGTAGCTAATTCCTTCAGTGAAGCGTGTATTATTCGAATCAACCCTCTTTGCTTTCATCATTCATCTCAAAGACGGTTGACTGAGTGATTATGTGTATATATATAAATATATATATATATATATATATATATATAAATATATATATATATATATATATATATATATATATATATAAATATATATATATATGTATATATATATATATATATATATATATATATATATATATATATATATATGAATATATATATATATATATATATATATATATATATATATGAATATGTATATATATGTTCATATATATATATATATATATATATATATATATATATATATATATATATATATATATATACATATATATAAATATATATATTCATATATATATATATATATATATATATATATATATATATATATATATATATATATATATATTCATATATATGTATATACATATATATATATGATATATATATATATATATATATATATATATATATATATATATATATATATGTATATATATATATATATATATATATATATATATATATATATATATTTATATTAAATAATCTGAGAACTGTGCTATACCATACGCCATCCTTCTCGAGTATATTAACGTTCTTGGAAAAGCATTTGTGTCATTCTGTAACCTAAAATAATATGTATTGGCAATGAGTATGTGTATAGACTCTAGAAAGACGTAATAGTACTTCTAATTATGGGTGAAAGAATGGTAAATAGCTGTGCCGGTATCACTTTTGCATTTTATTGATATAAATGAAGTCCAAGTATAAGTTCGAACTATATTCAAAGATGCACCTTATCACAACCCGAGAAGAACTTCATACTTCACTTCAATCATAGTAGCTTTAGAATGCTAAAGACTGCTCGTTGACAAAACATGTACAATTTGAATTCAGTTCTTAACAGGATTTACAATTTACTTGCGACGTGGTAAAAATATAAATATGAATAAGTTCTCTCACTCTTTTTGTGATACGGTTTCTTTGTAAATTTCAGATTGTTTCAGGCGTATAAGTTTATCCCTATATATCTGCTTATATATATATATATATATATATATATATATATATATATATATATATATATATATATATATATATTCATTTGTATATATATATATATATATATATATATATATATATATATATATATTCTTCTCTGAATCTCAATTTATTACGATATCGCTGATTGTGTATATTCCTAAGCTGATCACGTCCGTCTAAATCTACGCTTTGCTTTTTGTTTTGTATTTTATTGGTTTGATTGTTGATTCACGAGCGTTTCGAGCTTTGAAAATACACAAATTTGTCTGTTTGTGTGCCCCCCTAAAGTCGTATGCAAATAAATAAGTGATCGTGATATGACAATATAGTAGATAGGAGAGTACGAAATCAGTTATTTTTCAAGTGGCAAGTACATTCTTCCGTCTGTTTTTAAATAACCGATAATAGTATAAAGTGGCGATCTGTAAGTGAAAAAAGTTAGAAAAATTGGACTGTCAATAGAATGAGTGTGATAGACACTTGCGTTCACATGGAATTATCTTATTTTTCTAAAATACGGAATGAAATCCAGGCCTATTTTACTGCTAATTATTTCATAAAGAGCTAGTGCATATTAATTTGTTAATTTTAGTCGATGTAATTTCATTGGGTCGATATTTTCTTCAGGATTGAATTTCATTGCGGTTAGTTAGACCATTTTATATGATCGCAATTGCATACGCTGAATCAATGGTAGGCCCAACCCATTCTGTTAGAAGTGTTTGACAGGTTTGTTGAAGTAGTTATTGGGGTCATTTTTGGTTTGAATTTTGAAGTTATATGATTACATTCTTTTCAATATGAAACTTCTAATACTTTTAATATTCCCATTTAGAAAACAACTTGTTACAACAGTGCCAAGCAATTTCTAAATTCTACCAGTTGATATTAGTATCATCATGGTGATAATTTCCTATCTCACGATTTTCCTTCACACTCTAGCTGTCCAAAGCTTCGATATGCTAGCTTATTTTAACAGTGAATTCACAATTTGTTGGTGGAGGTGCCGAGTTCATTGTATGAAGTATTTAATAATGATAATTACTATTAATATCATCATTATCATATTACTTCTTGGACCAATATAAACAAAATCTGGAACATAATTATAGATCAAGAACCAAAGAAACCGATTATTGTGTAATATACCCTCATTTATTAACAGCTACGGCAAGAGACTTTTGAAGGTAACGGTTCCGACTTTATTCAATGCCAGCAAATCTTCGCAGTCTAACATATATGGCAGATATTAAACTGAATGTGAAAAATTGGATTATCACTCCAGAATGAATCAGTGAATTGTTTATACTTAATGTGGAATCAATTCGTTGGTGTATAATCTTTCCTTTCTCTTCTTCTCTTTTCTCGGATACTTGAATAGGATTTTGTTGTTTGTTGTTTGTATATGTTGTTTTTATTTTCTCATATATTGCCATTCAAAGTGAGCAGCTTTAAAACAAGACGCGTCGCTGAGTAATAATTAAGTTTAATTGTGTATTATATTGTTTAGCCTAATCTCTGCTGACAAGTTGCGAAAGCAGCTTAACGGAGTTTTGTACAGAAAAAAAAAATTGTTATAATATATCATGATGATATTTTTCTAATCAACTTATTATATTTCACTTCTTCAAGTGAATCGTTCAGAAAAAAGCATCCAAGTTCTGTTATTTAGTTACCAGCAGATGTGTATTTTTAAATTGATCTAAGAGATGTATTTACAGTATGTAGACCTTCAAACGATTCGAAAATCATGTGACTTTGTGGGTCAACGTTATTATCATGATGTATAACTAATATTTGAATGAAGCGCCCAGAAAACTAAACAAATTTGTATTATTATTATTAATTATTTTGAATGAAGAATAACTCATGTGCACATTGATTCATGAAATAATGTCAAAGAAATCACATACTCCCAATACACATCATCTCAACACAGAATATTAGGTGGATAATTCATAAATTAAATATGTATCAATTATTTTTATAGTTGGTGTAAATTCCGAACATCATATATAGAGCAACGAATTTTTAAAAGAGGTATTTATTCTTTTATTTTCATATATTAAATATATATATATATATATATATATATATATATATATATATATATATATATATATACGTATGTACATATATGTACATATATGTATGTATAAATGTATATATATATATATATATATATATATATATATATATATATATATATATATATATATATATATATATATATACATATGTGTGTGTGAGTGGAATCTGTATGAAAATGATGAACAGGGAATGAAATAATTACCTTTAAATAAAATGGAATAAAAAAAAATCGATTTTCTGCAATTTATTTTTCAATTAAGTTACTGTGCCCATCTATCTATCTATTTGATTCGATATTTTATTCCATTTTGATTTTATTCTCGTTTTTTTGCTCTCTTCTGGTCGAAGTGATTTTTTTGTATTGTTATGGGGTTTTAATTCAGTTCTAGCCTTGACGATGGAAGGTACAATATTAAAATGCGATGGTGAATGAAAAAATATATCTCATTCACCACAATACATGGTTTTATTCCTGAATCATCATGAATTACGACCAAGAAAGAAGCCTGCAAAAAGACGATATGTATTTATATATATATATATATATATATATATATATATATATATATATATATATATATATATATATATATATATATATATATATATAATATATAAATATATATATATATATATATATATATATATATATTTATATATATATATATATATATATATATATATATATATATATATATATATATATATATACATAATATGTATGAGTATTGATCATATTTTGAAAACATATATTAAATACGAAAGATCGATCATGAAGAATATAATGATCCAAGATGTTGTAATTTTAAATTCCAAATAAATCAATTGAAGCATAAAAACAAATGAATGTGATATAGTATCCTCTGACCGCGTGGTCAAACAATCTGAAAATCATGGTCATTTATATATCTTATTATTAGCAATAGTATGATGAGAAAAATGAGTCCAATTGAATAACTCATTTCGAATTCTGTAGAATATTCTTGATTTTGATACATTTTCACTACCAAAGTTGGATATAATCATTCTATTGCCACATAACGGTTGTTTACCATCTTCGCCAAGCTTAGACTTCGGGTGATATACATAGCAAGATTGAGGTAATTCGTAACGACTTTTGTGCTGTGATGATTCCTAATCTCTTGTAACATTAGTTTTGCGTCCATATCCACAAGTATCAGGCGCGTCATTAGAGCATTAGCATGAGTACGACTTGGCTATTATCATTCCACACTAACTCCATAGCGTCGTTACACTAAGATGGCCTAGTAATGAGGGTGGAGCGGAAGTAGGGCAATATCGACGTTCAGGGGTTTTCATGAGACAGTGGGGTTCATATTAGGACTGGAGTAAGATAAGGTAAACACGTATAGATCGGAGTTAAGGTGAATTGTTAAATGGTTGTTGAACATATTTTCTTCAAAATTGTGTAACCCATAAATATGGTAACTATAAGTTGATAAATTCATATATTTGGAGGGAATGGCGGAGTTGTTAAACATAAATATACCTAGTTCTGTTTGCGTGAGTTTGTGTGTGTGTGTGTGTGTGTGTGTGGGTGTGTGGGTGTGTGTGTGTGGGTGTCTGGGTGTGTCAGGAACGCCGGTGCGTCACACACTCCCATTGCTATAACAAATGGACGACTTGGCATCACCAATCATGTCTGAAATTACGTCTTCTGCTTTTGCTGATTGAAGGAATAACTGAAACTCATCTAATGCGCACTCCTTTTGTATTTCCAACACAACTATTGAAACAGGAAAGCTGTCCATTACATGTAAAATTACCGAAGGAAAACAAATGTCAAACATTACATTTCATATTTTGTTCACGTCAAATCCAAAACCTAGATAGTTCTTATTCTTCATGCATACAATCACAAGTAATGAGAAGCCAAAAGGTGGATTTCCATGGACGCGAATTTCGCGTCGCTTAGCGAAAGCGAATTCGCGTTGCGAACTTTTGGCAGACATTTTGAAAATTCGGCCAATCGGTGACGACTGCGACACGAGCGACGAAAGTTGAACAAAATTCAATATTATGCTGGGCTTCCATACCTGCGCTATTCGGATTGCGAATTCGGTATGCGATTTTCTAAGCCACCATGATCATAAAACGACCAATCAGTGACGAAAGTTACGTGATTTCTGATTGTTGAGCTCGCCTCAATTCCACCGCCTTGCGAAAACGAAACGCAAATCGTGTTCATGGAAGGCCAGCATTATTGAAACAAAAAAGGTCAAATCTGTCAGTTGTTGGTTTTCCTCCAAAGTTGTACGTTCGAAGCAATGTCTTGAAGTTCATTATTCGAAGTCAGAAATTGGCTATTTGTTGTAGCATTGGTACGCTATTGTGTTTGGTAACAATCATGCCGTCACATATTCGGTCATGTTTTACATTACAGGTCTTTCTAGTTATACAAATAATACGTTACATATAAATAATAGAGAAATGTTGGTACTGATATGAAGCATCGGTGGCAGTACTCGTAATTGATTTATGTTGATAATTCGTACATCAACTCTATTCATACATCTTTGAATAAAGTGACAATCATCGTGAAAAAAAGAATTTCTCAAAAATAAAACAAGATCCACTCAAAATTCGGAATTTTACCTTTATTGTAACATTGAGTTTATCTGAAATATGTAAACTTTTACAAGTAAATGAGACGAAACTTGGGAAGATCTCTATTCAGTCTTTATCAAATAAGAATAAAATTAAACCAGGTGGAAATTATGAGAAAATATGAGCCGAAAAAATATATTCCATTGGTTTCGTCACAACAATGCATGGAACTATGTGATTAGTATCTAACCTCCTTGGTTGGCCCACACGGAGAAAACTGTTGCCCAAAGTATAAAGTGGCATTTATGAGTTTGCACCATGCCTGCTGTACCTCTACCTATCTATCTATCTCTCTCTCTCTCTCTATATATATATATATATATATATATATATATATATATATATATGGGATTTTATAGTTATGTCAAAAAAGATACGCCTCGACCGGGATTCGAGCCCGGGACCTTCTGCTTGCCGGGCAGGTGCTCTACCACTAAGGGATATAAAATCCCATATATCTCGATATTGGATCGTATCCAAGAAGTTTAATTATCACATTGTTCCTCATGCCTAGGTGAAGGTAAAATAGAGTCACAAGGATCAGTGGTAGCGTATAATCGTTACACCTTGGGTGAACCTAAGCCCCCTATAGGGCTAGTCCCCTCGAAAGTATCGTGAGTCTGAGTATAGTTATGTCGAAGAAGTAATACCAAATATATTATTAACTGGAACAATATATGAAACAAGTGGCGATAAAAGATGGTCCCGATCTTGGCGGCCGCGCGTGCAACTATTAGAGAATGTGACGTCATGAAACCAGCGCGCAACTGATACGTGCGAACGTTTCAAAATAGCATTAAATTGTTTTTCGTTATTTTAATCGATTTTCTCAGCATTCTGAAATTTTTAATATTGATATTTTCATATTTTCAAAGGTTTATTATAACCTAACTGACTCGCCATCGTTGCGCGCAGTCGATTTAGTAGTCTACTACTTCTTGAGATCCGTCGTACACGCTTGGCCTCTAGATGGTGCGTAAGAGCTTCATATATTCTCACAGTTGATAATATATTTGGTAATACCTCGGTAGCTTAGTGGTAGAGCACCTGCCCGGCAAGCAGAAGGTCCCGGGCTCGAATCCCGGTCGAGGCGTATCTTTTTCGACATAACTATAAAATCCCATATATCTCGATATTGGATCGTATCCAAGAAGTTTAATTATCACATATATATATATATATATATATATATATATATATATATATATATATATATATATATATATATATATACATATATAAATATATATATATATATATATATATATATATATATATATATATATATATATATATATATATATATGTATATATATATATATATAATAATAATAATAATAATAATAATAATAAAACGTCTTTATTAATCCGGCGAAGTTAAGCCAATGGCTTATCTTACACTTAACCGCCATATACAAGTATATATATATATATATATATATATATATATATATATATATATATATATATGTATATATATATATATATATATATATATATATATATATATATATATATACACCACTATATAGTGCTTAATTTAACTTGCGCATAATGATGAATATTGACACTATAAACATTATATGAAAAATAATAATTACATTCAACATGTTCAACCAAAAACGAAAACATATGAAACAATTTCTTTTTTTGTATATTCAAGTTATTGTTATTGTAAACTCAACATCAATATTGCCTTTCTCTGTAGCTTACAGGCATGGAAGTATATAATATAGATTTATATATCACATTTTACGTATATTTCCCTTATTATTCGCAATTCTGGGTAACATGAGTTTTATACATATAACCATAACACACCTCACGACTTTTATAAAATAACATCCCACGAGTAACCTGAGCATAACGTGGGGTTACACTTATATAGCTATAATATTATTATAAGCTAGTATAAGGGTTGTTTGCACCCTCCCTTAGGATGAATATTAGTATCGGCAGCTGACTCCAGCCAGATCACTTGACGATAGCCGTACGGTGCTTATACAGAACATTGAGTTATGTTTATAGTAGGTACTTGCTGGGTCCTCACGAACACATTCGACTATAAAATGGATGAAACAGCATTGGAATGATATTATAGATGAGGATAAATACCATATGTCTACATGAATAACATGAGAAAAAAACATTGAAACTATGCCCGTAGCTTAATATAGTTATTGCCATAGGATCAGTAGCGTATAGTGATGATACTTTGAGTACAATAGGCCAGTGAACGCCATTCCTGAAAAATATATTTCCGATCATTTACCTAATCTTCGAAATATACAAGAATTTTTTCATCATGCTTGATATACGCGTTTATTCTAATTATTATACCAGTAATTAGTTTGTTCTATTACCTTGATAATATATATATATATATATATATTTTATATCGGGTTTAACGACGCACTGTAATGATGATTAAGATCTATTGGCGTCGGATGGATGATTAATGAGATGATGGGATGATGAGATGAAGGTTTTCATGGGTAATGGGAAGGATAGTGGGAAGGAAGCGCGTCGTGGCCTATATTGTGGGAACCATCCCGGCATTAGTCTAGACTACAGAGGGAAACCACGAAAAAAAAACTGTAAAGATGGACGGTAGAGGGGATCGAACCGGGTCCGGCATGCCCACTGCCTCCCGGATCACACGGACCTTGATAATATATTATAAATATTTCAGTTCTGCGCAAATAACCTCGTCGTTGCAGCGCCTAAAATGACACAGTTCATTCATTCCTAAATATTCACTTTTGTTCATACCTATCTTTGAAAAAGGCTGAAGATGTAAAAATGTTACTCGTGCAATGTTGTATGTTTCTTCCGACTCTTGCAATGAAAACAGGAATGATCCTTCCTTAAAAACGTGCCACGATCGCTTTCTTATCCATTTCTGGTTATTTCTTCAGTACGAGTGGCATACTGTAATGCACTGGACATGCATGCAATATCTATGATCTATCCTCTCGGGGACATAAGATGGTACCAAATGCCTGTTGAAAATGAATAAATGCAACAGTTGTCAGTGAATTTAGTTGTGGGTGGTGCAACAGTGAATGAAATTGAAATATTAATGACAAAAAATAAATTTTCACTTTTTGTCAATTTTGAAATAATCTCGTAAAAATAACGTGAAAAATATCTCGGACCAATATACCCTCATTTATATAGAGCATTCTTTT
Source organism: Brachyptera risi (assembly GCA_964007535.1). Taxonomy (NCBI): domain Eukaryota; kingdom Metazoa; phylum Arthropoda; class Insecta; order Plecoptera; family Taeniopterygidae; genus Brachyptera; species Brachyptera risi. The sequence continues at coordinate 29,684,006 of OZ023330.1, read as the reverse complement.
TAACTCGTCTACCGTTCATATTTGATTCATTTAAAACTCACAGCACTCGATCAGTCTACACACTGCATTCGTGGCCTATATCAAGGAACAGCCGCTCCAGCCTCTTCAACCATTCATGCAAAAGGCATGTCTAAATTACCGTACCCCAAAAATACTAAGATGTTGTTGGGGTCGCTCATCAAATGATAATTACCATCGATTAAAAAATATATATAACCGTGATACTATCTCTATATGTATCTTTTTGGGTTAGCGGAGCGAACTCTCAATTTCACAATACTAGAAAAAAAAATTGGCATATATGGTATTTTGGCATTTTCGGCAACTCGGCATACATGAATATCCTCATCTAATTCGACACTGTATAGTTTCAATGCGCAATAGGTTGCACCACTTCTGAGAAAACTCATCTCAAAGTTTTTAAAAATCGTAAAAAAATATTCCCTTCAAGAGAATTCAAATTTTCAGAGAATTTCAATATAATGAGGATAACACATTTTTCCGAACTCACACTCAAATCGGATCAGCGTTCTGATGTGACAAAATATATTATGTAATGTTTTTAGATCACTGAAGCTATTAAGATACCAATTAATTCCAAGCACCAAGTGTCACCAACAAACTAAAAACGATTAAAACAAGGCCTTCTTTATTATTATGGAAAATAATTATAATGACATAAAATAGGAGGGCAGTGACGTGATTTTTTGGCTCTCAAGGTGGATATATATAACCGTCCAAAGTTATGTTGATATGTTCTAGCTGATTCATCAACGCGGAAACATATAACGCGTTTTCCTAGTTTGAAAAAAAGAATCGTGATCAAATGGAAACCTGTGTCTTGTATTGTATATACTCGACATCGTTTTACCAATCTATTAGTTTCGTTCACGCCTCGCGGCCCGCGTTTTATTTACGTATGCAAGTCATATAATAAATCCACTGCCATGATCCACGAAACTTTTAAAACAGAAAGTTTGTGCATGCCAGGCTAGAGCTATAGCTAGCATTTCATGTTGCTTTAATAAGAATTTATGTGTATTTGTCATCATTAGTGGAATTCATAACGGGTAGAGAATACGGGCTATGGTGAAGCAAGTACGCGCTCCAAACATAATATTAAATAGTCACATGGATGATGTAGGAGTTTCAGATGTCACAACAAATGACAAAAATGTGATTATTTTTTTGAATAAAGAGTACAGAAAAGTATATATTATTGTTATAGTGCTGAGCGTATATACATGAACACATGTCATATATAATAAATTTCCTTCTAATAAGTTTGATATAATTTTTTATGTTATACTGAAAGTAACGGTTATACCCTTACCTTGGGCAAAGTTGACTTTTTCATTTGAATATTCTTCGTGCTTTCTATGTTTCTGAATTTCAAATTTTGAGAATGATTAATTTTATCTGGTTTTGATACTGCACATTATCGTATAATAATGGTAGTTAGGATATATATGTATGTATGTAAATATATATATATATATATATATATATATATATATATATATATATATATATATATATAAAAATATAAATATATATATATATATATATATATATTTTTATATATATATATATATATATATATATATATATATATATATACATATATATATATATATATATATATATATATATATATATATATATATATATATATATATATGTATATATGTGAAAATATATATATATATATATATATATATATATATATATATATATATACACATATATATACATATATATATATATATATATATATATATATATATATATATATATATATATAAATATATATATATATATATATATATATATAAATATAAAATATATATATATATATATATATATATCATTTTCTGGTCAGTGTGAAATTCGAATTTTGTTATTTTCGATGACAAGCTATATTAAATCTTAATTATATAATTTCTTCCATGTATTTTATCATTCTATGTTTTTTTGTGTCAGCTATAGTAGTTTCATTACTGAATATTTGAAAATAATCTCATAAGAATATAATTCACATCTGATGAATATAATGAATCAGAAAATATTCTCCTGGAGAATAAAATGATCAAATGTCCGAAATTCTAATCAAAATGGGCCTGAGGGAGTTCCACAAACATTTATTTCTCTTCGCGCATTCACCATTTTCGATAATACGGTATGTCCTAAAACAACCACTCCTAGCGTATGTAAACGTACTACAGCTATCGAACCAATCAATAGACATTGCATAAGTTATATACGTGTATATATAAAACCATCATACATCATAGCATGTTTTAGGAAAACGCGCTTTTCCATTTAATATCTTTTCTATATGTACAAAAGCTCTAAAAAAAAGCGAACCTATCTTGAAATTCCCTCGAGTTTCGTGGGGTAATGGTATTTGAAACCACTGAAACTCTGGATAGCATATATAGACGCGTAATACACTACGCTATACTGAGTGATGAGGTCTGTAGTAAAGAGGGTGTGATAGTCCCGACTTCTGGCGCCATATCCCGAGGGATGTGTCGGTCTCATATGCCGAGAAGACGGTTTCCACCACGGCCTTTTGCACATGACAAGACGTTGGAGGTACAAGTACGTCTCATGCCCGAACCGTAATGTAAAAATACGAATTATTGAAAATATCTGGATTGAATCAATTTGATAAAAAAAAAACGATGTTTATATTACTTTGATAGATATATGATGGATTAATTGGTAAATCGATAGACTATGATTTGTAAATGGTGGAAATCAGTTAAGAATCTAGAGTGAAGTAAAAAAGCAATTTTCATACCTGAAAATAGTGTTCGACTCACAGCCTTCTTTATTCAGATTTATTCAGATTTATTCAGATTTTATTTCAAATGAATGATTTGAATAAAGAAGGCTGTGGTTCGACCGTTCAATTTTTTTCGTACCCCAAAGTCAAACGATGGAACTAATCGAATTCCAATCTCAACATGGATCCCTTAGTTCTCACGGGATTAAATCCTTATGCCAGATGCCCGATTTTCGTTATTCCATCTTCGAATATAGTCTTATAATATAATCTTATAATTATAATTAACTTCTCCAGTTGACGCTATACACTTTTGTAACTAAACGTTCAAACAACCTCCTCTGGAAATACTATGTGAGTAGATGTGAGTGTGAGTATGTGTATATCAATCATCTTACTGGTCACTGATTCAAACTCGTTTAATTTATGCCAGAAAATTCCGCATAAAGCACTGAATTTATTTCTGTGGAAGTACTGTCCTATAGCTGGTTTCGAACTCTTTTCTCACGAGTCACGTAACTTATAGTTCGGCATGTGTTGTTTCACAGGTCACATCCTACAAAGATTATTAGAGTACTGTATAATAATATTTGGAGGTTCTTATTCTAGTCATAAAGCATCATCAAGAGTTTTTACTGCTCATCGTGATTTCTAACATAAAAATAAGATCGGAGGTCGCTACATGACTGGTTTACAAGATGCAGTATGATGACATAATCTTGTCAGTGTAATCCAATCTTCCAATCTTCTTATATACTTTAAAACATTAAAAACTTATTGCAAATGGATTGGCTGGCCACTTACGGTAATGAAACTTATACTTACCGGTATACTCCAGTCAGTATAAGTAAATAGAAGCATAACCTCAACAATGTTTATAGAAAATTGTTCGAGTGTGTATTGTTTGCCTTAGTATCATCATGGAGATGGTATTATTAACTGTAATAAAAAACGTTTGCTTGAATAGATGCCGAGATTTACTAGACGAAGAAGATACATCTGAAATGAAAATAAATCAGGAGTTCCAACATTGCAGAGAGAGTTTATATTTCTAGCCTTAGCGTTCGAATATTCATTTTGTATCTAAATATAAAACGCTTAATTTAGTTTATTATAAAATTTGTGTAGTGGATGTTTTCGGACAGTCGCTATAGAGAACGTATAATATTTAAGATAAAGACAGTTCTTATGGGGGCTGCGGCGTTCATGTTTTTGCCAATTATGTATTTCAAATGTTTTTTGCTTCTCTTAATGTTTCCTTTTCAGTTCAGAATTGAATAGATTGATAATCCATTATCATTTGCATATGAATAATAATTGATTTGGCTTCTGTCAAGTGATTGTTGAAAGAGACAGACAACAATGTCCACCAGTTGGAATTGACCATTCAGAATATTTGGTAGTCCACCAGTTCACTGTATTGCTGGTAACGATTGTTTGTCATTTGTTACTTGACAGATGCCTATTAGTGAAGTGTAATCACAGTATATAGAGATAATAGTGTACTTATATGGCTATATATACTTATAAGCCATTCACGAATATTCAGCTATGCTAAGTATACTGTGGTGTAAACAATTAACCAATTGCTAGTTTGCGTGTTTCACTAAAATGAGCTTTACAATTTACCACTGTCAATGAACATCACAAATCAGGACAAGAAACTTTTTGAATCATTGGTACACTATAGTCTTATGGGATGAGCGAAGCGACTACTCAATTTCACCGTACTCGAAAAAAACGAGCATGTTTTTTTCTTGTTCACGCTCCACATGACAAACGAAAGTGAAAATTCAGTTGAAACGTGGCATTACGTTTCATATGTGGCATCAAACTGGTGTCCTCATTTAATTCAATGCTGTGAAGTTTGAAGCGCAATCGGTTGCATGACTTCTCAGAAAACTCATTTCGACATTTTCAAAAAAATCACAAGTATAACCCAGAGGATGAAATTCGGAAAAAATATTTTTTTCGAATGAAATCCAATTTGTACGAAATTTTTATATGGTGATACATATTGTTCCGAAGTCTCACATAAATCGGATCAGCCATTTTGATGAAAAATATTACAATTCAAAATGTCATTTTAATTTGATGTAATTTGATGTAATTTTCTATACAAATCAGAGCTATTAAAAAATCCATTTAATCTAACCAACAGGTGTCCCAATCAATTTAGAACGATTGAAATGAGTTAAAATGAATGAAATAGGAAGGCAGTGACATAATTGCTTGGAACTCAATGTGTATATATATATATATAGGTTACCATTACAATTCATATAAATATGGCAATATCGCTCATCCAACGACGCATAGGTCTGTTGCGTTTTCCTAGTGATGAATATTCGTAAAGAAAACGACAGTATGTATTCCTGTGGTATAAAGTGAATGCTACAATGGTGGATCGGTGTATAGTCATTACATATAGTGGTACTTTAATACTCATTCTACTGATAACTATAATATCGCAGAAGTAAATATACTTCTTAACCTCAACAGTGAGCAAACATCATAAATCAGATATTTGTAACTATTTGTTATTGTTTCCGAATCAAGTATTAACCATCATATGCGTCTTGAAACATGACATCGCTCTGTGTTGATTGATATCGTCAAATAGGTCGTGGTGCCTGCCCACAAAAACATAATCTCAACCAAGAGGACGTATTTTTGAGTCAATTAATTAGCTTGAACTATCAAAAATAGTCGATTTTGTCACCGGTATAGGCGTATAAATAAAATTATGGAGTATAAGTCTTGACAAAAGGAAAAAATTGTTAGTTATCTACCTCTCAATCCTTGTATTCTGGAAAGATATTGGAACAGTAGCTAATACTGGAATGGTATGTCATATTCATATCAAGAAGAATGTATTTAGCTTGTTTGTTATAACAAGCGTAGAACTATAAATAATCAAACAATCATGAATCAACTATAGCAATTCGCTTCAAAGTTAAGTCCAATCTAAAACCCATCAAGATAACTCTGTGTGATAAGACCATTGCCCACATGCTACGATTATAAATTTATGGTTAAATAAGAAAACGAAAATGAGCATAAAATAGCAGAAGTAAAATATTAATTTGACCCGAGTCTAGAACAAATGGTTATTACACTAAAATAGACCTATGTTATCATTAAGATACTAGCGTGGCATCTTCCCGTTGCGTGTTATATAGTTAGAGTTGCGTGTACTGCCATCCTTACCTGCACTGCAGCAATATCAATAATACTGTCTTTACAAAAAGACCACTACCAACATGCTAATGTATCAATCTAGTATACGGAGAAACTTTATATGGCTACCTTAGGAGGAGGGGAGTGAACTGTACTTACGCATAAAAACCTACTATTTTTGAAATTGAATATTTTAAGATTTCATTTTATTGACCACGCATAAATGTTGCTATTATCAAATTTAGATTTATTCATCAAAATAATTATTATGATATTTTTAATAATTCAAATAAATATTGTGGGTTCTATATGGCTCATTTTTTTATTAATTTTCAGCCATTAACTTTATCTGTGGCGATATTTACATAATTAGATGAGCGTAGCGAAGCTTTCCATTTCACACCCTGAAAAAAAATGGGCTTCGTTTTTATGTTTTTTTTTTTTTTTTTTTTTTTTTTTGTAATTATGTACGCGGCATACAGGTCAGAGAAATGAATCAATCAACTTGAAACTTTTTCTGAACGTTGGTGTCATACCAGAATAGGTTGGGATTGCTATTCAGAGAAATCGGTCGGAAGGTTTTTCCGGAAAATAATCGGAAAGTTTGTAAAATCCTCATAAGAATAACCAGGAGGAAAAATACTTGAAAAACAAGAATTCTTCAAAAGCTCTCAAATTCTCACAGAATATGAAAAATACTATTATACGCCTTTTCAGAGATTTTTACAACAATCGAATGAGAAATAATGAAGAAAACGCAATAAACGTGTACATTTTATTGAATATTTGGATCAATTAGTTTTGCAAAGTGTTTATGCGACAGGTTGCAGGTTACTATAAATATCAACAAGTTGCAGGTGAGGTTTTTGAACGTTTGAAGTAAGTCAAGGTTTGTAGATGTAAATTGAGCTGACAAGTTATTTTTCATTCTAGATTTCCATACTTCTAAGCTCATCTCACAACGCGCATCCCGCGTTTTCCTAGTTGTATTATAACAAGGAATAATTGTTATAGCAAATGTTATTTTTGATGAGCGCAGCGAAGTCTCCATCCCACTCTTATAGGGCTTTGTCTGTGTGTTTTTTTTTTTTTTTTTTAAGCACTCCACAGGTCGCAAGGGTTGACTGATCAACATGAAACTTTTTTGTACACGCAAACTCATCCAACTTAGAACTGTATAGTTTTTGGGATGAATCGGTCGGACCGATTTTGAGAATCATCATCTCAAAGTTTCTAAAAACCCCATAAGATTTGGCTGGGCGGAAAATGTTGAAAAATAAAATCTCTCCAAATGGGATGAAATTTCCTCTAAATGTGTATACATGGATTTTACACATTATTACGATTTTTTAAGCAATTCTGATCAGTCGTTTTGGAGAAAAAAAATAAAATGACTGATAATATTCATAAAATATATCATAAAAATTATGACAGAATTAAGTTGTCGAGATTCACTGCTTTCTAGATTCAAGAGTTGACCAACAATGAAGTATTTTTTATATGCGTCAAGGTGTTTAGAATACCAGAGTCAATGAAGTGGCAAGAGTAGAACTTCTTTAACGACTTTTATAGCTTATTCAGATATCAAGGTGTGTAGAATACCAAAGTCGATAAAGTAGCAAGGGTAAAACTATTTCAAGGACTTTTATACCTTATTGAGATATCTCGCTCATCTTACAACGCATATTTCGCGTTTGACTAGTGTATTAAAATTTTTGTTGATTTAAAATCATCGTTTTCTTTCTTTATTTCTATTGAACTTACCCTTAAAATGAGAAACAGTGAAGTACTACTTTGAAGCTATGCCAAGCTATATTTTTGGGTGTATTTATTAATTTTTATTTTGATACCAGTAGGAGTGAAACACGATGTGTTCAAACATATGTTACCCCTACAGTCAAGCCAGCATTTTAGGCTTTGTAGGATTTTATGATGAATGTTTCATGTAATAATGTATTCAATGTGTGACCAATAAAAAAAATATATATTCGTATATATAAACGCCAAGTGAAGATGGTCACGCGTGCGCCGTTTAGTTTTGTGTATTGTGTTCATGAAGCGGGTGACGGGCTAATTTCCTGCCTCGCCGTCTGTTCCACATCTTTCCCAACGTTGCGATTTGTTTTAGTTGGCGGTGGCAGGGGGTGGAGGGAGAGGGGTAGGGGGTTGACATGACACGAGATGTGGCTGAAGTTAAACCCACACGGCAGCTGATTAAGTCAATAACCACGCCCAAATTAATACCAAACTGACAACTCGTTCGAGGTTGATTCAGACCTGAAACTTATAAGACTCGATTTTAAGGTGCGTATCATCTTGTCGTGAACCATATCGGCATTTCCACAGTGTGCTATAGTGATATTACAACACGTTATTAGATGAGCGCAGCGAAGACTCCATCACACTCTTATAGAGTTTTGTCTGTGTGTTGTTTTTTTCCGGAAATCGGTTCAACCTATGACTATCAATAACGTAACGGGATAAGCAACATGGCGGTTTCCTTTCGCACCATGCGTATATCAAAGGGATGCCGCCTTACAAATGTAATGATGATTTGCTGGTATTATTGTGTGTTGATCTATACAAGTAATAGATGTAATGCAATCTGTGAATCCAGCTCTTTCCAACTGCATTAAACAATATCGGGATAAATTTCATTTGAATTAGCCAATCTAAATTTAAAATACGTCTGTAAGAGCATTTAGACCCCTATAGTCAAGAGTCCTACTGCTATATTCACCATTTGATAACTGGATAATTACTCATCATCTACAAGAAAGATTAAAATCAATGCAATTGTACAACTATGTACTATATATTGAAATACGAGCCTAATACGTACGATTTGATATGAAATTGCGAATCTCACAAATGTACACGAAAGCGCGCTGATTCCATCATGGTGAAAACGGTCTAATGTTGAAAGGATAGGACTTATGCCGTGTTGCTTATCCCGTTACGTTATCGATAGTCATAGGTTCAACCGATTGATTTTGAGAAATATCATGTCAAAATTTTCAAAAAACCCTATAAGATTATAGGCTGGGCAAGAAAATTTGAAAAATAAAATCTCTCCGAATAGAATAAAATGTTCTGTAAATGTGTATACATGAATGATACACATTATCACATTTTTGTATTAATTCGAGACAGCCGTTTCGAAGAAAACAATTGAATTAACTGTTTTTATTCATCAAATATATTATGGAGATAAAAGCAGAATAAGATTGCCGAGATTCACTGCTTTCTAGATTCGATATTTGACAAACAATGAAGTATTTTTATATGCGTCAAGTTGTGTAGAATACTCGAGTCGATGAAGTAGCAAGGGTAGAACTACTTGAACGACATTTATCCCTCATTCAGATATCTCGCTCATCTTACAACGCACATGCTGCGTTTGCCTGGTTACGATCATTTACAAAACAATTAGTAAAATAGGGCATACATTCAAATTATCCCCCTTTCCCCTACTCGATTTCCAACAGCATGATGTGACAGCTTGATATATAGCTTTCTCGCATGATTCGAAGATCACTGAGATTGTCGTTAGGAGCTATATTTTTTCAAGAACAATTCAAAAGCGGGGTAGACCTTGTTGACGTATTCATCGTTCTAATGGACAATCTCGCTCAGAGCTCGATACAATAAAAAATCGAAAATCGATCGATTATATCTATCTGAGCTATTAAGCTATAACATGAACAACAATATGTAATTTTTTAAGCACATTTGTAAGTGTTATTTGTGAATTGAGTAGAACATAGACTGTCTTATATGATATATTTTTAATCAAAAAGACGAAATGAATTATCATCATCATCATTATTATTATTATCATCATTATTTATAACAGTTTTCATTCATTTATTTTTTTTTCATTATTATTATTACAAAATTCCTAACATAAATTAGAAAAACAACCGATCAACAATGGAAGAAAAAAATATAGAATTTCTACCTTCTATAATGAAAATGTTCAGAGAAGACTAGAATATTCTGTACCTTTCATATTGAACGAGCAACCTCTTCACTTGAAAAAAAGATGAATTTAATTAGATTAGCGTAGCGAAGATTCCATTTCAAATAATATTCTGACTTTTCATATTTAACGAGCTACCTCTTCACTTGGAAAAAATAAATCAGATGAGCGTAGCGAAGATTCCATTTCACATACCAAAAAAATGAGCTTCGTTTCTATGTTGTTTTTTTGTAATTTTGTGCGCGGAATACAGGTCAGGAAAAAATATCTCTTAACTTGAAACTTTTTCTGCATATTTCTGTTGTACCTGAATAGGCTGGGATTGTTTTTCAAAAAAATCGTTCGGAGGTTTTTCCGGAAAAAATCGGAAAGTTTTAAAAATCCTCATAAGTATAACCCGGAGGAAAAATACTTGAAAAACAATAATTCTTCAAAAGCTCTCAAATTTTCACCGAATATGAACAACACTATTATACACCTTTTCAGGGATTTTTGCAGCAATTGGATGAGAAATAACAGAGAAAACGCAATAAAAGTGTACATTTTATTGAATATTTGGATCAATTGGTTTTGCAAAGTGTATATGCGACAGGGTGCAGCACTATAAATATCAACAAGTTGTAGGTAAGGTTTTTGAACGTTTGAAGTAATCCAAGGTTCGTAAATATGGATTGAACTGACAGAATATTTCTCATTCTAGATTTCCATACTTCTAAGCTCATCTCACAACGCGCATCCCGCATTTTCCTAGTTAGATGAGCGTAGCAAAGATTCCATTTCGCATACCAAAAAAAATTTGGCTTCGTTTTTATGTTTTTTGTTTGTTTTTCAATTTTGTGCGCGGCATACGTGTCAGGAAAAAATATCTATTAACTTGAAACTTTTTCTGCATATTTCTGTTGTACCAGAATAGGCCGGGATTGTTTTTCAGACAAATCGGTTGGAATATGTTTGTCCGGAAAAAATTCGGAAAGTTTGAGAAATCCTCGTAAGAATAACACGGATGGGAAATACTTAGAATGTGGACAATTTTCAAAAACTTCAAAATTTTCATTGAATGTGAAAAACATGATGACGGATATTTTCAGTGACTTTCACAACATTCGGATGGAAAATGACAAAGAAAACGCAATAAAAGTATCCATTTTATTGAAGGTTGGGATGGTTTTGAAAAGTGTATATGCGATAGGTTACAGCACTATAAATATCAACAAGTTGCAAGTGAGGTTTTTGAACGTTTGAAGTAATCCAAGGTCCGTATATGTGGATTGATCTGACGAAATATTTTTCATTCTAGATTTCCATACTTCTAAGCTCATCTCACAACGCAAATCCCGCGTTTTCCTAGTATTGTAAAACGTGAGGTGAAGAAATGGTACATTGACAATATTTTACTATGATTGACTCTTCAATGATTGATTGCTCAATAGCACATATGAATATGATTCTCTATAATTCCTTCAATTGTCTTCTGTGACTATTTAAAAAAAAAATCTCTCAAATGTCATCGTTTTAGCATGTGAAATTTGTAATAATTCCATACTTGACGATCAAAATCTTCAGTTCATATCATATAAGCCTATTTTTTCCTCCATTTGGATCGTAAATACCTGAGACAATAGTTATCTACGATGGATACGCAACTTGGACTTCTCCCATATAGACTCTCAGACTGAATACGACTGAAATATATTTGGGGATGAGCACACGTTGAGAATATCAGTTTGCATATTTATAAATACGTCATTATAATGACAATGTTTCGTGACTTTGAAACCAGTCACTATAAGTGATATCATAACAATGAGATAACGTAAATGACAATCAATCACATTGCATTTGGCTGGTCTGAAAGCAATCTTTTATTATATTACAATATATCATGGAAAATATTTTCTCAATATATTAATCTATTTATATGATATATTTCTCGATTCATTGGAATATTATATCCGAATCTTCTTCACAATGCTTTCAACCAGAATCATCAACAATACAGAACCATACTACAATCTCCATGGTAGATAGAAATTTGTTCTAAGGCCAGTCAAATCAAGAAGAATAAGGTATTCGTTTTTGAAACAGAATTCAAATGTGTTTCAATTATCCCATGTGTTGCTGTATTGTCTTTCTTTCTAGATTTGGTATTATTTCT
>OZ023330.1:29626898-29669398 GCA_964007535.1 Brachyptera risi | reverse complement strand
GATATATCAATATAATAGTAATCAAGTTTTATTTTTTTCTCTTGAATATTGTAATTTGACCCTGATGATGCCCAGACAAATCTGGGCGAAACGTCGGTCACTTATTAACGAAGATATCCATAAATATACCCAAAATGTCTCATTATTCACATATATATATATATATATATATATATATATATATATATATATATATATATATATATATATATTTATATATATATATATAAATATATATATATATATACTCAATGTATAAAACTTTACTTGGATCATATTTTTTCTTGTTTCTCTGATTATTATGACAACCCCCACTTGACGATTGCTACTGCCCGACTGATGTTTGATGGAACCCATAATGTAAAATATATTATGATAATGTTTCCATTTCTTAGTTTCGTAGCTCTATTAACTATATTGCCAATTTTTACCAACCTAAATTGTATTTGAAGCCTCGTCAACTATCCATGTATTTAGCAGTTGAACAGTAGATCTTTGATGGCAAATAAACCCGGCTCTCGAATAAGGTTTCTATAATTGATTATCTGTACATATGATTATAATCATTGAATCGAAAACTTCATTCTATGATGTTAAAATCTTCCAGTGTGATAACATACATTTAGCTTCCTGATTCAATAAATTGTAACATTCGTTTTCTGTCAACTAAAATCTACGCTTTTGAACGACGTTGGCTATTCCATACTAATCAGCCGGTCGGAGCCAGTGTGGGTACAAGATTACGTCACACTACCACTGCTCAACACTGTTATATGCGTATGGGCAGACCTCACAAACTCAGGGCAGACTCATTCTTGCTTACCAAGAATATATTCAGACTATGCCGGACAAGTACCTGTGCCGGTTATCCGTTCTACAGACGTACGAACTTGAGAAGTTTTCGAAATAAAGTATATCGAATATGGACTAACAATGTAAAGACGTATGAATCCAAAATATTCAGATAGGCCAACAATCGATGAGAATATAAAATGAGATTTATGTTTTTCTTGTCTATTTCAGTTTATCGGTTTATCGATGTGTTCCGATAAACAAAGAAAAGGGGTTTTATCACAATTTCATAGCACATAGTGTATAGGTCTCTAGTGAAGACGGTTCAGCCATTGGCCGATTCACAACTTCCCAAACAAAACCAATTTGAAAACTTGACAAAAAAAAACACATTGAAAGCTAAGTGAAAGTTGATGAGAATGTCTATAGGGAGTAGCAACACTCTCTGCATGAACAAATGTCAACTAAAAAGCACCCCATCGTAAATGTATATTCAGACGAGTTTATATGTCTTTCACAAGCTGTATAAAAGTTTCATCAATTATGGGACTGTGGTATGTGAAATATATCGCTTGGTATATTTATTTCACGTCGATTCGGAAATTGATAATTGAATTAATCGTTTCATCCTGGCCTTCTTACTCTGAGATATTCTTACGTAGAACTGAAAATCAAGGTTTGAAATACGCATTATTTTTGTTTAAAAGATTAGGGCCCTCGTTTGACATCAGTTTTATCGCAAGTGAAGTACACTATTCGATCAAACTGAACTTTTTTGTTGTTGATAAAATGTGCAATAATTTTCATAGACATTCTTGGATGAGTGAAGCGAGGACTGAATTTCGCCTTAGACCTACTCGAAAAAAACGATCGTTTTTACTTGCTTTTTGTTTGCACTCCACATCTCGAATGAAATTACAAATGGAACTTGTTCTAATTCGAATTTGTATAGTTTTGAGGCGCATGTTTTCATTGTATGCTTTTTCTAGTAACCGTTTTTTTTTCTATGTTATCGCATCTTAAATGCGCAAGTGTGAATTTTTGGTTTTTGCACAAGTATTTTTCACAGTAATTCATTGAGTGCTTACTTCTTTCTTCTATTGATTAACTTCGCGCATGTCTCGTTTTCTTTCGTAATTTTAGGTTGCCCTTTTTTTCCCCTGTTTTTTCAACTTATTTTTTGTGTGTTTTATAGAGTTATTTCATTTACGTTATCGCCACAGTCAAGCCCTTATAAGGCCTTGTGGATAAGCGATGTGAATTTTGGTAATTGTAATGTTTCTAACTTTTATTTTCCCAATAGAAAAAAAAATCGGTAGCACTATTTTTGAGAAAACCAATTTCGATGTTTTTAATAAACCAATTAAAATAACCCAGAGGAGAAAATTTGTGAACAATATTTCATTCGACTTAATTCAAATTTCGACAAAATTTTGATGTAATAATGATAAATAACATTCTTTCTTATAAAGTTTCACATGAATCGTATCAGCCGTTTCGATGAAAAAAGTATTGTAATTTGTTTTACATCAATTAAAACTATTGCTAAACCCTTCGAGATTATATCAAATAGTTAGGGGGGCCTGTGAGCAATTGAATTAAGAGAGATCAAAATGAGTGATGACGAAAAAACGAAGAAAAATTACTACACTCATAACCCGTGACCAGACCAGAAGCCATTACACAACATTTTAAAAACAAAAAGTTTTAAACTCACGGTGTACACATATAGCTTTCCATCACATTCCGTATAAATATGCCTAGGCCTATATCGTTAATCCAACAACAACGTATGTTGAGTTTTCCTAGTATTGTACACTATAAAGTTTGCCCATTTGTATTTTCTCATTTGCGTGGCATACATCATATAATACTTCATGTCAAAATAGCTCGGTTTGATAATATTCGGGTCAGCCATTTTTACCTCTAGAATAATGTTAATGTTTTAAGAAAAACATTAGAATTGTGAAAACTGCTCCATAATTCTTTTTTCGCGCTAATTTTGCAATCAATGTCACTTGAGATATTTATCAATCATGTACGACTTCATATCTGATTTTGAATTATTCAAAAGGGAGCTTAACATCTGGCTACATTTGATCACTTTTTGAATTCCATTTAACAATCCTAAATTTCATCCTACTCCTACGTTCTCCAATTCAATTGAATTAAGAATTGAACAAAATTTAACTTTATAATTGCTATAATCTAAATTCATGTTATTATTATATATTATTATTATAAGTATATTTCATTCTCTTTTGTCATTTTGAATGAACTGTTTGAATAACCGCATCATATTTATATATCATTGTTGTTGTTTACATCTATTTTTGTCTATTTTTTATTCTATTATTTTGATTATTTATTTTTTTAGTTCTCGCCCTCTTGGATATATTCATTCTGGTCAATTCATTTTCCTCCTTTCCCACACACAGGCTTCGGCTTACGTAGGTCTTGCTTCAATTAATTATTATTATTGAATTATTATGATCATTATTATTTTTCATGTGATTGATTTAATTGTATGTCTGAACAAGTTGTTCTGAACCAAGCATTATTATTGAATAAACGAATGAAAATAATAAATAATCTAGAATTAAACATAATACAAGTCACAGTTTCTTCAAAATAGAAAAGGGTAGTACTATACTTGTACAACACTTGACAAACTATAATATGCTATATAAATACAGTATATTCTCACTTTCACGATCACACAACCTCTCAATATATATATATATATATATATATATATATATATATATATATATATATATATATATATATATGTATATATATATATATATATATATATAAATATATATATATATATATATATATATATATATATATATATATATATAGATATATATATATATATAAATATATATATATATATATATATATATATATATATATATATATATATATATATATAGAGCCACCCCCTTGACTCAGTCAACTATCGCACTGCGTTAGGAACTGAAGTCAGGTCGGGCGTGGGTTCGAGTCCCGCATAGGCATGGATTTTTGTAAGCGACCCAATTAAATATCATCACTTCATCGCTTCATTACCCCCGCTCATTCGTGACCCGTATAACCTCAGTATCTTTCTTCTTCACGCAACAGCGCTTTCTCCGACGATGTTGCCAGCTTGAATACGTGAAATTATATACTATTTTTCAAACATTTGGACCACTTTTAGATAATTATATCACCTTGTGAGAAATATTATGCTACACAACATTTTTCAAAATGATGTGATACGAATTAGGGGACAGCTTGATGAATTTATCAATATGTACAGGTTAACATTAGGAAAACTGAGTCATTTTGAATGATTTTATTTTCAATATTTTGTATAATATTTAAACTGAATAGCTCTCCAGCAATTGTGAATATCACACATTTTTCAATCAAAAAATGTGAAAAAGGGAAAATTGAACCATCAATGTGAACTACTATTCTAGTAATGTCTTTGACCCTATGGACATAATAGTAATGATAGCGGGTTGTCTACAGCAACACCGGTCTCCGGTGTGTTCACCCAGTCTGGATCACTCAGTCCTCTTCTCCACATTTCTAACAGGACCCTAATTCTCGAGATTATGATATTATGAGATAAGATTATTTAGGTGGAATTCTAGTAACCTCACTGAAAATGATATGAAAAAACCATAACAATAATAATCTCATCTCTCAATCTCATCTCATAATCTCGAGAATAAAGGCTCAGCACCTGCTTCTTCCACTTCTTCTCTGGGCGCCCTCGTCTTCTTGTACCAGAAGGTATCCACGCCTGCAGTCTTTTCGGCTACCTCTGAGATTCCATGCGCCGAACATGCCCATTCCAGAGAAGTATCTTTGATTCTTTGCAATCCAACACTGTCCCTTCCACTCCCATCCGTCTTCGAATCTCATAATTTCTCACGTGCTCTAATCTCCCCCACAACTTCTTCTCAGGAAAACCATTTCCACTGCCAGAAACCTTTCCCTATTCCTCTGCGTCACCTCCCACGTTTCTGCACCATTCAGAAGTATGCTATATGTATGCTATGATACATGTTTATGATAAAATCATAAATGTTCATCATATGTCAATCATGGCAGCCATTGTATGTGAATAGCATTATCTTTAATAAAGATATAGATACATAATATATACATATATATGTATTTATATATATATATATATATATATATATATATATATATATATATATATATATATATATACATATGAATATATATATATATATATATATATATATATATATATATATATATATATATATATATACATGTATATGTATTAATATATATATATATATATATATATATATATAGATATATATATATATATATATATATATATATATATATATATATATATATATATATATATGTGTGTGTGTGCGTGTGTGTATATATACGGTACCTTATACAGTGAGGATGAATAATCAAAGAAAAAATTGCGAATTCACGATATTAGTAAAACTTTCTAACAGGAAAATTAAAGAAGGGAGAGATATGCTAGAGTCCTGGGACCTCATTTCTGTGAATAATTACTCATCCTAACTGCGTTTTATCCTAAATTCTCTATTCATGAATAAGTAGGGGGTCAATTAGAAATTAAGTTTCAGTATATTCAGTCAAGTCGTTTTAATAAATGTCGAATACGAACACTTCAATTGTTCTATCATAGGGGCCTGAAGGCCTATATTGAAGAATAGTACATTGAAGAATAGTACATTGACGATACGACAGTTGGGTCAAGTGATCACTTACGACATCCATCACATTCAGGAATCAGGATTATCTGATACTAGGCAAACGCGTTATGTGTTTCCGCGTTGATGGATGAGCTGGAACATATCAACTTATCTTTGGATTGGTTATTATATATATATATATATATATATATATATATATATATATATATATATATATATATATATATATATATATATATATATACACCTTGAGATCCAAACCATTACATCACTGCCATCTTATTTTCCATTAATAATTTATATGATAATCAATAAGGCTTTGTTTTAATCTTTTACAATCAAGTGGTGACACTTGTTGCTTTGATTTAATTGGTATCTTAATAGCTTTGAATAATTAACACAAATAACATTATATATTTTTTTACATCAAAACGGCTGATCCGATTCGAGTGAAAGTTCGGAATAATGTGTATCATTAGCAGATTGAAATTCTCTGAGAATTTGAATCCTCTCAGATGAAATATTTTTCACGAATGTTTTCCTCTGGGTTATTCTAATGGGATTTTTGAAAACTTTGGAATGAGTTTTCTCATAAGTGGTTCAATCGATCGTGCCTCAAAACTATACAGCATCAAGTCAGATAGGTATTCATGTGTGTGCCAAGTTTCATCATGATCTGAATCTCTGTTTGACCTGTAGAGCGCGAACAAAAAAAAAAAAAAAAAAACCCATTCGATTTTTCAAGTACAGTGAAATTGAGTCTTCGCTACGCTCATCCAATTATGACTGTTGGAGCTCTATCTCAGCGACGAACCGTGTACCAAATCGCGTACTTCCGGTTACTTCGATATACCTGGAAACGGCGGCCATTTTCATTTTTCAACTACCAGTTGGAGCTATACTCTCACGTTAGTAATTCAGCAAGGCCTCCTATATTATCACATAATCGTGTAATAATATAGAAGGTCTTGAATTCGGGCACTAAATATAGAACAAGTTTCGGTAGGCCTACACCTGACAACAATCAGCTTGGACAACGAACATGGCCGCCGTTACCCACTATTCAAGGTCATCAAGTAGTACGAGTTTTTGACATGGAGTTATTCCTCCCAGTATGACAGTATACTTTATACAACTCCATGTTATGACTTCCAGGTTTACACAAAAATGCACACCATTTTATTCTCATCAGCCCCAAAACTCTTGATTATACAATTAAGTAATAATAATATTTGTGTTCAGGTTTATAAAGAATTGTCTCGTCTCAATGAAAATATATTAGGTATGTTTTGCCTGTTATTGGACCCAAAACGAGATAGAATTAATACTAACGTTCTATAATATTTGATGTTCGTGCGTGTATATATTTGAACGTATTATCTTCCTTCAACAACGAAAATGCTTTTTAATCTTGTGTAGAGAAAGTCACGATAACAGCTCAAATGAAATCTATCTGTAGGCCGTAATGGAATTTTTAAATACCTGTTTGGAAGGAAAATATACAAGACTTTTTATATATAGAACTTATTTACTACTCAAACTTGGCTTTCTCCAAGATGAGTTCGAAAGAAGAAAAGTTTGAAGTGTTATTTAGTTCTCGTAGAAAAGCTGTCGCATTAAATGAAACTCTTACATCTAGCGTTGCATCAGTGTCAGCTTACGTTTCGGTGATTAATTTTTAATTTAGGCCAACACGTTGATATGTGATGTTGAAAGAAATTATAGGAATTTCAAAATACAGTCATGAGAATATTTATATCAAGTATTGAAAAAATGTATACAGAAATAATCCATAAGACGGGACAAAGCAAAAATATCTCCTAATTGCTTGAATACGAACTAAGAAAACAATCGAATGAATATTTAATACTCTTGTTCTGTTCGAACCAAATTCGAAGTGAAACTTCAACAGAGTGATATCAGAACAAAGAAATAAGCAAGCTTAAGTGCTTAAAAAACAGATACAACAGCACAAAAATACTATTGTGCGGTGACAATTCACTCTTCAAAATCAACAAAAAAAACGTCAACAGTTTTATACCAGAGACAGCATACTGCACATTATCTGTGACATTACCAGGCGAATTCCGTAAGGACTAGTGTGAGGTCTTAACTTCTTTCATACAATAACAACGATTATTCATATGTATACTTCGAAGAGTACCAACCATGAACTTGTATCCGCGAAAAAAGTCGGTCGTCTAACAACATAACAAATACAAATATCATCGTTTTATTTTTTCATAGCTGTACTATTTTTATGTCATAACGATTTTTCAGGACGAGGTTCACGATAAAAAACGTAACGGCGTCTTTCAAAAGTATTATAGGGCCTACCAATGGAATCATGAAGAGATTACATTCAATCAACAAATATTGTACAATATTTTATTCACTTAGGCCCAGTATTACCAAGTCCAGTTATATTTATCTGAGAGTTGGTGAAAACAAATACCACAGGTAACCACGGTGATAGCAAGTTTGAACTGTCAGATAAAGGCTAACTGGACTTGGTAATACCGGGCCTTGGAGACGAAATATTTTTTTTGTGCATAGAAGTATAACTTCTATTTCTTACGCTCTCTAATTGGACATGATTTTTTTGACAAATTTGATGTTCAAAGCTTCAGTGTTATTGGAGCATTATGAGACAGAACTGCGAACACAACTGCAATGTTACACGAAAACCAGACGATGGTAATTAGCAACTATATTTAATGAGCCGTCAAGTAGAGCTGCCAGTAGCATAGAGGAAACGGGCATTGTTTTCATTACATCTCGGCTTTCTCGGCCAAGTTATGAAACTTGCTCCATATAATGGAAGAAATAATAATGAGAATATTATATATTCATTTCTTGTATATTTTTTCTGGCCAAGATTTCATTAACGGGAGTATAAAAGTGAAACTTAAAATGGATAATGTCCATAATTTAGCCCGTTTAATGCTCGAAACAGTATCAAGTCCTTTACGATACGTCATATTTGTGAAAGACTAATATGACACCGGTACATATAGCTCCATGTAACCAGAGATACGAGGGTCATATTGGACCTCGGTTCGATCCCTGCTACCATCCATCTTTGCATTACGTATCTTATGGTTACCCTCTATAGGCGAGGCTGATTCCGGAATGATTCCTAAAATATAGGCAACAACCGCTTTCTTCACACTATCTTTCTCATAACCCAAGAAACCTTCATCTCATCATCCCAACATCTCGCTACTTATCATCCGACGCCAATAGATCTTGAATATCAGTATGGAGCGTCGTTAACCCTAATATAGACGTATATTTGAAAAAATAGCAATACGAATTTGGATACCGAATAAACATTGTCTCACATCCTATATTCACAATTTTGCGTCACTCTTTTATCATGTATATCATGTTTCATCATGTAGCTCAATGGGTGTATAGCTTTGAGTACAGAATGCATTGAGCTATGAGTTCAACTCTGAGCTTGGCCACATTTTCATGATTTGACAAAAAGTCCATACATATCTGAATATATATATATATATATATATATATATATATATATATATATACCTCTATATATATCTCTACATCCGTTCAAGATGGCGGAAAGTGCAGATGCACTGGATAGCGGCTCGCGAGTTTTGGTGAATAATAAGTGCAAAAAGTGCAATAAGAAATTCACGAATGGTGTTAAATGTAGAGATTGTCAATCTGGCTTTCATTTGAAGTGTATATCTCATGAAGTTAACGTCAGTGAGTTACGTATCGACACAAATGTTTGGAGGTGTCAGACATGTATTGAACAGAACAACGCAGTCATTGAAACAGCCAGTAATGGAGACCTTGATGGCGGGAAAACAACAACAGAAAATACTGAAACGCAGATGCTTCAGGTAATTCTATGTGAAAAAGAGAAACTATTGAATGAAAAAGACAAGCGATTAGGAAATCTCGAAGAAACAAACAAATTGCTCCGTGAAAAAGTGGAGATTTTAACGAAAAAGTTGAGTGAAATATACGAAAGTAAGGTTAGTGGTGGCAGGGTGAACATGAACATTAGTTCACGAATCAGACAACAGGGGAAAGTAGTGAGCGAGATGATCGATAAATACGAATCACCGATGAAGGCGGTGCATTGCGCAAATGTTCATCAAGACAGGGACCATGATGTCTTAGATGATATTAATACTGAAATTCGAGATGGTATGGTGAATGAGGAGGAAGATGAAGTAGATCTGGAAGAAGATGAAGAAAAGAAACGAGAAGAGAGGGAGTGGAAAAGAAAGAAACGAGAAGAAGAAAAGAAGAGGTTATGGGAAGAAAGAAGTGAGAGATGTAAGAGAATACTAGACAACCATCGACAACCAACAAATATTGGGAGTTCAAATATTGGGAGTTGCGAAGAATCAACATTTGAGGCTGAAGATGTATTAGTGGTCGGTGACTCTATAATCAGAGGTGCGGGTGACTGGTGTCGGAAATATGGATGTGAAGTGAACGTTTACTCGGGAATACGGGTGTCAGAACTAAAGAATATTATATTAAATAGAAGTGAGAATCAAGGAGTACCTAAGGTGATAGCAGTGCATGTCGGCACTAACAACATTAAACATCGTACGGGAGTGCATGTGATGGCCGAACTCTCTGACCTAATTGATGAAGGACGTGCAAAATATAAACAAGCAAAGTGGGTCATCAACGGTATTGTGTTTCGGGACGATACACACGACAGTACGATCGAAAAACTAAACGAGAGCATAGAATGGCTCTGCTGGCAAAAAGATGTAACTTACATAGATCCGAATGAGAGACTTTCTCCTAATGAATCATCGAAAGATGGTATTCACCTAAACTATAGGGGTGGTAATTTCCTGGGCCAGCTGATGATCGAAAAGATCAAACTTTTACTGAAAGTAGAAACAGAAGTATTTTCAGCAAGTACAAAAAAACTAGAAGGTGAAGGGGGGGAGTCTTTGCCAAGAATCATAACAAATGACAATAGTGATACACAACAAATAATGACCTTAAGTAGGCCTATAGATGAGATACATTTGGCTGACAATGTGAATATATTACTGAACGAGGCGATCTATTTCAAAAGTGCATCATACACCCCTACTCATCAACTAATATATGTCACAGAAAGTGAAAGGGATGATAACTTGCGTGACCTAGTTACTTGTGACAACAAAACCCGCCCTTCGGATATAGTCCTTGAGGGTAACAACATTGCTGGTTTCAATCATCAAGTTCGACAAAGTATAATTGAAACCTGTTCTTCGGAACCTGCCATTCAAGATATGCACAACATAGCTGATGTCAATGCAAATGCAGGAGAGAAAACTTATCCATGCAATACCTATTTTGAATTAAACATTTTCCATACAAACATACGTAGTATAAAAAATAAAATTGACTTGTTGGATATGTTCATCGGCTCACTCGATGTTAGAGTAGACATTTTATGTTTCTCGGAACATTGGCTTACAAAGAATATTGTAAACAATGTAAAGTTACCCGGCTTCTATTTAGCGACCAATTATTGTAGAGGCACACAACGTGGTGGAGGTACTGCTATTTACATGAACAAAAATAGTGGCGTACGCTATATAGAGAGAACTGATATAAATAGTATGGCATTGGAAAGAGACCTGGAAATATGTGCATTAGAAGTAAAACAACCTGTTCGTATTATAATCGTGGCATTGTATCGAGTCCCTGACTCTCAAAGGATTCATACTTTTTTCGAAAAGCTCAAAAATTTACTTGATTATATCAATAGAAAGGATATCAATTTTTTAATCAGTGGGGACTTCAATATAAATATTATGGATGATAAACTTGCTGCACATATGTTAGAAATCACAACAATTTATAATTTAACAATTCTGAACAAACAATGTACTCGAATTGCGACGACAAAACATGCAACGTCAGCGACCGTAGTTGATAATATGTTAACTAATTCTGATGATATAATTTTCAAACGTAATATTGACCATGGGCTTTCTGACCACCACGGTCAATTGGCAACTATATTGTATAAAGAGAGAACTCCCAGGAATATTGTTTCATCTGCAAGTAGTTTCTTAGTCAAAAGAACGTTCAAACAATACCAGATTGACAAATTTGTATTAGAACTCAGTGATACGGATTGGGATTGTATTTACAAATGTAACACGGTTGATAGTATGTACAATCAATTTATGTTCATTTTTAATAGATTATTTAATAGAGTATTCCCCTTGGTTAGAATAAATAAAACGCCATCGCAACAAAACAACAAACACGCTTGGTTTAATAATGATCTTAAGAAATTGGGTGTTGAAGTGAAATCATCATACGCACATTATAGACATACGGGTAAAATTGAAGACAAAAGTATATACTTGGAAATGAAAAAGAATTATGTCAAGGAAATAATGAAAGCAAAACGTAAATTTAATATTGATATTATCAAAACAGCTAAGAATAGAACAAAGGCGGCATGGAATATTATTAAAAATACTAACAATGAAAGCAAGAAAACAAAAAATGATCTGAAGTTGATACACAATGATGTAATTGTAGATGATTATAAAGAATTATCAAATATATATAATAGCTACTTCAATTATATCACACTTAAGTTACAGAATGATAGGAAATCAAATCTGTGTAACCATGTGAGACAGATGGCAAATTGTGATATGGCTCGTGTGAGCAATAATATTAATATGTTTTTAACTCCACTGTCACTCAAAGAGTTTCATGATATTATGGATGTGGTAACTAAAAAGCAGTCTGCAGGTTTCGATGACATACCTTGCTACATACTGAAATATGCTTCTGCATTTATTGCTAAACCGCTGACACACATTGTTAACGAAAGTTTTAAAGAGGGTACATTTCCGGAAATATTAAAATTAGCTTTAATCAAACCGTGTTTCAAAAAAGGAGACACTCGAATGGTTGAAAATTATAGACCTATTTCCATTTTATCTGTATTCTCAAAGATTTTTGAAAATGCATTTTGTATGCGACTAGTGCATTTTCTAAATACACATAAGCTTTTTAGTGATTCCCAACATGGTTTTATAAGGGGACGTTCAACAGTAACTGCGATAGCTAGCTTCGTTAGTAACATTCTTGCCTCATGGAATAATCATGAAATTGCAACTGGTATATTGTATGACTTCTCTAAAGCTTTCGATGTCGTGAAC
Organism: Brachyptera risi; assembly: GCA_964007535.1. Lineage (NCBI taxonomy): Eukaryota > Metazoa > Arthropoda > Insecta > Plecoptera > Taeniopterygidae > Brachyptera > Brachyptera risi. The sequence goes on along the minus strand of OZ023330.1, from coordinate 29,656,686 downwards.
CACGAAAAATTGCTACATAAATTGAAGTGTCTAGGTATTGTTGGAAACCCGAACAAATGGATCCAATCTTTCTTAAGAGATCGCAAACAAGTGGTAAAATTAATTGATAATCATGGACATACACATCTGTCTGATGAAGTTACTTTCAACACAGGAGTGCCTCAGGGATCGACAATTGCTCCGATACTGTTTATTCTATTCACAACTGATCTACCAAATAATGTGAAAAATGGCAAATTAACGCTCTATGCAGATGACACAAGTCATTTAATTCAAGGATCAAAATCGTGTATTAACCAAGCTAATTCAAAATGCAACAATAATTGTCATACCAACAACATAAATGCAGCAGTAGAAGAGCTATCTGAGTGGGTAACGGCTAACGACTTGTATTTAAATAGCTCTAAAACAGTATTTATGCAGTTTCAGTACAATGCTAAGAGTAGGCATATACATTCTACAACTCTCGACAATGTGTCATCACCACTAATTTACCTGGAGGGTAAAAGTATAGAAGAGAAAGAGGAAGTTAAATTTCTTGGTATCATCCTTGACAAACAATTGACGTGGACTAGTCACATTAAATATATTTCTCAGAAAGTAGCATCAGGCTGCTACTTGGTGAAGCGTATAATGGATGTTTGCGATTTTGTGACCGGAAAACTTGTTTATTTTGCACACATCAACTCTCATTTACAATATGGCATAATACTATGGGGGCACTCCCCCAAAGTTAATAGCATTTTCATACTTCAAAAGAGAGCGATTAGGTACCTCGCAAATGCTAGCTTTAACCCCTGCGCTGAAGTTTTTTATAAGGATTCTTGCCGACCTCTCTTCATAAAATTTAAAATCATGACACTTCCATGCATATATATTTATAATACTATACTTTACGTAATAGATAATAAGTATCTAATTAACGATTTTGACGATGAACATACTTACAATACAAGACACAATAATATAAAAGTCCCAGTTCACAATCTGTCTATTTTTAAAAAAGGACCTATATATGCAGGTACATATCTTTTTAATGCCTTACCTCTGACACTCAAGAGAAAGAAGGAAAATAAATTTAAACTGGGTCTAAAACATTTGCTGATTACAAAGTGCTATTATAGTATACAAGAATTCATACGAGATGCTCCATAAATATGAAGAAATAATATGGCATCTTCTCTTTTAACATCTTACGAAGCTTGGTATTCTGGTGTGTAATATATACTGCTATATATGTGACAATTTGAACCTTGACAATTTGAAAAATGATTTTTTATGTATTCCATAATTCCATAATATCAATCTTATTTTTATTCTCTCTCATGACGATGGCAATATCATGTATATGATCAATCTGTACAAATAAACATTATTATTATTATTATTATTATTATTATTATTATTATTATTATTATTATTATTATTATATATATATATATATATATATATATATATATATATATATTTATATATATATATATATATATATATATATATATATATATATATATATATATATACACATATATATATATATTTGTATATATATATATATATATATATATATATATATATTCATATATATATATATATATATATATATATATATATATATATATATTCATATATATATATATATGTACATATATATATATATATATATATATGGATATATTATATATATATATATATATATATATATATATATATATATATATATATATATGAATATATTATATATATATATGAATATATATATATACATATATATATATATATATATATATATATATATATATATATATATATATATATATATATATGTATATATATTGTATCAATTATGATATATAAATACCAAATACGGCAATGAACTATTCAATTCAGGAAATATCCCAGTAAGATTGTGATGTTCATTTTGATTTTTGAACAGTCAAGATATAAGTAGAGTTTACTTCATCACCTAGAGACTCAGTTCATAGTGTTTATAGACAATTGTGGTACGTTGTAAACATTTGAAAACTCTCACCATGCATCAGGTGAGTAGGCTGCATAAATGAAATATAATTAGCTGTGGCTCAATTTACGTTATCAGTTATCAGAATATAAATCGGACAATATTATGTACCCAGCATTGAGAACCGTCGAGATCATATAATATTTCGTAGAATACATTCATCAATGTTGTATTTATTTCTTATAACACAAAACCATCCTCACAAAAGTATACAGCGTTATCCTTATAACTAGAATTCACGAAAAATGTCTGTAGTATACCAACTAGAGATGATTGTAAAAAAAAACGCCGGATATTATGTAATCACAGTGCAGCGTTCAGGCTTCCACGCTTTTTGAAGATGCATAGCGTTTTTTATCGCAAATCTCGTCCTTAAAAACCAGTATGCCTCGTTCATAACATACCTATACAAATTCGACGATGGTATTCGTGTTTTTTATAGTGGTGGACCACCTTTTTCCTTCGTGAATACAAGTATACCGGTACATAAAGTTTTTAATCGATTTCTTTGTCCAAACGGTACGATATACTAACTTATTCTGTCTTCTTTTGAAAACAATCTAGCTTATATAAAGCCAATTTTTGAATCAATTTACTTCTTCACTCTTTAGTCCTGAGTTTATATAGAAAAAAGCAACATAAAGTGTCTGGTAGTCAGTAACAATTCAGTATTCAACTGCTTTTCTGCTACTTTAGAGAGAGAATAACCTATACATACAACAAACAATCAATAGCCTACATCTCTTACTGGACCCTTATTCTCGAGATTCATGAGATGTGAGTTGTAATTTGTGGAATGAGATGAGATAGCTTTCTCACTCATTTCCAGTGGAATTATTCGGAATCTCACCGAAATTTCACTTATTCCACATTTCAAAAAACTCGAGAATAAGGGTCCTGGTTTCTTACAGTTTATCATCATTTTATGTTATATCAATTCATTATCTGTATTGATTTGTATTGTATTTGCAAAGTTTCAAATAATTATATATACCTTTCTTTAAATTGACACGTCTGTATGATTTGTATCTAATATGTATGTTCCACAGATGAGCCTCTGGCTCTGTGGGAATTATTCATGATGTCAATTATGAACTTTGTATACTCTAAATAAAACACCTTGAAAAAAAATATTGTATCAATCTTGTGAGAGATAAATATAAGCATATGATGGTGAAATATGTTGGCTTCATTGTATCATTTGAGGTTTCACCTCCAGGAAATCGGAATGAGTTTGGTTAGCAGTTTACATTTGTTCAGATAACAAATTATTGGTAATTGTACACATAACATTTGAGCCATGCATATACCTTGGTAATATAACTACTAACTAATACTACTAACTTGGTAATATAATACTCTCATTCTACATTATCTTAACTGGAGTGTTGTATTATTACCACCATGGCAGGTCGTATCAACATATCATAAAATAAGTGTTGATAAATAACAATGATAGAAATGAAGTCAGTAATTTTTGATGATTATATATTTCTTTATTCAGCAAAATAACAAGTACATATAGTTCACAAAAACCTCCACAAAGCCTGTAATACAGACCTAACTGTGGAAATGAATAATAATTGTTTTGCATTGAAATAACCGAGTTGATATCAAATCTGAATAGACTAACTCGCACTACTATTTCGTAATTCAACTTTCAACTTTCAAACTTTCAAATTGAATTTGAAATGAAATGATAATGATAATAGATTGAAATTTAATTGTATGAATACCCACCAGGCCTATCGAAAATGCCAGTAATGTTGGAATCTAATTTTTAAAATGAATTTTCATTTTCAAATTTATTCGAACTTCCAATTTGTATTTCATTGTTGAAATGAATTTCAATTGTTGATTGAATTACCAGTATTATTGAATCTCAATTTTTAAACAAATTGGAAATTTTAAGTAATTGCAATTTTCACATCAAATTGAATTATTGGATGAAATGCAAACAGTAATCTGAATGAAAAAATAAATGAATAAAATAAACAAATATTGGATGTATAGGTTTTTCACTCAGTCTAGTTGAAATCTATATGCATGCATGATGGTTATAGACGTGTATGTGTATAGTTTGGTTTTGTTTGTAGGCTTTTGTCTATAGCATATTATGATTTCGAGTCTTTTTGCCTGCCTGCCCGCCGCTCTCGGAATTCAGTCACGCCAAGTCCCAGCTTGGTTACGTCGGGTCAGGTTTAAGTCGTCAATACATTCTAGAAAGTAGAGTTTTTGAAACTTCGATTCAATTTCCAAATGAAAAAAAAATAATGAAGAATTTGATCACGTTACGATTTTCAGAAACAATGAATAGATATTAGGGTTTAAGGCGCATCGACAGCGAGGTCATTTGGTCAAGTATTTATAGGCAGAATAATATTTTCATATCACGTCTTCACGATATTGACGTCAAGACGTCAATGACGTCTTACAGTGCGAATATATATATATATATTTTTTTTTTTTAAATAACATCGACACTTGATACAAAATCATTGTTCCCTAATTATGGCTAAATGTGAGATATGGCGGTATACAAAAAAAAAGTTGAAATTATAGTTTGCCGATCTAGATTTTTCAACTAAATAATTTAATTATATAACTTTATTTGTATCATATAATCATAAGTTATGTTGCCCGCACAAAAATTCGTTCTTAAGCGGGCTTCTTATTATTTAATCAACTTATTTTGCATTCAAGGCACTTTTTCTTTATTTTTCTTATATTATCGGTACTTCGTATGTATATTTATTTTGTTACCTCCATTTGTTGTGATTCTATTTTATATTTGTTATGTAATAATTGATAAGAATAAAAAAACATATCAAATTGAAATGGAATTGATTCTTCACGCTCCAAGGATTTTTCATCCATATATTCATAAGTTTTCTAGAGCTGCAGGTGGCCGTTAGTGGACTTGTTGAAGAAGTAAACATTTTGGTTCATTAATTAAAAAATCATTGTATGCTAACTTTTGTGATTTCAATTTCTTGCAATTTCACGAAAACCCCATACATTGACAAAATACTCTCACAACCGAAACAAAACTCAAAAAGAGGAAGCTTTGAACATCTCTCATTTTCTTACACAAGCACACACACACACACACACACACACATATGTATATATATATATATATATATATATATATATATATATATATATATATATATATATATATATATATATGTATATATATATATATATATATATATATATATATATATATATATATATATATAGGCCTATATATATATATATATATATATATATATATATATATATATATATATGTATATATATATATATATATATATGGGTGTGTGTGTGTGTGTATATACATATACTTCAAATCTGTTCTTCCCAAATAGATTTCCGGTAAAAATACATTTCATATTTCAATATTTCACTTCCCAACTGTTCTGAGTACAAATCTTTCTGAAATACGCTTCAGTGAACCTCTACGAGAGGTCCACGGAGACTCTAACCCCATAATTTTTATGATGTCCCCAAAGACACCTGACTGTCCCCATTCCTTATACCTTACTTTACCATCGCTGGTCCAATAAGTTATTTGTATTTTGACTGGTTAATCCACCAGAGACCACCAGCATCCACGTAGTTGATAACGTAAGTGCTCAGTGACCCGAGCTTGAACTCTTACGTGCATTAACATTCGAATTATTCGAATTTCAAACGTATTGGTCAAAACTCATCTGCTGAGCGTTTTAAATATGATTATGGAGCATTTCGTAGCCGCTCGGAAGAAGCATGTCGTGAAATCGTGCCTTGTCTCCTGAGGGTGCCGGTCTTACATTATTACTACATTTCCATCACTTGGCACATTCTTATACTGACAAATTGTGAACTGCCAGATAGTGTGCAAATGGTGTCATGTTGAAAAGACAGGATGCTAGAATAGGATGTATAAGTTACTATACAGGTAAATACCGCGAATCAGTTCATAACATGATTGCGTGGAGGTAAAAAAATCTCAACTCATTTGTCTATAAAAAAAAGCGCATTACATCGTTGAACTGAAGCATCAGCCCTATAAATACATTGATCAATGAGCCTTAAATGAGAAATTAATCAATTCAAATTTTCGATAATGTATTCTCAATTGATCAATATAAATTATTAATCATATATGGTTTTCAACATTACAAATCGATTGTATTTAAAAGATGCGTGCGACCGATATTGTCAGAATTTATTTTCAATATGCAGTTTCATAATTATACTGTGGGACTATCTCGTATAACTAGTATACAGCCAGTAACTCGAAGTGAAATCGAATTCTAAATTTATTTTCATTTTTGTGTAAGTAAAACAGAAATCGGAATCCCTATGCCTAATCAATAAAAACTGAAATCGGAATCGAATGACATACTACATATGTCTCTGATAAAAACAGAAATTTCAATCGAAATAGATTATTTATTAGGTTATTCGAGTCTCTGATCATATTTGTAGTACCAAAATTCCTCAAAAGCCTATTGTAATAAATACTTATCATCACAGAAGCTAAACACAGCCGAACAGTTGTGGCTTGTGATATTGAATAAGTTCACAACCTAACAACACCAACACTAAACCCGCACCTCATATGTCAAATATTATAAGCTTATTGAACTTTGTAAATATACATTCCACATTTTCCACAATAGAAGGATTATCTTTTTTACAAATAGCTTCCGTTTTTTATAACTTGTATGCCAGATGTAATACAGAAACAAAATAAATTGAAATGCTGTTATTTATTCACTTGGTGTTTGGAAATTTCCGTAGAAAACAAGAATTGTAATTTCCCACCAAAGAAGGATAGGATTTTGATCGCAACCATTTAAATCTGGGAATAGACTTACTTTTTTTATTCTCTCAACTGCATGATCTTAAATTGTGTGAACATCAGTTGTGACCTTTTGATTAAGGTGTAAATAACATGTTAAATATTTATATCGAACATGGTTGATGAAAAATGAAACTAAAATGACGATTGTGGTATTAAAAATGAATCGAAATTATTGCGTCGGAAAGTAAAAGCGAAATATAAATTACCGATTTGAATGAATCAGAATAGAAATCGAAATCGATATGAATATTTGCTAGAAAAGTAAAATCGGAATCGAAATATTCATAAATTCAAATTGGAAGTGAAAGTGAAATCGATGTGAGAAAACATTTCACTTCAAGTACCTGTTTATATCTATTATTCCAGCATAATTATAGTGAGTATATAGAATTACCATATCATATGCTCAGTGTACATATATTTAATCTCGTATAGGCCTACATAATATTTTTCGTATTGAATACTTGGATAGGATAGCCAAATCTGAAATGAGAATTGTCGTGTTGAAACACATATTTGTATGGATACATGAACTGCAAATAATGGTATCGGAAATTAAAGTCAGTTGGAACCTTCAACATTGACATTCTTGACATTCAAACCTTCCAAATGCAGTCTACTATAATTTCAACAAATCAAATGCACACTATCATCTTGAAATTATCCTTAAACTTTGTACGTTACCAATAATTACTAAACATGGCGTGCGATCGTCCTGGCGACGCCCCCTGAATGGACTTTCCTAGTTCCGGTACAAGTTCATCGGTAAGAACCAAGTACCGGAACTTGCGAAGTCCATCCAGGGGGCGTTGGTCCTGGAATTGAATAAGCATGAACCATCTCAAAACTATATCTGAAATACAATGCTTTCTTCACATACAATGTCAAGGGGTCAAATCAACTGTATTCAATAATACGAATACGATGAGTGAGTGGAACCGATTATGACCAACTTTGGACGCATTGAAAACGGATGGGCAGAATTCAATACCGCGTTTGATACAAGAAAAACAATCTTGTACAGGATTAACTAAAAGTGAAGGTATTTTTTTCCAGCTGATCAGAACAGTCAGGCTTGTTATATTGCATAGTACTTGACACAGTTGTTGACAGGTATTAGACGAACAAAAATCAGACTTTTCTTTCAACTCAAGTTACCAATACGGGATAATGAGGACAGTTGTCAATCGGTTTACTACATTGAAGAGCTATTATCAAATGTATGAAACATTACTATATCAATATATAAATTTGAATATATTTAAATATATATATATATATATATATATATATATATATATATATATATATATAAATAAATATATGTATATATATATATATATATTACATATATATATATTACATATATATATATATATATATATATATATATATATATATATATATATATATATATATATATATATATATATATATATATGTGTGTGTGTGTGTACATGAGTATACATGGATATTTAGTCAAATGGGTATAAAATATAGTGAATATGGAATGAATCAATATAACAATTCTTCCAGAATTAAAACAATCATACTTTGGCATATAATATAACCATTCAATATTCAAGTGAGACATTGCCATCGCATTTTAATTGGTACAAGCTGGAGATAATTGTTTCAGAAATATTATGTTTCATGGAAAAAATCTCTCCTCACACTGTTTATACTCATAATTCCATCTCGTCTTACATAAGTTGTGGGTACTTTTTGTTGTGCCCTATCTTTTCGAGGCAGTAATATAAATACGGGGCTCATTGAAATCAGCTTGTTGTATGCTGGCTTTTCGGGGTTCTTTTCTATAGATAGATCAAGTGTGTAACGTTGTGTAAGGATCAGTTTTTTCGGTGTTATGATGCCAAACGTAATTTTTGCTTACATAAACTTCACAAAATAAGTGTGAACTTATTCAGAACAGTTTTTAAATAAATTTGATTCATGTCAAGCACATTGGAAGAAGCAAAAGTTTGAATATGAGTTTTATGAATACATTCACACTCCTGATGATATAATATTGTTCAACTTTCAGAGATAATATATTTCAATTCCTTCCAAACCTATGATAACTCCATAGAAAGTACATCTATTTTCACAATCATTTTAATTATTGATTTGGTAATTATGGAAGAAGTTGAATTAGTGAATTGTAGATTTTCCAGAGCCATCTCAAAGTAAAATACCATATTGCGTAATAGATTGTGCAATCGGCGATTATACCATTGAAAATATCTTCCTGTTCAAATTGTTTGTGGGGTGGTTAGATCGCCCTTGTGGTGCCCCGTTCAAACGACCCTATTTTTCATTCGTTGCCTTAATTGGGGAACAATAATTTTGAATCAAGTTTCGATATTATCAGAAAAAAAATAAGATTATTGTTTCTCACTGTGTATAACTTAGTGTATGTATATAGAACACTGCGTAGGTTTTCCAGCGTGACCGTCATGTGACCAATTCCTCATTTATACCAAAAGTTTCGTGATGATCGTTAATAAACTTCCATCCTGATTCCTGTGCAGCGTTTACAAAAATTTAAAACAAACAAACACACAGAGAAAGTGCCATAAGAGTCACATCGAGATCTTCACTCAGCTTCAACTAATCATCATCAATTAATATCTTATTATTTAACGGATATAATTTCAAATCAGTTGAATCTTTTCAATTGCTACCAAAGTCGGCTTCAGATGATGTTACTGTTTTTTTAATAGTGCTTTTTATTGACCTCACCAACAGCTAGGATATATTGGGGTACGAATGAGCGGGTGATAATGAAACGAAGAAATGAAGAAATAAGAAAAGACGATGAGAACAAAGTTGTCCTATGCTATGTGAGACTCGAGCCCACGCTTGACTTTATTTTTTATAAATGTCATCTGGCGAAACAAGCCACGGAGTGGCAAAACATTGTTATTCACTCGTGATTTAGTTCCAAAATATGAACAGAAATGTCTTGCATATTCTGCATTCGGTCTTCGATCGATGGGTTAACAACTCCTGAAATCTGGTGTACACTTGTCATGAAATCTTCTTGAAATCCCTTGAAATCTTCATGGAATCTCGTGAAATGTTCTCGAAGTCCCGTGAAATCTCCCTGAAATCCCTTGAAATCTTCTTTGAAGCCCTTGAAATCTTCTTAAAATCCCGTGAATTCTTCCTGAAATCCCTTGAAATCTGAAATCAGGTGTACGCCAAATTTACCGATTGTTTCCCCCTCGCCTTCAGAGAATTAACACGGATTAATCATAAATCGAACTTTAATGGTTTAATTATAGGCAAACGCCATTGGTCTTTTGTTATCATTATTATTTGATTCATTTCAAAGGACATATGCATTTTATGATTATAATTTAACATATATGGAACGTCAATCAGTGAATAAAAAACAGTTGCACAGGTAAAAAGTGAAAACAGATACAATCTGAGAATTTCACAAATACAATCATTCATACCTACTAATCATTCATACATACATACATTACATATCATTACATACATACATACATTACATACATACATATCATTCATAATCCACTAGGCCGTGGACAGAGATAGTCTGACTTCACGACTGTCAGTTTGAAAATTATCTTTTATCGCATTAATAATGTGTTTTGGGATTTAAAATTCATGTCATCATGTGCGTTTTGTAATTCCATCGATTATTATATGAAAAACGTCGATGATCAATCACCAAGTGAGTTTTTAATTTGATTTTCATATATGTTCATTTCTGTGTAAAAAGTTTCGTTTGCCAGAAGATTGATCAATTGGTCAGTCACTGCACATCGGATTCTCATTTTACGAATTGGTGAGCCTTCTGTAGACAATCTTATCAAGGCTTCAATATATGCAGTAGAATATAGAGTAGTATATTCAGTAGAAGAGTCTTGCTGATTTATTTTTCAAGATTATTTGTCGATATGACTACTCATAGAGGTGGTAAAGCCCTCTTCTCTATTGGAGGGGATGATAAACAGAGAAAGAATCGTTTCAAAACTAGATCCAGGAATAATGTGAGAATTGTCAATGAACGAAGTAAAAGTAGTGTTGATGATTACATAAAATCAAACAAAAACAAGATGCCTCCAATTGACAAGGCAGAAGTCGAAAATATTGTGAAAAGTAAGAAAGACATTGAAATAACTAGAAGTATCTGCATAATGTGTGAGAAAGGATTGAAGAAAGGATTATGGTGTGGTATATGTTTGAGATGGGCACATTTCAAGTGTGTGGGTCTTAAAAAGAAAGAGCTGGAAAAGCAGAAGGAAACTGAGTGGGTATGTGCAGATTGCAAAAATGAGAAAAGGCTGGATGTGAGTGAAGAGGATATGAGAGTCGAAATATGGGAGGATAATATAGATGGCAATCAGGAGAACTGGGCAGTGAAATTGGTGAAGTTAGTGGGTCAGTTGAGGCTGGAAATAATAGATTTGAAAAAGAAATGTGAACAACAGGAGAAGGATTATATCAAGGAAGTCACGGACAGAAGTATGTGGGAATCCGAGATGGAAATAGACTTGATTGGATTAAGAATCAAAGTGAGAGATTTGGAAGATGATATAATAAGACAGGAGAAAGACAACATCAGGCGACAACAGGAGTATGAAATGCGAATGCAGCGACATCAAAATGATGAACACCAAAGAGAACGACAACAACAACGAGAATGTCAATTGCAGCGACAGCAAATTGATGAACATTAAATACAACGACAACAACAACAAGAATACCAAATGCAAATGCAGCGACAGCAAAATGATGAACACAAAAAAAAACGGCAACAACAAGAATACCAAATGCAAATGCAGCGACAGCAAAATGATGAACACAAAAAAAAACGGCAACAACAAGAATACCAAATGCGAATACAGCGACAGCAAAATGATGAAAACCAAGGACAACGACAACAACAACAACAAGAATGCCGAATACAGCGACAGCAAATTGATGAATACCATGGACAACGACAACAACAAAAGCAAGAATATCAAATGCAGCGACAGCAAAAAGATGAACACCAAAGACAACGACAAAAATGTACTTCCAGTATTACCAATACTACTAATTCATCCATGAGGCAACGGACAACAGAGAAAGCAACCAAATTGAAGGTAATTGGTGTCAATGTCGAGGAAGTGTCAGCCAATTGGCAAGACTGGGAAAAGGAGATATGCAGGCAAAATTGTTTTATGATAGGGGAGATTAGAGTAGTTTATGTTAAAGAAAACTATTACAGAAAATCAGTGAATATGATATTGGAAGTGCCATCATCAGAGAAAGAACTCATCTTACAGAATGGATTACTTATGGGATATTATGTGTGCAAAGTAGTTGACGAGCCATACAAATTGATTAGGTGTTTTAAGTGTAATGGATTTGGCCACATAGGGAAGATGTGCGTGAACAAACTGTCATGCGGTTTCTGTGCAGGACATCATACATTCAATACATGTGTAAGTGACGTAGCTGAGTGTATAAACTGCATACGGGCCAACCAAGCAGATGGTCGTCAACGGAACGCATGCCATCAGGTAACTGACAAGATGTGTACCGTTTTTAATGATAAGATAAATGATATAAAAAAAACTCCAATACTCCAATACAAGAAATAGCAATCAACTTTTGATGATGGGAAGTGTAGGCTGCTACAGGTAAATTGCAGAAGTTTGCGAAGCCAGGTCAAAGCTAGAGTATTTAGCGATCAAATAGATATATACAACCCAGACATATTCATAGGCACCGAAACATGGTTGAATGAGGATATCGGAGATAACGAAGTAATGCCTGGAGGATATACCATTTATAGAAAAGACAGAGCTACAGTGACATGGGGAGGAGGCGTGGTGGTTGGAGTTAAAGACACTCTAGTCTCTAATGAATACTGGAGGGGAGATAGGGAAGAAATATTAGCAATAGAAGTGAGTAAAACAAAACTAGAAAAACCATTACTTATTATTGGGGCATATAGAGCTCCGAATACAGATCTGAACATCTTGCACGTACTGACAGATGTAGCGACTGCCCCTGGATTGGAAAATAGAGAAATCATAATAGGAGGTGATCTTAACCTACCAAGAGTGAGTTGGGATGGTATTGTTAGAAATGGAGGTCAAGCACAGGCATTGGTCTCGACCCTAGTGAGTGAAGCTGGCTTAACTCAGTGTGTGAAAGGTTCTACAAGGGATGACACCCTATTAGATGTGTATCTAGTAAGGCCAGAAGAAATGGTGGAACAGGTAGAAATAGTGGAGGGGATTAGTGATCACAAAATGGTGCTACTTGAGATCAACAGAAAGATACAGAGAAAGAGCTGTAAGGGTGAAATTACATGGCAGTATTCTAAAGCCGACAAACTTGGGCTGGAAAATATGCTATTCAGTAGGTTTATGGCCTGGGAAGAGAAAGGAGGTGACTCAGTTGAACACATCTGGCAAGAATTCAGGAGAATAATAGAAGAAAGTAGAGCGTTTATTCCAAGGAAAGAATTGAGCAATAACCCTGATCCCATTTATTATGATAAGTCCATCAAAAAACTAAAGAGAAAGTGCAGGCATCTGTATAAATCTAGAAAAGACAGTGCAATAGAGGAAGCAAGATTCAAAGAAGCGAGTAGGGAGTTGAAGAAGAGAAAAAAGTGTGCTCATGATCAATACTTGGCTAACCTTTTAGAAACTGATGACCATTGCAGGACCAGTGAAGAGGTTATCAATAAATTCTACGGTTACATAAGAAGAAAGGGTGGTAACAAGAACGAAATTCCAGATCTAGTGGAAGAGGGGAGTGGCAAGATTTACAAGACAGATGAGGAGAAGGCTGAAATACTGAACAAGACGTATGGTAGTGTGTTCACCAGGGGAGAAGAGGTGGTACTAGACGAGGTTGAGGTGGTGCAGGGAGAGAATAGGGAAAAGTATAAAGCTTTCAGTTTCACAGATGAAGATATTCACAGAATAATTATGGAACTGAAACCACACAAAGCTGGAGGAGCTGATGGTATAACGATAGATTACATCAAGTTAGCTCGACGGGCAATCGTGCCGTATCTTCGTGTATTATTTGATGTCTCTCTCAATAATTGTGAACTACCACACGAATGGAAGGAAGGTACGGTGATAGGGATATTTAAAGGAGGGGAGAGAATGTCTCCGTGTAATTACAGGCCAATTAGTCTTACCTCCGTGATTTGTAAGATATTAGAAAAGTTATTGGCGAAATATATGAGAGATATATTAGAAACAAGTGAATGGTTTACCAGTGCACAACATGGATTCCGAAGTAAGCATTCATGTGAGTCTCAACTAGCAGCCCTCATTCAAGACCTCTCGGAAGTAAAGGCTAAAGGAGGAAGAATCGATGCTATATCCCTAGATGTTAGAAAAGCTTTTGATACTGTCAGCCACAAAATGATAGTAAAAACACTCAAGTCACTGCCACTCGACAAAAGGGTTGTTCGATGGATTGGAAACTTTCTCACAAACAGAAAGCAGAGAGTCAAAATAGGAAAGTTTTTGTCCTCACTTACAGACGTTACATCAGGTGTGCCACAAGGCAGTGTACTTGGACCGCTTCTTTTCATTATTCTGACAAATAATCTACCGATAGAAATTGGATCAGTAGTGAGACTGTTTGCAGATGATGCAATTATCTATAAGATCATCGAGACAGTGGAGGACTGCGTGGAACTTCAAGAAGATGTAATAATGTATGTCAAAAGATTAGCGCTAATAGGTCTGAAAATAAACAACAACAAAAGTGTTGCAATAACGGTGGGGAAAGGAAAGGGTGGAGTGGATATTTTCGAGTATAAGATTCAAGGAGAGTTGATAGAAAGAAAGAATGAATTGAAGTATTTGGGAGTAATCATTGACTCAGGTCTGAAATGGGCTACGCACACAGACACTATCATCAGAAGAGCTAATAAAAGACTATACTTTTTGATGAGAACTCTTAAGAATAGTAGTAAGGAAGCCAAGGGAAAAGCTTATACGGCACTAGTTAGGCCAATACTTGAATATGCCAGTGCAATCTGGGATGTTAACAGAAGAACGGACATAAAAATGGAGAATATTCAAAGTAAAGCTGCCAAATTCGTTGGTGGAGGAAAATGGGTGAAGGCAGTAAAGAAGAGAAGATTAATCAGCGAGCTAACAAAAGCAGAGCTTGGAGAAGAGCTGAAGAAGCGAAAGAAAATAACAGCTGGTAATAAAGCTCAGCTTGCTCAAAATATTGAGAGAATGGCTGCAGAAGAGGGAGAGGAGATAGGGTGGGTCACAGTGACAAGTTATGAGTATAGGAGTGCTACGGCAATGGTGAAGGAATTGAAATGGGATGCACTGAGTAAGAGGAGGAAAGTGGCAAGATTGGTTGCGATATTCAAAGCGTACAGAGGGGATAAGGCATGGAAGGAAATCAGAGCCAGATTCGGAACACCGCATTTTCAGGGTAGGAATTACCACCGCCACAAGATCACGGCGGTAGGATTTGGAAGGCGGAAGCAGGTTGGAAACACATTGGTGGATAAGGGAATCGATGGGTGGAGAGGTTTGCCTCAGAGCGTGTTCGTCAACTCTCCATCAATCAATTTATTTAGGACAAGAATATTGGAAATTATTTAGACTCAACTTTGCTATTTATTATTATATATGTATATTTTTTTTTTTTTTTACTCTTTCTTATTTAAATATATGAATGTGCTATGTGCCACCGGATTATGAAATCCAATGCATAAAATAAAGTTTCAATTTAATACTGTTTCATATAGACACACTCATACGTACATTATCAAATAGTCAGTATAATATAAGAAGTATTAACAGATGGCATAATATAATTATGAACAGATTAATCGAATATAATTGATGAGCGTAGCGAAGTCTCCATCCCACTCTTATAGGGCTTTGTCTGTGTTTTTTTTTTTTTTTTTTTTTTTTTTGTAAGCACTCCACAGGTCGCAAGGGTTGACTGATCAACATGAAACTTTTTTTTACACGCAAACTCATCCAACTTAGAACTGTATAGTTTTTGGGATGAATCGGTCGGACCGATTTTGAGAATCATCATCTCAAAGTTTCTAAAAACCCCATAAGATTTGGCTGGGCAGAAAATGTTGGAAAATAAAATCTCTCCAAATGGAATGAAATTCTCTCTGAATGTGTATACATGGATTTTACACATTATTACGATTTTTTAAGCAATTCTGATCAGTCGTTTTGAAGAAAAAAAATAAAATGACTGATAATATTCATGAAATATATCATAAAAATTGTAACAGAATTAAGTTGTCGAGATTCACTGCTTTCTAGATTCAAGAGTTGACCAACAATGAAGTATTTTTTATATGCGTCAAGGTGTGTAGAACACCAGAGTCAATGAAGTGGCAAGAGTGGAACTACTTTAACGACTTTAATAGCTTATTCAGATATCAAGGTGTGTAGAATACCAGAGTCGATAAAGTAGCAAGGGTAGAACTACTTTAAGGACTTTTATACCTTATTGTGATATCTCGCTCATCTTCAACGCATATTTCGCGTTTGACTAGTAATATTCATTCATGTCATGTACGCTCATATTGTCACTAGATAGATAATACATAATGTATTCTAATAAAACTGTCAACTGTGAAAAAACTCATATTTTAGACCCCGCATTTATATTCACATCTTTTTAAAAATTCGTGTGTACTATATAAAGTCTTCTTCATTAAAAACATCTTCATTGTTGAAGTAATTGTTTTCATATTTTTGATAGATTTGATGCATTACGGTAAATGATTATACATGAATATTGCAGTGAAGTTGATATCCTGCTCAAATAATACCGTTTTGTGATTTATGTTGTGCAGTAAGCCTTTACTCCTTGTTTCATGCTCATGATCATTGCTATTCTCGTCGTGAAATTAATTTTAAATTGTTTTAGCATGTTTTAAAATGTCATATATATATATATATATATATATATATATATATATATATATATATATATATATATATATATATATATATATATATTTATAAATATATATATATATATATATATATATATATATATATATATATATATATATATATATATATATATATATATATATATATATATATATATATATATGAACGTTTTCGTCAAATCATAGAAATGTGACCATTCATGTGATCATTTATAATTTGACAAAAACGTTCAAGAGCGCATCCATGAAGAAATGTTATACAATATATTTATATATATATATATATATATATATATATATATATATATATATATATATATATATATATATATATATATATATATATTTATATATATATATATATAAACATATATAAATATATACATATATATATATATATATATATATATATATATATATATATATATATATATATAAATTCATATATATATATATATATATATATATATATATATATATATATATATATATATATATATATATATATATATATATATATATATATATGCCAGCCAATGTAATTATTTTAAAATCATTGAACAATTTTCTGCGCGAAAATAATTTCCGTTTCTTGTATGTTATTCTAGTTGCCATTTTTTGAATTTTTACGGGTTTCACGGGAATTTTCACCTTTCAGCTGAAATCTATAGGCCTACATGTCAATCGACTTTCATTATATGAGTCACATAGGTCCAAGTCTTTCTCGGCAGTATGGAGATTTAAGTAAGAAAAAGATCGTCGATCGGACAGCGACAGACAGTGTGTTCGCCGTTCGCCGTTCGCCGTCCCTTTTTTTTATTCTAGCAATAATAATTCACAGCGCTGTTTTACACCCCTATCCTTATTTCCTTGGATACTCGGATGCTTGTAGAGAGACGGGGAAACATAATATACAGCAAATAACAAAAGGGAATCAGTCGTGCGGAAAGAGTTACGGGAAATCGGATTTCTTATCGACGAATAAATAAGTTGAAGGAAAGTGTTACTTATTTTGTCGTCGCGTTCAATACGTATACGTAACCTACAATACGTCAAGTGAGAAAAGATAATTCCTCTTCACATAATCAAACGGAATTTTGTTTATTATTATTATTGTTATTATTATAATGAATATAATGGTAAATCTAGTGACACCTAGACTCCAACAAAAACTCTTGCGGCAGACGAGATGTTTTTTTTAAATAACATCTAAACTTGATACAAAATCATTGTTTCCCAATTGAGGCAAATGATGAAAAATATGATCATTTGAACGGAGCACCACAAGGGCGATCTTTCCACCCTAAAACGAGATGTATATACTATAGTTGCTCACCGTAAGAACAAACATTTTCCTAATTTAATGAAGAAATGGATGATGCCTATCACAACTTCAAGTATGGAAGTACTGATATAATAATAATATTTCGGTGGATATAAAGAGAACGAAAAATGAATGAAGTCGGTCTTCCAATCAAGCGGCTGTAACGCATTACCTCATTCTTTAGTCGAAATATATATCATCTCATATATCTCATTAATCTGATATATTTTGTTTTTCTCTGTTCTATTCAATTGTACGTATTAGTTGAGAATGAGTGAATTCCAAATCTCACGTACGGTACTGGAAAGAACGAGACTCTTGATAGTCTTATTTGTGGCTTCATTTCATTTATTCATTTTTATTTTATTCTTGCATTTGTGCATTTGAGCATAATACATTACAGCAATAGCAATAATAATACAAGAGGCCCATATGTAGGAAAAAGAGTCCCTGTGTATGGGCCAACATTTTGAAATTAACAGGTCATTATTCATGATGGCAGAAAAAGAGAATTAAAATTATAGTAAAAAATTATATGAATGGAAATTAAGAAAAAAAGTCCTCAGAATGGATGCTCACAATCCTATCATTTCTGAAAGACAAAATACAATATAAATGTGATGGAGTTATTGAAATATATCAATGAACTAATAATATCTGTTATATGGGTACCGCGGTATATAATTTCACGTATTCAAATGATATCTATACCATGCTAAAAACAGTGTATTAGCAACTTGATTTCGCATTGAAATAAAAATTGCAATAAATATACAATGCATATATAAGTACCTATAGAATTAATTGTTTTTTTAATCCATGCGTATGTAACAGGAGAGATATATGTGTGCAAACTTGATTAATTACTATATGTAACTCTGATGAAGAATAAAAGTGAAGAATAAAAGTGTTCGATTCAACGAACAATTTTCACAGAAGTCAAGAAAATACAGTCATAATATCAGTTTGAGATCAAGTGAAAATATTGTATATTAGTAGGAGCCTACAATCTGGAGGTGTTTCAGATATATAAATGTTTATGACAGAAATCTCTTCCCACACTAGTTATCCATAATTTCATATTGTACTTAGATTAAGATATTTTTGTTCGTGCCCTGATTTCCAGTAGTAATTATTATATATACGTGGCTCAATGAAATTAGCATGTTGCAGGTCCTTCTTTGGAGTTCATTTTGATACATAATAGCTACTCCAAAATATCGAAGGAAAAGTATATTAACTTCAATTATTCCCCCAAAATTCGTTCCAAACAAGTAGAGAACTAGATTGGGAGCTCCAACGCTCAAATACGCATTCTGGTAAGTTTAGTAATAACTCAAAGTTGGTTATTGGTTGTTCTCAACTGGCCACCAAAATCATCAAGTTTTTGATCAACTAAACTTGAGCATTCACTTCCTTGGCTGCGCTTCCAAATAGCTTGATACCGAATAGGTTTGACCACTTTCACGAAACGTGGGCTCTGATTTTGATCAGCTCCGTAAGAATTAGTACAACAAAATTTGTGTTGAAAACTCTGCAGATATTTGCAAATAATGCAATGTTTGCTGAATTCAATGATACTTTATTGGTCCATACATTCACAAAGTTCCGTGAGAATCACTCCAGCCTTCTTCAAGAAAAAAATATATTTCCATCGCTTACCTAACATATTGAGTTATTATTATAACTGTAATATTTCCCGGTCGATATGTTGGTACACGAGAGAAAGCTGGTCAGCTGGGTACTAGATGGTGTTGGGGACCGTTGAGAAGGGAGGGTGGAGTTTGACCACAACCACCCATCTATTACGTCTGCAGGTTGTTTAGTTCCTTAATTCCCCTCCTCCTCTCCACCTTCTCACAGCTCCGTATATATGCGAGCTCAGTTAAACGCCAGTAAATTAAGCCTAAGCCCCTTGGTTAAGCCCTGAACTTCGCACTCTCTATACCGGGATACCAACCCACCGACCGCCACACAAACACACGGAATATTTATTATCTACTTTCCTGCATGTTTTGTACAGCACCAGCTGATAATAAACTAATTCATAGTATAGCCAACCTAGCAGCTGCTTAGATTTGGCATAGAGAAGTCTCTATGGTTTGGTTGGTAAAATTGCCAAGTTAAAATATTGTATCATCATAAAAGATTGTGTTATTCTAGACAGTGTGATAGGATGACATTTGAAGAAAATACCAACCCAGCTTCATTCATCAAATTTGATGAATAGATTATTTTAATAACACTGAGAACCACAGTACATATTGTATAATTATCATCAATTCAAAGTTCATTTACTTCTGTGAAAATGTTTCCAATCGATTAAAACAGTTTGTCATGTATATATGTCGAAGTCAATTGACTGTTCAAAAGAATACAGTCTTCAAATCATGTTTTGTAATGACTCGGGTAATGTAATGATTTTATACGCGATTTGAATCACTCACATATAACTTATTCATCCACTCATTCAGATTATAAGTGGGTACGAATGAGCGGATGATAATGAAACTATGAAGAAAAGGAACAGAACGATTAAAAAATGTCATCCCATATGAGGTACTCGTATATCAACGCCCAACGCGGTGTGCAGTTTCTATAATTAGCTCATTGCACCACGGAGGGTGGCCATTTCTTTTATTCATTCATTCATTTACCCGTTACATCACGATACATGAATATATACATTTATACTAGGTATTATAGTCGTCAGAGAACACTGAAATGAAGAGAAATGATACAATAAATGAAAGTTTACAATAGTAAAATGTGACAGTGTGAAAATGTGACATTTATATTAGTATTACCAAGTGCAGTTATCCAAAGTTACCAAGTAAGTATTTATCTGAGAGTTGGTGAAAACAAATACCACAGGTAACCACGGTGATAACAAGTTTGAAGTGTCAGATAAAGGCTTACTAGACTTGGTAATACCGGGCCTAAATCAATTGAATTTTATGGAATAAAAATCTTTCACATTATACGGTGCATGATTTAGAAGTGTGCTTTTATTTTTTAATAACATACTTGAAAGTTGAATAAACGATCCTATCTTTCATCCATAGTCTTAATTGAGGACCAACGATTTTGTATCAAGTTTCGATGTTATTGAAAAAAAATGAATTTGATGCAATCTGTCATTGACAATATTTTCTTCGGTAAGTGATCGAATAATGTCAGGCCTACATAATGAGCACTTTTTCATACGCTTTACTCAGTTATGCATTGAAATTGACACATAGGCCTATATACTATCACTAAAGAATGAATATAAATTGTTCATTAACACAGCTTGCTAAACTCATTCAAAGAACACACTCAATACTGAGACGAGTGACCGAGTGGATAATACACTGAACCGTCATTCAGAAGACCGGGGTTCAATTCCCGCCATTGTCGACCATTCTGACATGGGGTTTTCGTGGTTTCCCTCTATCTTTCAGGCCATTACTGGGATGGTTTCTTATCAACAGGCCACAACCGACTCCTTCCCACTATCCAAAAACGACTAATAAAATAACCTTTTATCTCATCATCCCATCATCTCATATTTATCATTCACCGACGCCAATAGATCGTAGTCATCAGCTGTGTGCCTCGTTAAACCCAATATAAATTAAAAGGACACTCAACAAATGTGTTCTCTTTGTCATTCAAAGTTACTATCCTCCTAAACAACATTTGCGTTAATATTCAACAGTCATCTATCTCTCTCAGTCTAATATACAGCGAAGCACGCGGGTCAAACATTTTCCAATTAGCCATTGCAATGAAATCAATCGACTGCAAAAACAGAATGGATGTCGGACTAACGCATATTTCAATTCTCAATCCCGATAACAGATTTACACTCGTTAGTGAAAATTGCGTACAATTATTCGCTACGTTAAATGTTAAATGTGATTTATTCCCCTGATCGGGAATGTTTCGAACACAATGTGTTGAATTACCATTGTTTCGTTTCCATTGTGATTTAAAGCCAATATGTATAGGCAACTTCGACCAATACGAAAAGGTGGTGGAACGTTGATATGAAAAAACAATATTTTCATAAAAAATTGTGATAAAGATTGATAGAGATTATCAACTCATGCATTTTTGTTCTATATCATTGTTGTTCTTTACATCTATTTTTGTCATTTCTATTATTTTGATTATTTATTTTTGTAGTTCTCCCCCTCTTGGATATTTTCATTCTGGCCAATTCATTTTCCTCCTTTCCCACACACAGGCTTCGGCTTATGTGGGTCTTGCTTTAATTCATCATTATTATTATATTATTATCATCATTATTATTTTGTATGTGATTGATTTAATTGTATGTCTGAACAAGTTGTTTTGAACAAAGCATAATATTGAATAAATAAAAATAAATAAATAATTTGTGTTAATTGTTCCCAAATAATATACGGTTATTCTTATGTTTTTGAAACCATCATTCAATTTAAAAACATTTATTTGAAACATATTTCGAGATTTAGCTTCAGTTTCAGGCCTTATATATTCATAATGTATTGAAATTAAATGTAATTGAATAAAACTAGATTCGTGTCGACTAAGCTATGTATAGAGAGTAAAATTGATTTTTTTTTACTTTCTTCTCTGATTCATTTCTGTTGATGTTGATGATCAATTAGCACGGATTAATTATTTGTTGAGAATATACGTGGGGCTACTTACGCTTCAACTCCGGAAGTGTCCTCTAAACACTTCGGAACTCTTCCATCTCCATTTCAGATGGATTACTAATTGTCCTTTTCCTAATTATTTTCATTTTATGATGGGTTATAAGATTCAACAAAAATAGTGACAAACTAGGCAAACGCAGCACAATTATGCGCTGTAAGATGAGTAAGATATTTATTATAATTTTTTTCAAGGTTTTAATTATCGAACAAATAGACCTACATATATTCAAATTCTATAGACCCACAAAGTCAAGAATTTTGAATTTTTTTCGGGTATATTAACATTTATAATACAAAAATACACTTAAATTCAGTTGGCTGGATGATACATGAATGCATAAACATAAATATATGCATACATACATATATATGTGGTCCAAAATTGAATCAAGTTAACTTAATAGTTGATTTCTCAATAAATTAAACAAAGCATCAGCAAAATTTCATCAACTAAACAGCAAAATATAATGTTAAATTTCCTCAAAAATAATGTTAGATGATATATTTCTTTGATTCTGTTTTTACTTGAACCATTTTTTAGAAATTCAAAAATTCAGAAGGGATTTTACTAAATAAATGAGGGATCAAAAATCAATTTTCCTGTTCGCCATACGAGTGTATGGTTAAGGCTCTATCAATCTGTCCTTATTACGTGTTTGATGTGAATGCATAAATGAATTCTTGTGCTGCTGTGAATAATAATTTGATGTGATAAAGAGATGTAGATGCAATTGACGAACTGAAAAAAAAATGGAATTTGAAATGTATTTTTAATAATAATAATGATAATAATATATATTTTTTTCTATTTATTCGAATATTTTTTACAATGATAGTAACTTTGAGATGATATTTCTCAGAAATGGTTCAACCATGTAAGATTTCATAATTATCAGGCTGAAGAATTAGGGGTCTTATGTTAAAATATGTAATACATTTATTGCATTTTAAATTAAAGTTGTTTATTCACATATAAATACACAATACAGGAGCAGAGCACTCGTAAGTAATTAATCGATTTGCGTCCGTAGATCTACTATACCGTCGGCGTTTACTCAGAAACCTCCCCTTTCACTTCACCCTTACTACCAAGACAACACTGACAAAGATGTGGAATAAAATTATAGAAATGGGGAGAAAACGAAAATCAACCAAGGTCGTTTCTATTATATGGAGAAAGACGTAAGTAAAAGAAAGGAACATATTTGAGGGTTGGAACAGAGTGCATTCAGGGTGGTCAGGGATTGGGGTCATCAAATTCGATATGACCCAAAAACTAAATTTCGTAATGACGACCAAAATTAGGTCTAATTAGGTCCTACTAACTAAATACTGAACATAACCAAATTAGGTCGTAATTACCTACATGTGGACAAACATATAAGAAAGGACCGCCATATTCAATGTCACGTTTTTTAAACAACCTAGCTACCAATAGACATTAAATCGATTTCCAGCATACCTACAATCTAGAGTTAAGAAACTGTTATGTGAAAATGCTTTTTACTCTGTTGGCGATTTTTTAGCTTCCAGCTATTCTTGAACAATG
This sequence comes from Brachyptera risi, assembly GCA_964007535.1. Classification (NCBI taxonomy): domain Eukaryota; kingdom Metazoa; phylum Arthropoda; class Insecta; order Plecoptera; family Taeniopterygidae; genus Brachyptera; species Brachyptera risi. Next base: position 29,632,292 of record OZ023330.1, on the reverse strand, counting down.
TGTATTATATTTATACTATGGAATGCATGACGTATTATCATACTGTCTGTACAGTCTCCGATGGTAAAAATTATTATCATTATTATTATTATTATTATTATACAGTTCCAAGTTGGATAAGTCTACGTGTATATAAAAAGTTGTATGTCAATCAACCAAACCGTGCGACCTGTGCAATGCTTATAAACAGACAGAAAACACAGACAATGAATGCTTCATAAGAGTGAGATAGAGGTCTTTGCTATCTCTCATCTAATTAATTACACATAGCTATGAGTCAATCGGTAAATCTAGTAACAGTCAGGCCTCACCACCATTAACCTTTTAAATCATTTTATTTCTCATGCGTTATATTATTTTTCATTTCGGTGTTTTTGATCCAATACTAGAGTTTTTGACATTGAGGCTCTGGTCTCAGTATTTGATTTGGGCTTAGTATTCGTACTTTTTCCTTTTCTACTGATTCTTGACTTCTTCAGCCTTTTGCCCATTGTACCCTTTCTTGATTTGACTCCTCGTTTGGGTTTCGTTTTTTTTCTCAATTTGAATTTTAAAAACTGATAAAACCACAAGAGTTTCCTCTTTATCTTCCGGAAAATTTCAAGCCAATCATGTTTTGTGTCTTCGTCTAGACATATGAAGAATATAGGAAACACGCATGTGGTGAGTGCTTCTGTTATGAATAACAAGTATTCAAATACGATATCATTGATATTGATACTTTGCTCTGATAGATAATGGAAGCATAGAATTAATCCAAACGTAATAAACGTAAAGATATTCCTTTTCAAACGAAGCGATCGAACTTTTATGTTTTCATGTCCCTGTAAGTTCACCATATCTGTCTTGCTCACGTGCTTCGGTTTGAAGCACGAAAGAATTTGGAATACCAGTATGACTAGTATAAAACCGTTGACTACATAAAGAAGAGCGGCTGGTATTAGAATTGTCACCTTGAACCACAAACCTTTCTGATAGCAGAAGCCTTTATTTGACAAAACTAAAACATAATCTCCAGAATTATGAATGAATGGAATCGTAATGGGAATAATTGGCGTTCCCCAACCCAACACATGTAACATATTAAATATGATTCGCTTGGATTTGTTACTTATATTCTTAGCCTGGAAGAGTTGCCAACCAGTAAACACCATCATCCAGGAGAACATCGCCAAGAACGTATAATGACGAGCAACGCCAACTATATCACAAAACATACTCTCAGGGGAGATGTACACAACATTTGAAATACTAAGCAGTATGAGATTCAGTACCAAAGCACTCACCATACACAGATATGCCCTATTTATGAAAGCCTGCCTCCACTTCTCAAACATTATAGCTGTCATAACAACACTTATTAGACTTGAGAAAAACCAGACTGTTGTCGCAAATAGTATCCAACATATTTTAGTATCCACAAGTAACAGATTCAAGAGATTATATGTGAAGAGTACAAAACGTCCCTGTGAGGTATCACTGCCCAAAGAAATGTGATCGCAATGGCACGAATGCATCGTGTTATTCAGTAGCTTCAACATGGTGCAGTGTTTGAGGTTCCAATCATTCGCTTCGAAATCGAAACTAGCGCACATTGTCAAATGACTATTCGTCAACGGGGTAAAAGTGATCTCTACAAAATCATCTCTTGTCAAAGATAAAAGTGGAGTGTCTGCTTGATCGAGTATCATCTGCATCACGTGACCATCAAATGATTTCTGATGATACGTGTTTGTGTAAAACATTTTAGTATTACTGTGATAGGCAATTGCGAGACGTTTGTGATTTGAGAGAATAGCATCCGGTAAAGTAACCAGGATTCTGATTGGTAAACAATAACAAGATGCATCTCGAGATGCAGTGGGCTTAATGTCTGATTTTCTGTAAGGAAACAGAGCATTCATTCTAGGTGAACAAATCACGTTTTTGCTTGTTTCGTTACAATGATATTTTTGTTTGAATTCTTGTATATTTAATGCACCGATTAACGGGTCACTTCCTGTCAAGTCTGCGACAAGAAGTAAATTCATTATGCCTCTGAAATTTGGATTGAAAGTAGGTGTGGCTATATTTTTTCCCGACGTGATTTCAATGTTACGAAGAATTCTTACAATCAACGGAATCATTCCCATCGAAAGCTCATATATATCAGTCTCGTTTTTCATGAAAAGCAAAGATGTCCCATTGACGAGATAATTAAACGTTTTCTGTAACATATCTAGCTCTTCAGTATATGTATCGTTATGTGATAAATTGTAGAGATAATTCACTCTTCTGTAAAACAGTAGATGGTCTTGAACAGCGTCAACCGGTGTATCAATAAATTTGAAAGTGCATGGGCACCACTTCACGGTAAAGTATGTAGGCTTCAACCATACAAGTTTTCCATGTTTTAGGTTTGTTCTACAGATCTTGATTTTCACATCACTGATGTATTGGACTTCTGCGTAATCTACATCGATAAACAAATAATTATGTTATGTTTATTCATTTGTTGATTCAATGCTAATTAGCTGATTAAGTTAATTGTTATAACCTAATTATAAAAAAGTTACCAATGCTATTCATCTACTTAATAATTGGAGTGATTAATAATGATTATTGAATACATTCAATCATAAATATTATTAATTGATTCAATTTTATACATCAAATTCAAAGAGTAAATTTTAGTATATTTCATTAAAGTATGTGTAGTCTATTTTTTCATATTTGTGCCATGAATATTTATATATGAAGTTGTCCATTGTAATAAATAATATTTGATTATAAAATTGTTGGGTTTACTAATGAAGTAGATGAAATTACATCACTTATATATCAATTTAAATAGCAGAACTTGCTATATCAACTACTCTCACTACTACCACTTTTTATCCAATTAATGTAAGATTATAGATATCGTAACGATTTGTTAACACAGCCCAAATTACTCAAATTTATATAGAATCGATTTTGCTGAAAAACAATCCCAACCTATTTTGGAAGACACCAATGTGCAGAAAAAAGTTCAAGGCAATCGGTTACTTTGTCTGACCTGTATGCCACGTACAAAAAAAAAGCGAAGCCCGATATTTTCAAATACTTGAAATGGAAGTCTTCGCTACGCTCATCTAATAACCTTGCAGCCTAATTATAGCTTTCGTACGATGATTATGCAACTCACACGTCAATTCTGATGTAGAATCTGATGCAGAAATATAAGGGTGAAGTCTTGGATCTTTTATTTTGCAATGTTGATTGAAGGGCGTGATCGGTACGATATAGCTATAATTCAAACTATAATATATATTTTCTATCCAAAGTTCATGAAGCCGGTTCAATTGTATCTATAAAACATCTAAGAAATTAATTTTGAGAACGATGGGTCTTGAAATTGGGACGAATGCATATCATTGGTCCAGAACAAGGAAATGATCACTAGAGTTTAGTGTCCCAACTAATCACAAAAATATCAAGTCAACTATTTCGAATGTCTTCAAACGGTCAAATGTTATTGTAATAATCACAATATGGATAAAATATTTTGGTGAACACCAATAAGTTTCATTCAAATATTGATTTCAAAAAAACATTCCAACTTCCTATGTGCACCCAACGTTTCTTGAAAGAATAATAGTCTCATCTATCCGCTTTCATTGTTAATTAAGACTAGGATTAAGATTAATACTTATTTTTAATTAATAATAATCAATTAATAATTTAATTTGATTAATTAATTAGAATGAATTAATAATTTTTAATTATTTTTGATTAATACTTACATTCGCAAATTCTCTAGGTCAATACAGAACTAGTTAAGTACGTCTCATATTAATTAAATCCCCCCATCATAAAACACATTTGTAAATAATCATAGTAAAATATGTATTAACACATATTCAAACGGTATAGATAGAAAATTCAAACGGCTATGTTTCCCGAGTAGCTCTGTAAAGGCCCAATTACACTGTCCAATTTCATTTGATTCAAAATTTGTATCCAATAAATTGTATACAAGATATTGGAAGTAAATTATTAAATTTCAAATTAATTATTTCATCTAATAAATTTGACCAAATGATGACGTTTGTTTGGTATTTTAGAGGCCGCGCATCACAGCTGTTTACACACGATGAACATGCTGGTTCGTATTCTCACAGGCCGTGAGTCAACATTCAAAATGGCGTCAGAATCTGATTCCGACACAGATAGTGACGTACTACCAGACTTGAGCTCATAATTCTCATAAAACTTTTTTATGGAAATAGGACAAACTCTGAACGAAAAAATGCTATTCAACCTTTGATACAAAAATTTGAAGCGCTAGTTTTAGTCCAATTTCACTATTACACCATCAAATAAATGTGATACAAGTCTTGAATTGAAGGAATTTGATGAAAAAATGGACAGTGTAAATGGGCCTTAAGACACCGACAAGTCTCTCAACGTACCGTACACATCCACTTCTGGAAGTACAAATGCATTTCTCATCGGAGGGCACACATCCGAACTGGAAGTAGCAATAACCTTGAATCCAAAATATAAAACCATGCCAGAAATCTTCAAATCCTCGTACTCATAATCGTGATACATATTTGGATTGGCTGTCCCAGGTTCGTGTCTCTCGAGCGGATACTTCTTGTAACGAAATACAATCTCGAACGTTTTATTCGAATCTATTTCCGTTATATGATCCCATGTTATACTTTCTCCCAAGTATTTGGAAACATTTAATATTTTCTCCAAAGAAGTGATTAGAGAATTTAGCATTGGTTCATTTTCATCACTGGTACTTTCGGATCTTCCATCCCATGAAATACCCTCGACAACAATATTGTATTCCATAAAGGGATTTTCATGCGTAAATAAGATTGATGGCTGGTTTAGTAACGGTTCAAGGCCCGATGAAAAATCCTTATATTCATGCATTTCACAGAGAGCGCAAGAGTACCGCCCTACGTCAGAGTCATGGTAGAATAGAAATTCTTCAGTTGAAACATCAAACTCGACCAAACTTCCAAATCCTGATGGAATCCTTACTAAAGTAAAATTCAACTTCACCTATAAAAAGAAGAGGTATAAGATTGTTGACAAGAGGTATTGTATCAATTGTATGGTAAGTTCACACTTAACCCTTACCCAATAATTCTTACTAAATCAAACGACAAGGGTAAGTGGAGCATCCAATCTAAAGTAGAGCTATATCGTACATTTTACAATTGAACAATGTGCAGTATAAAAAAAGGACGGATTTTTTTTATCGTAGAAAAATATGCATAATTTCTATACTCTATAGCTACACATTAATGAAAATAGATAAGTTTGAATAATGAATATTCCAAATAATAATAATATTTGTTCAAATCTTTTCTGATAGAGATACGGCCAGAGTAAGCATTCTTTTAGCAGTAG
>OZ023330.1:29539398-29624398 GCA_964007535.1 Brachyptera risi | reverse complement strand
GGTACATCATTTTTTCAAGTAACGTCAGCGTCGCCAATTCTGATTCAAAGTACGAACTTTTATTTCTTCACTATCAAAAAAAAAAAACATGAATACATAAACACACTCTCAAAAGATCTATGAGACCCATGAAAGTATTATCTGTAGAATATTAAATTATAAACGAAATTAAACAAATAGTTTACAAACATCTTGTTATGAACAATGAATAAATTACAATACCTTATTGCATTTTGTCAACTGACAATTATTAAATGCGAACGAAGAAATGAATTGTATGAATTTTATGATATATTAATTGATGTAGAAGAAAGAAGAGAATCGTGGGAGAGAGTGAAGGATGAAGAGTGGTGGAACGATAGGGGAGTATGGAGAGAGCTTGTGGAGAGAGTGGAAAATGGAGAAGATGGTGAGGGGGTGTTGTGCCTGGCGAGCACAACATCGAAGTGATTGGCCAAATTTTGGCAACCATAGGTTGCCCCTAACCCGATTTAAGATTGGATTTGTGATAATAAATAAAGATTTTATTATTATTAATTGATAATTAATAATAATAATTAATGATTGATTATATCGGCATATCGGACCGGGTTCGATCCCCGACACCGTCCATCTTTACAAGGGTTTTTCGTGGCTTCCCTCTGAATTCTGGGATGGGTCCCACAATATAGGCCACGACCGCTTCCTTCCCACTATCCTTCCCAATACCTAATAGATCTGCATCTCATCATCCCCTAATCTTATCAATCATTCATCCGAGCCAATAGATTTTATTTATCATTATAGTGAGTCGTTAAACCCAAAATATATAAAAAAAAACTTGTGGGTTCATGTATACAATGATAGGCATTTCACTGGCTGTGTATCATTGCGAATCCCAACTTATCTATGTTTGTCGTTGAATACACCCATGATGAAAAAATACATACTACATAATAATATACATCTATACGTGATCAATGCTCCAAGTAAAGCGAATCCCAATGAAGGGTATAAATTTAGCCAGTCATATATACATCTTTACTCAAGGAAAGACTGTGTCATATGCGGAATATAATTGACAATTGACACACAAACCATAATGTTATACATCAAAAACGCATAACTGGGTTATAGTAAAAGTTTTTATACTGTAGGCCTATATTGAAACGAATTATTGAAAATTTGAAATGTTATATGATATATGAAGATGAGCGATGAACGATTAAAATGGGAAATGGTATAGACGTTTTTTGAAATAGCAAATTTAATCCTTCAAAAGCAGAATACATTGACTTAATTACAGATAGCTTTGGTCCCAGACAGAATTAATAAAAACATTAAGCATACTGAGTTGAAATTTTTAAAAATTCCACACACAAATTTTACGCCACTTGTTACCCATGAAAAAATCTTGAATGCTGACAAATACTGTTCGATCAAATATTGTCAAACTATTGAAAAACATGCAGGAGCCTAATATAAATCCCAATTTCGATCACTGGTTATAACAATCACTGATTGAAATTTGAAATATCAAATGGGTAAAATTCGATTCCAGATTGGAAACCGAGTTGATACTTCAAAAAAAATATTTCATTTTCTAATCAAACGTATATATTACTTGCCACATCTACTAGTCATACGATGTCTTTGTCACTCCAAGTGTAACTAAACGTTGAGCTCAGTTTGTTACTAGACTCATTTGTTTGTCGGCCGGTATCAAAGACATAATATCTACACTTAGATAGGTATAATTGGCTAATTAATAACACCTCTATCACGTATGAATTTACAGTATGTTGTGACTAAGTTATTTATTTCTAAAAGTAGAACTATTATAAAAATTGCAAGGTGAGTTTTTACCGTCACTGCGGAATAAGAAATATTTGTTAAGAACGTTCTTCCTCACATATTATTATTACATATTATTATTACATATATTACATATTATAAATATATTCATTACATATTATTGATAATAATCATTATTATTATTATTATAATATAATAGTATATATATATTATTGATTACAATCAAATCAGATCAAAATTCCGTCAAGAAGATGATATTTCCAAATTTAAAATGTTATTAAGAGCAGATTTACTACGTGAAAATGAAGTTGGCCCCACATGACTGTGTGCATTCATCTTTTTCAAATTTTATTTTATTTCTTTTTTTTATAATGATATTTATATGTTTTTTGTTTTGTTTTTTCTCATTGTATTACTCCATTATGTTATTTTATTCCAATTTTCTATTCCTTAAATGTTATATTTTATTATTCCAGTATGTTAATTTAGTTATCTTAGTTAAGGCTGGTGGTAAGGCACATGTTGTGACGGGGCTTGCTCTATACTTACCACCAGCGATACACAACATTCAAAATTCATATGTATTATAATGTATTGTGTATCAAATAAATAATAATTTTTTATGTATTTATTTATTTATTTGTCAATTCAAGATTATACAGAAAAGTTCACAATATTCCACAAAGCCTGTAAACAGGCTTATCTGTGGTTTGCATTATAATTATAACACATGAAAAACATAACTGATACAATTTTTTTTTTTTTTTCATTTATTCACACATTTTTAGTACAAATTATAAAATCAGGAACTCTGCTACTAAATATCCTACAAAGCCTCTGATGAGACTTGTCTGTAGGCAAGTATTAACATACTACATAGAGTGAACATGATGTAACTTCATGTGTTATTACCACTTATCACACAAACTTGAACATATTAAACATTTTACCCGTAATTGAAATTGTAACATAGCACTGAAATGGAAATAAAAGGTTCATTCTGAACAAATAATCAATAATTTGAAAAAAAAAATTTAATAATAATATATATATAATATAATATAATATATATAATAATAATGCTATCAAATCTTTGATTTTGATTCAAGTAGGAGCGTAACACGATATGTTCGAATGTAGGCCTATGTTATCTTACCACACTACAGTCAAGCCAGTATTTTGACTTTGTAGGATTTTATGATGAATGTTTCATGTAATGATGATGTATTCAATGTGTGACCAATAAAATATATATATATATATATATATTATTGAATTTTAAATTTTAATATATATATTTTTATATATATATATATATATATATATATATATATATTTATATATATATAGGCCTATATATATATATATATATTTATATATATATATATATATATATATATATATATATATATATATATATATATATATATATATGTATATATATATATATATATTTCATATATATATATATATATATATATATATATATATATATTTATATACATATATATATATATATATATATTTATACATATATTTATATATATATATATATATATATATATATATATATATATATATATATATATATATATGTATATATATATTAATATATATATATATATATATATATATATATATATATATATATATATATATAATAAGAAGCTTGATTTCTCAGCACAAGACAGAAAAAAATCATGAATATTTCAGAAGTACCATGTAGACCTGAATGTAAAATTGACTCTGATTCGTTGAAATTGATAATCGTATTCGTATCAACTCTTTAAAATATTAATAATAACATTATATAATATTTTTAAAAAATCTTCATGAAAAATCCACAAAAATAAAAGTTATGATAATTTTACATTTTAAATTACTCGAAGACACAATCCAATACTGATAAAATCCGTATAAATTATTATAATGATATGTGATAATTATACATCTCCATAATAATACAGTAAATTATCCAAAACGAACACTGCTAAAATTAATTGAAAGAAGGAAAATGGTTTTTATGAAAATGTGTAGGCCTACAGTTCAGATTCATCAAAGGAGCTAACGGCATGCTCGAAATGAAAAAAAAATAAAACGAACCTGTCCAAATTTTCCCATGAAGATATAATGGAAATAGCGAACGATCACTGTTTTACATGAGATATATATTACGGAAAAAAATGCGTGATGACAATTCGACCTGATGGAGAAGTTCTACAAAAAAAATAACACTCTTCCGTTTGAAAACTACAATACAATATATACTTTATTCATTCGAATATTGAAAATTTGCACAAAATATTACTTTTTTTCCTAATACTATTATACACATAATATATATAAAAAATAATTCTGATATTTTATCATTAACTGAAACTTGGTTATACAGCCCGGCTTTTAGAGTCCACGGGAGTCGATTTATCGAAATATCAATTTCTTGGTGATAACTTTTGAACGGTATAAGATATCAAAATTCTAATACGCGATAAACACAGATAATTATAATAGCTTCAAGATGATTTAAGTTATGACTATTTAAGTCACGTTGCATAACTGTGAAGCATCAACAGCTACAAAAAACACATCTTTCAGCTGTCGACGCTTGACAGTTATGCGACATGACTTGAACAGTTATAACTTATATTATCTTGAACCTATTACTAATCTGTAATTATCTATGTTTCTCGCATATTAAAATTTTGATATCTCATGTCATTCAAAACTTATCACCAAGAAACTGATATTTCGATAAATCGACTCCCGTAGACTCTTAAGCCACACTCATTATACATGTATGGCTATAGTGTGTTTCGAAGTGACAGCGCGTCTCGGCCAGGTGGAATTGCTTTATATCGAACGAGACACAATAAGTTGTGAGGAGTTTATACCTCTTCAAAATAATGAATCTACTAATAAAATAGAACAATGGGTAAAAGTATCTATAAAAAAAGAATAGGTAATAATTGGAGCCATTAACAGGCCACCTGATACACCTCGAGCGGCCATGGATATTTTGGAAGGTATTATGCAAGAATTATGTTTACAATATACTAATTCACTGTGCATTAGCGATTTTAATATAAATATGTTTAACAATGATTCTAGCCAGTTCAATTCATTTTCACATTCCTGCTCGTTATTACAGTTAATTGAAAAACCAACTCGAGAATGTTAATTGATTAGCACACGCATTGATCTTATTATGGTTAATGAAATCACAACAAAATTAAAATTATTGATCAGTTGCTCCCTCCTGGGTATACTGATCACAACATCTTTCGTTGCCTATAAACGTTTCTTAATGGCTAATACTGTCTGTATCAGAGTTAGTCGCGTCATTCGAACAAACATCAAGCAAACACAAAATTCCCGGTCTCGAATCAACTAGATTGAAAAAAAAATAGCATTTTAAGCCCATAAATATTCGGTGAAATAAAATAAAATATAATTCAGTAAAATAAAATAAAATATAATTCAGTAAAATAAAATAAAATATAATTCATCAGGTTTGCTAAATGTTCTAGCAATTAATATTTAGGTCACTTCTAACCACGAAATATGAAACTTATCTGACAACCTATCAAACACAAATATCACCATTATATTTGTATCGCTATAGTATTTTCATGGTCAATAAAATCAATAGAAGAAATTTCAACTTGAAAAAAAAAATGGTATTTTGATTTTTTTGTACGAGGTTCACGATTAGAAATGTAACTGCAGCTTTCAGAAGCATTAAATCATTAAAGTTGCAGCGCAATAATGTATATGATTAGGCCTACCAAAGTATCCACTGCAGTTATTTCAAGTTGGTATAGACGGGACCCTTTTCTTTCGTGGATAGAAACAATAATTACCATGGTACTCATTTTAGTACGTATTCATATTAATTATTTTTTAATGAGACTCAATTTATATACTAACCTTGATGGATGATTAGTTAACATATGGGTTCTTCATACAGGTCCCTTACAGCGACTGACACTCAAAATATCGTCCTAGTCGAGGTACAGCTCCAAGAGACTACTTTGATTGGTATATAGTCCAGAGAAGAGCCACGTTCCTTGGTAACATGGTCAGTTCTGGTGTTTTTCCATTGTTGTTTACACAAAATCTTAGCCCTGATTTTGAGGTAAACAATTAAATTTTGTGTCAAGTTTTTGCGATCTAAGAGATCGGAACTTCTTTACTATCTTGTTTTGACATGGTATTTAACTCCCCTAGCAAATATTATCCAATCAAGGTCCTAGTCCTTCAAGGCCAGCTTATTTTAAATGACAGATGCGGTTGGGGTCCAGGATACTGGAAACTGGGATTCGATCCTAGAAATGATCGATCAACTTTACTGGATTTTGTCTACATAGCGCTCAGTTTTGGAAGTTGTATAATAGGATGTTTCCCTAATATACAATCCGTACTTAGCAAACAATAATCAATAATCTTCATGTTTTCTGATTTTGTATTTTACCTAAATTTTACGGATTGCAGTTGTTTGGGTCTAGTTAATAAACACACCAATATTGTTCATTATGGTTCATTATCAATATTGTATCAAGTATCAAAGCTTGAAATTTCCTCATAGAAAAAAATGTTGAAAAATTAGAGGCCAGAAGTGATATCAAATTAAGACTGAAGAAGCAAAAATAGAAATATTATTGTGACGCTGATATATCATTTCAGAAACTTAAAACCTCTGTATGTTTTCATCTATTATCAGGATGAACCGGTTTTCTAGCAAACTGAATTTCCATCCTATCTATATGACAGACCACCACATCTCCACCCCTGCTTTCAAGACTATTACACCCTCTTGTTCCTTAATCAGAGCTTGAAAGTTTCTGAAATGCGACGTTCAGACGTTTGAGCTCAGCTTCCCAAAGAAAGAGTTTCGAGTGGGCTAAACACTGGATCAGAAGGGAATAGGGCGGGAAAGAAGTAGATTAAAGGTCGTACGATTCCAACACGGCTCAGGTGTCACAGATAAACAAACCAAACACCTCCTCTGTGAAAGTAGAGAGATTATCTTTGATAGAGTCTTTCTAGAGTAAGATTATATATTTTCATGAAAATAACTCATGCTTCAGATGAGAGCAATGATTTCGACCTGATTTCGAAATTGTTTAGGCGATATTATAATATCATTGTTCAGGAATTATTTGCTTATTAACGTAGAAATAGTTCAAAACACTCCTAATCCACCTCAAATCGAGTAAATGACACAAAATGCACGATCTAAAATTTGGTTTGATAATTTCCGAAATCATTTGTACACATCTGTTGATAAGTATTCGAACAGCCATATATTTACTACCACAATGAGCATTTTCTGATTTTTTTTTAAACTGTTCCTCTGAAAATCACAGTCTATTCCATCAATTATATGCTTATTATTATTTTTTCACTCGAGGAATATTCGAGCGTCATTGAGAAAAGTCATGTAAAAAATATTAATTAAATTATAGATCAAATAATTTTTCAAAAATTTTTGACATTATACTCATTAAAGTATACTTTTTTCATGCCTCTTTTATCTGACAATTACAGCGCTTGTGTCCTGAATATTTCATCGCAATGACAATTGGAATCGCAAAATCAATTAAATGAAATAAATTCATAACGAACGAATTATTTCTCGCATCCTCTTCAGTCTTCATGAAACAATTTGTGTAAGACTTGGTTTATTTAGAAAAAAATCGTTCAGAAGAATTAGAAGATACCGAGAAACGAGACGAGAATGTATCGTGTATATCAATATTATAAAGATGATTTTCTTGAAACGTTTTGTGAATAGTTCAATTGACCAAAATTAGTCCAAATCAAACATAATGGTTATAATTTAGGACGAGCTAAAGATAGTAAGTAGTATTTGTGAATCCGGGCTCAGTAATGGCTATCAACTCACTGAAATAATACCCTGCAATATCTGTCTGAAAATACTTTAATATAGGTATAGTAATACGCTATCAGGCCTATAGATGAAATTGTATCTAATTGATAAAGGCGCATGCAATGAAAGAAAAAGACCACGGAGAAATTAAAACTTCATATGAAATATATGGTACAAATAATGTATTAGCAGTTTTATTTTTTTGCCATCAGAGAATGGGATAAAAAAGAATAAGGTACAATTAATGTATACCCAGTAAGATATTCAACTCCCAATATATTTCATTTTCAACAACTGACATGATAATAATATAAGTACTTGGGCCTATATAATTCGGATCTTAATAATTAGCGCACAGCAAAAATGTTAGGAAAATAATATTTTTAAATGAGCTTCAACTATTAAATGGTATATGAGTACCACATATTTGACTGTTATTTTCTTCAGAATACATATTCATATTCATCAATGAATGAGGGCCAACAAAACCTGAAATTCTCTATAATTAGGAAAATTTGAATATTTTGAAAATTCCCATAAGAATAGCAACGGTTTAAAATTTCAATTTTTCAATTTTATCCATTGAACATGAAGTTCGGAATACATATTGTATCCAAGTTTAAGAAAATTTTGATCATAGTTTTTTTAGAATAAAATATTATGTTGTTTTGAATAATAACTGATATTTTGAGATCAAATTTTGTCAATCTACAGGTTGCGTCTGAAGGCTATAAATTGAGACTAGTGGTCGAGTGACTAGCACACTTAGCCGTCATTTAGGAGATCAATGTTCGATTTCCGCCATGGTCGACCATCCTGACAGGGGTTTTTCGTAGTTTCAATACTCGAATTTTAGTAACAGGTCAGTACCGACTACATTCCACTATCCAAAATCACCTAATGAAATAACCTTTCATCTCATTCATCCCACCATCTCATATATCATTCTCCGACGCCAATAGATATCAGTCATCAGTACAGTGCGTCGTTGAACCTAATACAAATCAATAAATAAACAAAGGCCATGAATTATAGCCTACTGTGAAATAAATGTAACAGTTTTGCAAATTTAAGGCCGACAATATCATTGTCTTTATTTCAATAAATTTTCAATTTAATATATGCTATGCAGTTTTCAATGAGACAAATAATACAATTATGTATAATTTTCTATTAAATTATTCATATACATTCACCCTCGCCCATCAAACAACGCATGTGTGGCGTTTTCCCAGTAGTTATATTTTGCGAATTAAATATTAATCATTCTCAGTCTGTCACACTGAAATCATTTCGGGACGAAGGTAACACCCAAAACGACACAGCATTAGAATTTGGCAAGCGGCGCTTGGTTGGCGCACATCTGGAAAAATGATCATCCAGAACAAATCTAGAACTTCGATTTTGTCAAAACCAATTCAAGCACTGAGTCTGGAACTCTGCAATATTGCAGAACTAATTACTAAGTAAATTTTGACCAAGTTCCAAAATCTTTGCTTACTGAGGAAGAGAGTGCAGAACTTGCCTTCTCCTTCCTTCTCCCTACAAAAGGTTACCCCCCCCCCCCCCTTCAAAACGCTATTATCTCGGGAACCATCAGTGTACTTATTCTAAAACTTGGGAGTGAAATGTGCAGAGAAAGGTGTTGACGTCCCTGACCTATAATATTCCTATTTTCTATATACCAGTCACTCATTGCCGTGACACGAAATATCCTTATATTATTCTTATTTGACATTACTTCAAATAATGCGATCATTACTTTTGTGTGTGGTACTAATTTACGATATAGTTACAATGGGGTGGCTGCATCTGACCATCCCGCAAACTGCCCATCCCGAAAACTGCCCATCCCGCAGACTGCCCATTCTGTGAACTCACCATTCTTATACACAGGATGGGCAGTTTGCGGAATGGGCAGTTTATATATAGATATAAAAATATAGAAAAAAAAAATATATATATATATATTATATATATATAGAAAACATAGATGACTTGACTTTTAACTCGGACATTCATAACCATAACACAAGAAGTAAAAATAACATCAGTACTCGTTCAAATCATAAAACAGCCATGTATGAGCAGGATTGTTTTTATAAAGGTTCAAAACTGTTTAATGAGTTGCCAATAAGTATAAAATCACTTGAGAGTTTTAAGGGTTCCAAGCAAAGGTTAGTATAGTATTTCTAACCTTGGGTTTCAAGACCAAATTGAAGCAGTACATTTTAAATGATCCTTTTTACTCAATTGACGAATTTTTATCTAGCTGCACATCTTTTCAATAATCACTATGCAATAACTTCTATCCCAACTTCTAAGTCATTCATTTTTTATTCATTGAACAATATTTTAATGTGTTTGTATATAGGTCCAGAATGTTGTTTGTCTAGTTTTGTATTACATCATTGTTTGTCGTAGGTCGGAAAAGCTTGGTATGTTTGTATGTATTGTTTGTATATTTGTTATTGACTTGCCATATAATTGCATATGTAATGACACTTCCGATGGATGAATAAAAATATCAAATATTGCCTCAATTATTAATTTCATCTCAATTTCTCAAAGGTATTGGATGGTCAGTTCACGGGATGGGCAGTTCACGGGATGGGCAGTTTGCGGGATGGGCAGTTTGCGGGATGGGCAGTTTGCGGGATGATCAGATGAAGGCATCCCGTTACGATATAGTGATGAAAAAATTGTATGTGTTTAGAGCAAGGGGAAAAATATAATCAAAGTAGAGTGGGAGACAATGTGTGAAGCAGTGAAAAATATTGAAGAAATAACTATATCTCAACATCCTTTTGCTCTGGTAACAGAAATGTTCGATAATTAAGATGAGCATAGCAAAGATTTTCATTTCATATACCTAAAAAATGGGCTTCGTTGTTATGTTTGTTTGTTTGTTTGTTTGTTGTCGTTTTTTTCTTGTTTTTTTTTTTGTAATTTTGTGCGCGGCATACAGGTCAGGAAAAAGTACCTATCAATTTGAAACTTTCTACATATTTCTGTCATACCAGAATAGGTTGCATGAGATTGTTTTTCAGAAAAGTCGGTCGGAAGGTTTTTCCGGAAAAAATCGGAATGTTTGATAAATCCTCATAAGAATAACAAGGATGGAAAGTACTTGAAATGTGGAAAATTTTCAAAACCTTCAAAATTTTCACTGAATATGTGAAACTGAATATGGGAAACATAATTACGGATATTTGCATTGACTTTCACAACATTCGGATGGGAAATAACAAAGGAAACGCAATAAAAGTATTCATTTTATTGAAGGTTGGGATAAATTGGTTTTGCAAAGTGCGACAGGTTGCAGCACTATAAATATCAACAAGTTGCAGGTAAGGTTTTTGAACGTTTGAAGTAATCCAAGATCCGTAGATGTGGATTGATCTGACGAAATATTTTTCATTCTAGATTTCCATACTTCTAAGCTCATCTCACAACGCAAATTTCGCGTTTTCCTAGTAATATTTTAATGGGTCAGTTCGTCATAAATTACTTTTTCTTCATGGTAACAACTAATTGCTCCCAACGACGTGCAATGGTGTGCACAGGCCAGATCATGATTATATCATTATCATGTTTCTTATTATTGTAATGCGATCCAATTCGTATATTTCAAGTGATATATCTAATTTTGTATTCATTACGTACTATGGATAGCCATAATCGCAAGTATATTTTTAGAAAAAACGTAATACAGATAAGAAACTAAAGGTTGAGTATTCTAAAATTGATAAGACCACATTATTGCTCTATGTGAATTTATTTCAAAAAGAAATGAGACTTATTTCTGCTCAATCAATTACTTTCGCCTTCGGTTAGTATTTTTTGGAATACATAAAACCATAATTATTATAACCATTTGATGATTATTATTGCTGATAAGATTGTTTTGTTTCACTCCACTAGAGAAGTTTTCATAATTTGTCATTTATGTCAACATATTATCACTTAATAATGAGATAACAAATATATCAACTGATAAAGTATGGAAGGTACACCTGATACAAAATATAGACACAAAAAATTTAAGAAAATTAGTCATATTATATTGTGTGTTTCAGATATAATTTCTTAATTGGATGAGCGAATTAGCGAAATAGATTAAATATCCATAGCCTTAATTGGGGAACAATGATTTTGTATCAAGTTTCGATATTATTGAAAAAAAAAAAAAAAAGATTTAATATGAAATGAAACGGGAAGCTTTATAGACCAACACACCTTGATTTTGAATCTATTCAACTCACGGCCTTCCTAATTTATCTACTGATTATTTCGATCGTTTTATGATCTAATTGACGACTCGCTCATACCGTCCAATAGAGCCACGATGTAGTGACACCAACCTATTTTATCATATCATGAAGAATGTTCTCCAACTCACATACTGATAACATGGAAGGCATTTGTGGTTTCTTGCGGTCATTTCAGAGCCAATCGTCCCGATTGCATGTCGCGATTCAGCGGATCCCCTTGTGAACTAGATGTAAATAAGAGTGGCTACGGTACCGGTGGCATTATTAAACTAGCAAAATCTATCATTCTTGTAATCTGCTGGGCCGTGTAGAGCATTGTTGAGAATTGTTGTTCTAAATAGTTCGATATAAAAGCGTCAGTTGCGCTACACGCAATCGGGACGATGGACTCAGATTCTGACCCCGGAAATATTTCACTTTCAAGACCCGAGCTGGGTCACCTTCTTTATATATGATTTAATAGGTTGGAATCACTACATAGTGTTAGAACTGTAGTCAAATTCAAATATTCAATCGGGGTATCTTGAAATGACTACAAATGAAATGATCCAACTGGCTAACTGGTGAAGCCACGCCTATTTTGAGTCGTCAATTGGTTTCACTAGATAGTATCCATAATAGTTCTCTAAATTGGATGAGCGAAGTGAAGACTCAATTTTACCCTACTAGAAGAAAAAAAAATGCTCGCGCTTCAAAGGTCAAACAAGAATAATTCTGAATGAAACTTGGCATGTACATGGATGCAATAGGTTGAACAACTTTTGAGAAATATATTTTCGAAATTCTGAAAAGTTTCATACTAATAACAGAGGAGGGGCAAAATATAAAAAAAAAACATTACTCCGAGTGAATTCAAATGTCTATAGAATTTGAACACACAAATGATACACAATATTCCAATGTTTTATATGAATTGGATGGACGCTTGAATATAAAAAGTGGCAATATTTATATATATATATATATATATATATATATATATATATATATATATATATATATATATATATATATAACTTCACTTAAACTCTCACGATTCATATTTGAATGAATTGAGTGAAACTGGGATGTTTTTTCAATCGTGATATTTATTTAAACTGACCAACGTTCCAACGAGAATGATCTCGTCCTCATCGGGTCCAAACTATACTGACACAGTATACTATACTAGTATATATATATACTATATACATAAATATATATATATATATATATATATTTATATATATATATATATATATGTATATATATATATATATATATATATATATATATATATATATATATATATATATATACATATATATATATATATATATATATATATATATATATATATATATATATATATATACTGTATATACATATATATACATATATATATATATATATATATATATATATATATATATATATATATATATATATATATATGAAGATAAAAAGATGTTAACATTAGTTATAATAGTTTAAAATAAAACATTGGTCTTTTGAATCAAAATTAAGATTTACCTTTTTAAAACTTCAGAGAGAAGAGAAACCTCCTATTATTAGTCCCCAAAACCAGTATTGTCCTTAAACTACGATTCTTATTCAGTTCTTGTGATATAGCTGCCCCCCTATCAATAAATTCACTGAGAGAGATTAGTTTATTAAATAGTTTAGTGGCTTTTTACGTCAATAGAAGCTATTGATAAAGCTATCAACATAATCAACAAGCTGATCCGACTAGGTCACAAACGATGGAGATTATCACCGGCACAGTAGCTGAGTGGTTAGCTCACTTGCTTCGTGTGATCCGGGAGGTTAAGGGACATATCGGGTTCGATCCCCGCCACCGTCCATCTTTATAGGGGGTTTTCGTGGTTTCCCTCTGTAGTCTAGGCTAATGCCGGGATGGTTCCCACTATATAGGCCACGACCGCTTCCTTCCCACTATCCTTCCCACTACCCATAAAAACCTTCATCTCATCATCCCATCATCTCATCAATCATTCATCCGACGCCAATAGATCTTAGTAATCATTACAGTGCGTCGTTAAAACCCAATATATATATATATATATAGATTGAGATTATCAATAGGTGAATCAGGAATAACAGTGGGTTGATAGATTCAAAATCATGATCCATCAGGCTTGGTCAACCTTTCCAATACGTTTCATATAAAATCTCGCTAATCTTAAAACGCATGCGCGTCTTCCTATTTGCTTTTATTAACTTATGTAAAAACCACTTAATAATTTTTATCTTTAATAAAACTCATTCGATCCATGTGAAACTTCGAAATTATGTGTATAATTCATGTATAGTAGCCTACTTGGATTCCGAACAAATTTGAATTCATGAATTTTTCTCCTTTTTCAATTCGCATATATATATATATATATATTTATATTAAATATATATATATATATATATATATATATATATATATATATATATATATATATATATAAATATATATATATATATATATATATATATATATATATATATATATATATATATATTATATATGGATTCATGATATTTCAGATGTAAACTGTGAGGAAATATATGAATACTAGAAAGATCAATGAACTATAGAACTTTCTAATATTCATATATTTTCACACAATTTTCATCTCAAAAATCTCAAGTCCATATAATAAGTGTTAAAGTTTAAATAGATCTCATGAGTATATTTATTCATATATATATATATATATATATATATATATATATATATATATATATATATATATATATATATATATATATATATGTATATATATATATATATATATATATATATATATATATATATATATAAATCTATATATATGAGTTCTTCTATGAGTTAATTAATTAATATCATTTTTCAAATTGATACATGTACGTCATCATCATAAAAATTCCCTGAGCAAAATTATTGTGAGAACATTCACAACAACAAATATGAAATGAAGAGAAGAAATAAAACAAAATGATGAAATCTGAAATAGAATATTAATTTTTTTGTTATCTGTATGTATTGTTTTGTATGTATAAGTATATTTGCATGTATTGAATGTATATAAGGTTAGCCATCCCAATCTTGTTAAAATTAGATATGGCAATCACGAATTCATTATCGTAACACAAACACTTGGGTAATTATTCGATCTCATCAGCAATCAGACGCATAATGTCAATAACAGCTCCAATAAACACGTCTGAAACATGTCAGGTGATTCAGTAAGTCATTGCCTCGTTCACACAAATTACAGAATACAGACCTGCACAACCGACAACAGATAAGATAACATAAAGAGGCCTAGTTCATGTCAAACCCGACATTTATTATTAAATAACATATTGTACACTGACGGTCATATAAAAATTTTTTCTGAAATTCAATTTTGTATTTAAATACATGAAATATATGCACACTCGACTGTTAATTTTGTTAATGAGCTATGCTTGGAGTATGTATGCATATTATCCGCTAGTTTCACTGATAATAATATTAGTTATTTTCTCTGAAATGCATCTTGATGTAGCTTGATCAACCACTTTCTGTGACCACAACCGTACGTAATATATTTGCACTCTCATTTGTCATACACTTAGATTGACAGCCCTCATAGAATATAAAAACATGGATAAATGTGTTGTGCAGAACAAGAGAATTGCAATAAAGTTTTGAAATGATAAAAATACTCCCGAATGAATCCATAACTAGTTCATGGCATACTCTTCAGATCTGCAGTGCGATTCCCGTTCTTTATTTAACTACTGATTCAAAGATCTCTGAGTCTCTAAGATTATTTTGTCAAGGATTGAGAACGAAAATCGCAGCTGCTGATGCTGTAGAAAAATTATCTGTCAAGGGGAACCCAACCACAAAAGTTTGTCAGATTTTTTGCTATTTATTGATGTATCAATGTTGAAATAGTATACCGGTATTGAAAATTTCGAATTGAAAAAAAAATGAAATTCCGAGAAAATTTTGGAAAAACTGTCTGAAAATACGATGAACTGTTACATATAAGAAAACCAGTAAATAGTCAGCATGAAGATGATAATGGATACGTTGGTTGAGTAAATTTTTCTCTATCAGATCAGCTCAATCTCGTCAGTCAGCATACATAACCGTTTTGATACAAATAAATAGTTTCTGTTCTTGATTACAACAAAAAATGGCGTGAGTTTCCCTGGCCTTGTATGGTAAGCACATATGGTTGAACTGTTCATTTTTAGGTTAGTTCAAAGGCCGTTGTTTTACGAACACATCGATATTATACACGATAAAATATGTTGAGAAGTAAAAAATAATGTATGCAACCCAAGATGCATGTTTTGTTACCATTTCCAGTGTCAAACTGAATCACAAACAGTCGTAGTGGCTTTTCGGATGTAATTATTGTTATGACACTGCGTCACATCGTGCAGAAAAGTATGTATACCTTCTGAAATATTATCAGTCTATAATGAACATTCACAATATTTTTACAAATAATCACCCTGAAGGAAATATTTTGCCCTATGGAGACTGGGGACGTTACAACATTTTCCACTGCTCTATATATAACAAGAGATTGGCTCTGATTATTCTTCTTTTAAATTGGAAGAATTAGAACACCATAGATTTTTGCAAAGCAAACAAAGCTTTCTACAATTTATAGTTTACTTACAAGGCACCTATCTAATAAATATTATGAGATGTCCACATTCTAACATTTATAGTAAGTTACGATTGAGTCAAGTATTCGCTGACGCTCATCCAATTATATTTTTCCGGAATCACCAATTTATCAAAGTAAACAAAAATAATGTCACATAGATTTCATTCTTCTCATATTGTTCATGAGCTCTTGAACGAAATGTTTCAATCAACTTGATTTTGTGAAAACAAACATCACTTTTCCATAACCTTTACATCTTCAACTGTATACTAATAGATTTATGATACAATACTAACTTCTCAGTGAATACAATAAAACTTCTTTCATACTTAAGAACATTTAAAAAAAACAATGTGGTTTTATGTAAATCACATTAAAACTCATCATTACAAAACTAATTGGAAATAATGGTGACAGCTATGATTGTGGTACCCTGCTCGCGAGGCCCGAGCCGGGCTTACCTCCCCCCCCCCCCCCCCTCCCCCACCAGCTTTCAGAATGATCCGATGCCTTTCGGCGTGATGAATCACTAGGAAAACGCAGCATATGTGAAGATGAATGAGATGTAGTGGAAAACTCCCTCTTAATTTACCCTGTTTTATTTTCTAATTGGTTTTAGGCCTACTCGTTGATCTCCCTAACAGTTTTCTTGATAGCTTTTATTTACATTTACATTCTATTTATTAGAACAGATTAGTATTGAATTATAGGCTACAGTGTCTGAGGTTATTGATGTAAAAAGAAATTCATAATCATTTCTAGATGAGCGCTTTCCATTTCACACCCTGAAAAAAATGGGCTTCGTTTTTATGTTTTTTTTTTTTTTTTTTTTTTTTTTTTTTTTTTTTTTTTTGTAATTATGTACGCGGCATACAGGTCAGAGAAATGAATCAATCAACTTGAAACTTTTTCTGAACGTTGGTGTCATACCAGAATAGGTTGGGATTGTTATTCAGAGAAATCGGTCGAAAGGTTTTTCCGGAAAATGATCGGAAAGTTTGGAAAATCCTCGTAAGAATAACCCGGAGGAAAAATACTTGAAAAACAAGAATTTTTCAAAAGCTCTCAAATTCTTACAGAATATGAAAAATACTATTATACACCTTTTCAGAGATTTTTACAACAATCGAATGAGAAATAATGAAGAAAACGCAATAAACGTGTACATTTTATTGAATATTTGGATCAATTGGTTTTGCAAAGTGTTTATGCGACAGGTTGCAGGTTACTATAAATATCAACAAGTTGCAGGTGAGGTTTTTGAACGTTTGAAGTAATCCAAGGTCTG
This sequence comes from Brachyptera risi, assembly GCA_964007535.1. Taxonomy (NCBI): domain Eukaryota; kingdom Metazoa; phylum Arthropoda; class Insecta; order Plecoptera; family Taeniopterygidae; genus Brachyptera; species Brachyptera risi. The sequence continues at coordinate 29,606,503 of OZ023330.1, read as the reverse complement.
TAGATGTAAATTAAGCTGACAAGATATTTTTCATTCTAGATTGCCATACTTCTAAGCTCATCTCACAACGCGCATCCCGCGTTTTCCTAGTTAGATGAGCGTAGCGAAGCTTTCCATTTCACACCCTGAAAAAAAATGGGCTTCGTTTTTATGTTTTTTTTTTTTTTTTTTTTGTAATTATGTACGCGGCATACAGGTCAGAGAAATGAATCAATCAACTTGAAACTTTTTCTGAACGTTGGTGTCATACCAGAATAGGTTGGGATTGTTATTCAGAGAAATCGGTCGGAAGGTTTTTCCGGAAAATAATCGGAAAGTTTGGAAAATCCTCATAAGAATAACCCGGGGGAAAAATACTTGAAAAACAAGAATTTTTCAAAAGCTCTCAAATTTTCACAAAATATGAAAAATACTATTATACACCTTTACAGATATTTTTACAACAATCGAATGAGAAATAATGAAGAACACGCAATAAACGTGTACATTTTATTGAATATTTGGATCAATTGGTTTTGCAAAGTGTTTATGCTACAGGTTGCAGGTTACTGGTTACTATAAATATCAACAAGTTGCAAGTGAGGTTTTTGAACGTTTGAAGTAAGTCAAGGTTTGTAGATGTAAATTGAGCTGACAAGTTATTTTTCATTCTAGATTGCCATACTTCTAAGCTCATCTCACAACGCGCATCCCGCGTTTTCCTAGTTATCTTTTATACGGCTCTTACAATATGTAAAACTTCATAGTTGTGTGTATAATTCCATGTGCCGTAATTAAAATTTGAAGAAATCTGAATTTATTCGAATAATCTTTTGTTCTCATATTTCAGCTCTTGGGTTAATCTTACGTGGTTTGGATTTCAAAATGTTTGCTTTTTTTTGTAAAATAGTTACAATTGCGCCTAAACACTATACAGTATCGAGTTCGATGATGATATATGAGCATCCCAAGTTTCATCAGAAAAAAACTTTCGTTTGACCTGTGGAATGTGAACAAAAAAACATGTTCGTTTTTATTCGAGTATGTGAAATCGATTTTTCACCACGCTCATCCAATTATTCAATAAACTTTTTCAAGTTATAAAAACTTTTTCAGAATACTGTAGCTAAGACTCATTAAATATATAAAAGTAAATATAAGCCTTTTATCAAACGACATGTGTTATCTGATATGCATTTCGATAAACATTGCTACTTTACTTCCTGACACTCTTTATAGCTAAGTAAATCATTCTCTCTCACATACATGATTATGTAATAAGTTAGAATAAATTGATTGTTTCAGGTATCCTAGCGTCTGTCATGTCATAATATCACTATGTCATGTTTTTATGTTTCATGTTTTCAAATATGATCTGAAACGATGTCATAATCAAAATGCTGGCTCCAGTTCAAATAAACCACGTAAAGGGCTGACATATGAGGGCAAACAATCATTGCAGTGAACTAATTCATAAATTATATGCATTCACGATTTCACACACTGATATATATTTCATTGCTGCAAATTACATCATAACATTCGTTGTAGAAAACGATATGGGCCCATATTATAATTAAAGTTCAACTAGAATTTTAACCTTTAACAATTAAAATTTAAAACTTTTTAACGCCTTTTGAGCTCATGAGACTAGAACATGTGCATTGAACAGTCTTTAAACATTATGAAAATAATTATTCATATGAATTATGTGGAAGCAATTTAGATCATACCCAAGTCACATCGTCACATGCTGTTAGAGCCTATATTTTATAATTGATATTAGCATATTCATATGTCTATTCCGAGGTCTATTTCTATCCCCCAAGCATGTTATTGGGCCTATAAAACATTGAATAGTTGGTAAAGATTCTTAAGTAAACAAAATGCATGTTTTATACTAATAATCTATATTTATAATCTGAGGAACAAGGGTTCGTATTGGGATTGAAATATTTTCAATCAAATGGTGCCAAATATTTGGCATGAGTTCATTAATAACGATGACATATGCATGATAGTAGAAGTAGTGCCATATTTTTTATTTATAACATATCGAAAGCCGATCTATCATTGATAAAACAAAAGACTTCGATAGATCATGAACTATCAAGTGTTATCTGTGATATAAAATATAAGATTCGAAGCATCAACAAAATTACAATTCATATATGGATTATTATAGGATAATCATATATAATAGGATTACTTACAAAAAAAAGTTGAATATTGCTGTAATTTTCACTTGGAATTTTGATGTGTAGGGCCTATATTTGAAATTTGTAATACGATATCCCATTCATTTTTATTCAAAATACCTCCTTATTTATTCGATTTATGAATTGACCACAAATGCGTATTGTGTTTTGATTGTGTTAGTTTTATACCAATTAAATTACATTATAACTTGTGGTAATGGGATGGATCATTCTATACAGCATATAAATCTTGCATTTTAAAAGATTCTTGTTTTGCCAAATCATAAATTTATAATATATCAATTCATGAAATGATGCGAGTACGAAGGCTAAGATTCAACAAAATATGTATATATTTTTTTTTCAGATGAGCGTAGCGAAGCTTTCCATTTCACACCCTGAAAAAAAATGGGCTTCGTTTTTATGTTTTTTTTTTTTTTTTTTTTTTTTTTTTGTAATTATGTACGCGGCATACAGGTCAGAGAAATGAATCAATCAACTTGAAACTTTTTCTGAACGTTGGTATCATACCAGAATATGTTGGGATTGTTATTCAGAGGAATCGGTCGGAAGGTTTTTCCGGAAAATAATCGGAAAGTTGGGAAAATCCTCGTAAGAATAACCCGAAGGAAAAATACTTGAAAAACAAGAATTTTTCAAAAGCTCTCAAATTCTCACAGAATATGAAAAATACTATTATACACCTTTTCAGAGATTTTTACAACAATCGAATGAGAAATAATGAAGAAAATGCAATAAACGTGTACATTTCATTGAATATTTGGATCAATTGGTTTTGCAAAGTGTTGATGCGACAGGTTGCAGGTTACTATAAATATCAACAAGTTGTAGGTGAGGTTTTTGAACGTTTGAAGTAAGTCAAGGTTTGTAGATGTAAATTGAGCTGACAAGTTATTTTTCATTCTAGATTGCCATACTTCTAAGCTCATCTCACAACGCGCATCCCGCGTTTTCCTAGTTTAGATGAGCGTAGCGAAGATTCCATTCCACATACCGAAGTAAAATGAGCTTGGTTTTTATGTTTTTTGGGTTTATTTGTAATTTTGTAGGCGGCATACAGGTCAGGAAAAAATACTCATCGACTTGAAACTTTTTCTACATATTTCTGTCATACTAGAATAGGCTGGGATTGTTATTCAGAGAAATCGGTTGGAAGGTTTTTCCGAAAATTAATCGGAAAGTTGGAAAAATCCTCGTAAGAATAACCCGGAGAAAAAAAAATTGAAAAACAAGAATTTTTCCAAAGCTCTCAAATTTCCACCGAATATGAACAATACTATTATACACCCTTTCAGAGATTTTTGCAACGATCGAATGAGAATTATTGAGAAAACGCAATAAAAGTGAACATTTTATTGAATATTTGGATCAATTGGATTTGCAAAGTGTATTTGCGACAGGTTGCAGCACTATGAATATCAACAAGTTGCAGGTAAGGTTTTTGAACGTTTGAAGTAATCCAAGGTCCGTAGATGTAAATTGAGCTGATAAGTTATTTTTCATTCTATACTTCCATACTTCTAAGCTCATCCCACAACGCGCATCCCGCGTTTCCCTAACTAGGAAAACGCGGGATGCGCGTTGTGAGATGAGCTTAGAAGTATGGCAATCTAGAATGAAAAATAACTTGTTAGCTCAATTTACATCTACAAACCTTGACTTACTACGAACGTTCAAAAACCTCACCTGCAACTTGTTGATATTTATAGTAACCTGCAACCTGTCGCATAAACACTTTGCAAGACCAATTGATCCAAATATTCAATAAAATGTACACGTTTATTGCGTTTTCTCCATTATTTCTCATTCGATTGTTGTAAAAATCTCTGAAAAGGTGTATAATAGTATTTTTCATATTCTGTAAGAATTTGAGAGCTTTTGAAAAATTCTTGTTTTCCTAGTATTTTTCCTCCGGGTTATTCTTACGAGGATTTTCCAAACTTTCCGATTATTTTCCGGAAAAACCTTCCGACCGATTCCTCTGAATAATAATCCCAACCTATTCTGGTATGACACCAACGTTCAGAAAAAGTTTCAAGCTGATTGATTCATTTCTCTGACCTGTATGCCGCGTACATGATTACAAAAAAAAAAAAACATACATAAAAACGAAGCCCATTTTTTTTCAGGGTGTGAAATGGAAAGCTTCGCTACGCTCATCTAACTAGGAAAACGCGGGATGCGCGTTGTGAGATGAGCTTAGAAGTATGGCAATCTAGAATGAAAAATAACTTGTCAGCTCAATTAACATCCATAAACCTTGATTTACTTCAAACGTTCAAAAACCTCACCTGCAACTTGTTGATATTTATAGTAACCTGCAACCTGTCGCATAAACACTTTGCAAAACCAATTGATCCAAATATTCAATAAAATGTACACGTTTATTGCGTTTTATCATTATTTCTCATTCGATTGTTGTAAAAATCTCTGAAAAGGTGTATAATAATATTTTTCATATTCTGTGAGAATTTGAGAGCTTTTGAAAAATTCTTTGTTTTTCAAGTATTTTTCCTCCGGGTTATTCTTACGAGGATTTTCCAATCTTTCCGATTATTTTCCGGAAAAACCTTCCGACCGATTCCTCTGAATAACAATCCCAACCTATTCTGGTATGACACCAACGTTCAGAAAAAGTTTCAAGTTGGTTGATTCATTTCTCTGACCTGTATGCGGCGTACATAATTACAAAAAGCAAAAACAAACAAACATAAAAACGAAGCCCATTTTTTTTTAGGGTGTGAAATGGAAAGCTTCGCTACGCTCATCTAATCAATGCTGTTTTGTTACTACTAGGAAAACGCAGAATGTGCGTTGTGAGATGAGCTTAGAGTATGGCAATCTAGAATGAAAAATAACTTGTCAGCTCAATTTACATCTACAAACCTTGACTTACTTCAAACGTTCAAAAACCTCACCTGGAACTTGTTGATATTTATAGTAACCTGCAACCTGTCGCATAAACACTTTGCAAAACCAATTGATCCAAATATTCAATAAAATGTACACGTTTATTGCGTTTTCTTCATTATTTCTCATTCGATTGTTGTAGAAATCGCTGAAAAGGTGTATAATAGTATTGTTCATATTCGGTGAAAATTTGAGAGCTTTTGAAAAATTCTTGTTTTTCAAGTATTTTTCCTCCGGCTTATTCTTATGAGGATTTTCCAAACTTTACGATTATTTTCCGGAAAAACCTTCCGACCGATTCCTCTGAATAACAATCCCAACCTATTCTGGTATGACACCAACGTTCAGAAAAAGTTTCAAGTTGGTTGATTCATTTCTCTGACCTGTATGCGGCGTACATAATTACAAAAAGCAAAAACAAACAAACATAAAAACGAAGCCCATTTTTTTTCAGGGTGTGAAATGGAAAGCTTCGCTACGCTCATCTAACTAGGAAAACGCGGGATGCGCGTTGTGAGATGAGCTTAGAAGTATGGCAATCTAGAATGAAAGATAACTTGTCAGCTCAATTTACATCTACAAACCTTGACTTACTTCAAACGTTCAAAAACCTCACCTGCAACTTGTTGATATTTATAGTAACCTGCAACCTGTCGCATAAACACTTTGCAAAACCAATTGATCCAAATATTCAATAAAATGTACACGTTTATTGCGTTTTCTTCATTATTTCTCATTCGATTGTTTTAAAAATCTCTGAAAAGGTGTATAATAGTATTTTTCATATTCTGTGAGAATTTGAGAGTTTTTGAAAAATTCTTGTTTTTCAAGTATTTTTCCTCCGGGTTATTCTTACGAGGATTTTCCAAACTTTCCGATTATTTTCCGGAAAAACCTTCCGACCGATTCCTCTGAATAACAATCCCAACCTATTCTGGTATGACACCAACGTTCAGAAAAAGTTTCAAGTTGATTGATTCATTTCTCTGACCTGTATGCCGCGTACATAATTACAAAAAAAAAAAAAAACATAAAAACGAAGCCCATTTTTTTTCAGGGTGTGAAATGGAAAGCTTCGCTACGCTCATCTAATTAATTACATCTTAACTTGATACAAAATCATTTTTCCCCAATTAAGGCTATGGATGAAAGATGGGATCGTTTGACGGGACACCACAAGGGCAATCTTATACCACCCCATTTTGATTAGATAAAAGTCTTTCAGTTTCCGAACGTCCGGAACACATTATGACTGTTTCTGTGATGTATCCGGACACAAACCACACGAATGTTGATTTCTTCCACTTTGAAGTAAGTCGCTTGGGCAATGATCACTTCTTTGCATTAACAGTAGATGTAAAGTTCATCATTATACAAAATGAACAAAGAAAAAATGAGTGATAGGCCTATAATGTTATAACTGGGCCTATCACTCTACTAATTAAAGGTCGTGGCCAATTAGTGCTTCATCCAAGCATTTGCCTCGAGAACTGTGGGAAACCACGAAAAACCAAGTCAGGATGGATAATACAAAATTTAATCATTTCAATCAAAATAGATCGAGAGGTTAACTAATATTTCAGTTTCAATAATTGTTTAAAAAATGTAGTTTTTGACCTAAATTATAAAACAAAGTGTTTAAAGAACATAGAATGTAGAAACATAAGATCCTCTAGAGCTAGACGTCTCCAGCGAAAAATCTGTCATTTCCTGGGAAAAAAAATCTGGTTTAAAAAAAAATATCGTGATGTAAATTATGAAATATGGTGAAAAATATGCAATGAGTAAGAGAAAATTACATTTCACATACTGTACACAATAATGATTCGTTTATCTGAGTATTGACATTGTTTATTATTCGCCCGACCATCAGACTTGTTACTCCATTCGAACGCTGTTTCGGCTGCTGCTGCTGCTGCTGTTGTTGTTGCTGTTGTTGTTTTTGTAGTCGTTGTTGTTGTTGTTGTTGTTGTTGTTGTTGATGATGATGATGTGGTTTTTGTTGTTGCTGTTACGCGCACCCTGAATAAACGTAAACAAATCTGTTCGAGCTAAACAAATCGAACTAACTTAACAAAGTTCAAATTTCTCCTAAATTAATTTCAAATAACCTTAAACTAAACGGAACACCACATCATTGGCATACACTTCCGGTTCACTAAAAAGCCACTTCTTAGTTTCTTTGTTTGTGTGTGTGTGTGTGTGGGTGTGTGTTTGTGTGTGTGTGATTCACAGATCAGATGAAGAATCAACACAGTCAGGCGCGGACTGGCAGTGGGTGCCGGGGTGCGATCGCACCCCGGGCTTTTTTACTGTTCCGGGTCCCTTTTTCGAACATGATATAATTATAGACAATATCTACATAAATATTCATTTTTTTACTGCGCAAAAGCATTGCCAAACAAAATACATTACTATAACTATAAGGCAATATTGATAATAAATTATTATGGTTCATGCCTTGTCTTTGGCGGCTCTCAATAGTAGTAGATAGTATTAATAATAGTAATAACTCAATAGTAATTCATCAAATAATTTACTCAACAATTGATTATTGACGACAATGTTTTTTCTTATTTCTCTCTAATTGTCACTTCACCAAGTTCACTTCAGTTTCTTATCTACACCTCACGCAACGGGCTCTAAGGTTATTCAATCATTTAGATCAAGGCGTCAAGAACGAAAATATTTTTCATTTTTCTTTTTTTTTTCAATAACATCGAAACTTGATACAAAATCATTGTTCATGAAAAAACTTTGAACATGAAGCACATTATAGAAACAATAATGAATAGAAGAGGACATGAGAAATAAATCTACGTCAGGTAGGCTACACGGCAAACATCAAGGTGATAAGTTATCCATAATCCCAAACTACCCTAACTGCAAATGCATTAAAAATCCAACTTTAAATACTCAGCAAACATAAGGTTGTAGTAGCTAAGCTCAAGCCCTTGCAGGGAGCTCTAAATGAGAAAGAAATCTACGTCAGGTACACGGCAAACATCAAGCTGAAGAGGTTATAGCCAGCTAATCTAACCCAACTCCAAATTCATTATATATCTAGCTTTGGATACACGGCAAACATAATGTTGTAGTAGGCTGAGCTCAAGCCCTTGCAGGCAGCTCTGAATGAGAAATAAATCTGGATCAGATACACGGCAAACATCAAGGTGAGGAAGTTACGGAAAAGTTATGGAAAAGATACGTTTTCCAAACGTATCCATACCCAAATAATAATCCATCGCAAACAGTTATATACAATACAAATATTTATTTGTGTCAAAATAGGTGTGAAAAGCTACTTAAAAAACATAAAAAATCGAAAAATGTCGATCAGTGAGGATGCTTCCGGCGGCCGCTGCGCGGGCGTTGCGTGCGCCTGGCACCAACTTTTACGGGCCTACTTTACAAGCAGCACTCCGGGCCTTTTGGACCCAGTCCGCGCCTGAACACAGTTTTTACATCTGATCAATTACAAGCTGTGTACCAGAACAAAAATAGATATGATACGGTGCTTGGTCAAATCTGTGAGGACACTTGTGAGAAAATTCATTTTGAATTTTTTAAAAATCCACATTAAAAATATCCAGCGGAGAGAAATTTGAGAAACATTTCTTCAAAAATTATGAAAACCAACATTTCTTTAAATCCATCACTTTTTACACATCATAGTCTGCTTTCCGAAATTAGCACGAGTACTCTATCTATCAGTATGTCAATCTCTCTCACAATGCAAATGAAAAAGCTGCCATCTCTTGTCACCTCAATTAGTGCCAATACACCTCTCGTTGTGAGCGGAACTCCCATCAGTTTCTCATCACATCTAGTCTCTCGTTAGCATCAGCCAAAGAAGTGATCTACTTGTTATCAGTTGGTTTTTCTCAAATATGTCTGATAGAGCCTTATCAAGGACAGGTAATGTGTTTATAAGCGAGTGGTAAGTTAGCAGGGAACCACAGTTCTGAAATGCGTCTGCAACTGGTTGTATTAGCTGTCGTGCTAGGGCTAGCCCTGGCCGATACGGAAACATCATATGATGGGTAAGTCATTTTTTTTATAAATCAGTAATTGAAATTGTTAATTTGTTTTCATCAAACTTTCGATATCGAGGGCTGATTTAGTGATTTAACGATCATTAGTCAATATTATATTATATGAGAATTATCATGACTATTCATTGAATTTATGATTAATTTATTTGCATGTATTATAATTTATTTTCATGTATTTTCATGTATGTATCATTATCGGTGGTGGATTTATTGAATTTTTTTTTTAATTTGTGCCCGGAATAATAACTGTAATTACTAATTTATTCGATCAAAAATATTTCTTACATAAGACTGAAAATATACTACAATCCTTAAAATTTAAATTAATTAATTAATAATAATTTTATCATTCTAGTTTGGGCATATGTGACGAATATATTGGAAAATAATAATATGTGGCACTTTCAAATCGAAGCGTAGTAGGAATTTATTATGAGAAATTATTTTGAGAAGTGTATTACTTCAAAGAAGTACATTGCTGAGCAATTGTAAACTTCTGAGGATCGTAAATTACCGGGCCAGTTCGAATAGATTGTATTTCACTATAACTCATTTTTGACCCGCAGTTATTTACTACCCCATTACGTGAATTTACATGCGGATAAATTACTATAACGACATGTTCAAGTAATTCGTTGGATGATCGAGTTACTGTTTTATAATTATTCATCTTACAAACTTATTCATTTTGTTGTTTTAATTTAAATATTATTGTTTTAGTGATAAGATATCCCATGAGATCTTTGTGTATATTGTAATAATAATAATAATAATAATATGTTTATTGGACAGATTGATCATACATAATGATATTGTCAATGTCAATTAGATAATGATAATATTATAAAAATTATTCACTGTACATTATTATAATTAATTTACAATATTCACAGTACAGAGTCAGATACATGTATAAAATGTACATAAATGCATTTACTTGAAAAAGTAGAAGAAAGAAAAACCAGATGTCGTTTTCAGAGTATAACATTATTATAAGCCTAACAAAGAAAATTATTTTCAACGATTAACGACCTTGGTTGTACATAGAAGTATGAAAATCTCCCTTTATCCTAGTTTCATGGTCATGTATATCACCATTTTGTATCGTCATATGTTGCTTGTTGATGACATACATAATTACACTGTATATATATTCACAAGGAAGGGAAAGAATTCTGAATTTAATAAATAATGGTTTGCATGAATCTTTGTAAAAAACACCAGGCGTAGTTGGATCAAAACTCGCACGGGCCAGATATCTAACAGCTCTTTTTTGCATTACAAAAAGTTTATTGGCATAAGAAGAATGTCCCCAAAGAACAATTCCATATTTTATTTTGGAATGTACATAAGAATGATATACCATTTTGGCTGTGTTAAAATTGCAAATTTCCATTAAACGTTTCACTAAGAAATAATATATAGTATTGTGCCCCGTCATCCTTATAGCCCTAACTGAGCAACAAAGATTTTGTGACAAGCTTTTTATCATAAAAATAAAAAATATATACCATTGAAGTACACATAGGAATGATTTCATGAATATGTAGGCCTACTAGGACAACGCGGGATATGCGTTTTGTGAGATGAGCTTAGAAGTATGGAAATCTAGAATGAAGAATGTTCTGTCAGCTTAATCCACATCTAAATACCTTGGATAACTTTGAACATTCAAAAACCACACCAACTTGTTGATAGTCATAGTGCTGTAACCTGTCGCATATACACTTCAAAAAACCAATTGATCCCAATATTCAATAAAATATTTACCTTTATTGCGTTTTCTTTGTAATTTACCATTCGATTGTTGTGAAAATCACTGAAAGTATGTAAGATGGTATTTTTCATATTCAGTGAGAATTTTGAAGCTTTTGAAAAAATTTCATATTTCAAGTATTTTCCATCCTGGTTATTCTTGTGGGGATTTTTTTCCAGAACAACCGTTCGCTCAGTTGTTCTGAAAAACAATCCCAACCCATTCTGGTGTGACACCAATATATGAGAAAAGTTTCAAGTTGATGTTTTTTTTCTGATCTGTATGCGGCGTACAAAATTGCGACAGCAAAAAACATTTAAAAAAGCCTAATTTTTTTGGTATATGGAATGGAAATCTTCGCTACGCTCATCTAATTATATAAAAGTGGTAGAGAAATGGCTTATCAAGATACCACCTCTATAAATTGCTCAGAACTGCAATTAGTACCTCTGACAGAACTTGTACAAACACAAAATAGGCAAAATCAATCATTGTTGCAACTATTATTTTGTGTAGATTTGCTCATTGTTTAGGTCAAGGGATATATTATGCTAACATTATTACACGAGCTTTAGCGAGGATTCAATTTGACATACTGAAAAAAATTGGTGTTCGTTTTTATGTTTTTTTTTTTTTGTTTTTTTTTTGTTTTTTTTATGTTTTTTTGTCGGTTCTCCACAGGTCAAACGGCTACAGCTATCAACTTCAAACTTTTTTTCGTCATGGTTCCTCATCTAACTTAGATCTGTATAGTTTTGTGGCATTATCGGGTGGTAACTTTTTTTTTTATGAACTTTAGAAATTTCAAAAATCCCCATTAGAATAACCCGGAGGAAAATACTTGAAAAATCAAAATTTTTCAAGACCTCTCAAATTTCCGCCGAATATAAAGGAAACTATTAAGCACATTTTGAGAGATTTTTTGCATCAATCGGATGAGAAATAACGAAGAAAACGCATTTATAAAGCATTTTCCCATCAATTTAGGCTATTACGGGAACCAATTAAATCTATAGCAACAAGTGTCACCAATTAATTCAAAACGATTGGAATGAATGAAGAGGAAGGCCGTGACATAACTGATTCTTGTAAGGTTTTTGAACGTTTGGAGTGATCCAAGGTCTGTAGATGTAGATTGGGTTGACAAATTATTTTTCATTCTAGATTTCTATAAGCTCGTCTAACAACGCGCATCCCGCGTTTTCCTAGTTATAAATGGAATGTGACGCCCCAGTATGGCTCTGTCCTATTGGTCAAGTCACTGATTTGGAAACTGACGTCTACTCGGGTGTGGGTTCGAGTCCCGATTAAGGTTTTTAGTAATATCATTCATCTTTCATCCACTCATTCGTACCAAGATTAGCCCAACTGTTGGTGGGGTCGTTGAACAAACAATATTGATCAGCAAATGTAATGTGGTTTCAGGTTTAAGGTATTCCAACTGACGGCCACGGAAGAGCAGCTCGCTCTTCTCAGTCAGTTTGATGGAGCTACTGGCTATGATTTCTGGTCACGTGGCCGTACCGCCGGTAAACCTATCGACATTATGGTATCTCCCCAAGAGCAAGTCAACTTCCTCGTGTTCCTGAAAGAGCACTCGATCCAAAACGAGTTGATCATCAGCAACGTACAAACGTATGTAGAAATATTTCTGACAGTGGGCTATTATTTAGGTCCTACAGGCACGGGTATACTTTTAGTGATGGAAACCGAATTGTGCAATTAATGGACTGAAAATATAGGCAAACGCAGCATATGCGTTGTAAGATCAGGAAGATATTTGTATGAAATGTGCTCGAAAGCACAACTAATGTCATCTATCTTCGTATGAAGCCTTATTTGATTCTACCTGTTGATAATTTATTTTGTGCGTTATACAGCTCTGATTGATTTTTAAGCTCAATATTTTCAATTATTTTCAATATGATATATTAATTCTCTTAAAAATGCTGGAACCCAATTTTTTAAACTTGGTTAAAACACAATATCGAAATTATGTGAAACTTTCATTTCATACAGACTGAATAACGAAATTGGAAATCTGATCCAATTCTCAGGGGTATTTACCTCATTTTCAAAAATATTCACGAGAAAGGTGTCAAGCCGATTTAGCTCAAAAACAAAGGTACGGTAATCTAGTATGTGTGATGATAACACCAATGTTTATTAAAGGTTTCAAGTCATTGGTTACTTTGTCCATGTACTTTGTCTGACCGGTAAACCACACACACAAAAAAAGACAGAAAAAAAATCAAACAAATATTTTTGTCAGTATGAAGTAAAATGGAAGTATTCGCTACGCTCATTTGAAATCAACGTGAAAAGTAGTGGGAAATGTGCATTGTTGGTGGTTTCTTTCGTTTCTTCATTTGTTACGTCTTTATTTTTGATAGTACTCATTCAGGCATCTTTAGTCAACTTACAATTGTGATGCAGTGATTTGTTTTGTTCAAGATCTCAAATAATAGCCATCAGTCATAAAAATACAAAAAAGAGATGTTAATTATTCTTAATGATATCATTTGTAAACTAAACTAGGGAAATGCAGTCGAATAATTCCTTGTTTTAATGATTCCAATAGAAAATATCACTCCAAAAAATTATTTAAATCTACATTTATATATCTGATCATCCGTGATAATTCAAGTGAATCTATGAAGCAATTTTCTGTCAAGTTCAATTCATTGATGAACTCACTTGCTCGGAAAATCAGTAATTTGATTATTTTGATCGAAATTGCAATCAAATGATTAAAATAATGGAAATTCCATATTTTAATGAGATAAAACTGAAAAAAAGATTATCAAAACCGGATCGAGATTGAAATTTCATTGGAACATAATAGCGTTTCACAAATTGTTGGAAAATGGCAATATAGATCATTTTAACGTATTACGTACCGTATACGTCTAGCTCGTTGTTTTTGCCTTCAAAACGGAAATTAATTCATTCTGATTGCGTTTTAGTCTTTTTTCCAATATTTTCACAGTGAAAGCTTTAGGCCTAATCTCGCTCATATTCATTTGTACTATCAAAATTCATGAAATTTATGTTAGTTCAGCCATTAGGAAGAAATGAGTATTCTTTAGTCCTTCTGTCTAAATATACACTGGGTTGCATGAGAACCCCAAAATAAAAATCCTTTTATTCACAACATATGTCTCTCTCACTCTATCTTTCTCCATTTTCTTAGATGTGTTCAACTCTTGTTAAAATTGCTTCAAGATAATAATTCAATACATGTAAAGCCATAATACAATTTTTTTTTTTTTTTTTTTTAATTATACAATAATACTATACATGGCAGTATATCTTTCATCTAGGGTAGAGTATACTGTTCTTTAACCTTTCAAGTATTCGAGGGTTAACAAACAAACAAATTTTGAGCGAAATAAATTATGCCAATTTTTATAATCTAATGTGATCCTAATTATGCCTTCGTGTTTTGTTTATTTAAGCGTTTTCGAGGCTGAGAAGTACCGCCAACTCATGGCTAGGTCTGAATCTGAAACTGGCAGAATCACTTTCAACAAATACTACACACATGCTGAGGTATACAATTCAAAATATCTCTTTATCGAGGCATAATAACAGACCATTTCATTTTATCATCCTACCAAAAATAATTACACACTGCAGTAGTTAAATTAAAAAGCTGACGATGATCATAATAAGAAAAATCAGAAAGTATACTGAATAGGGTGTGGTGTAGTAGTAGGTCTAGTGATAAATTAAATTATAATAATTGGTTCATAAACTGATTTTAACTGAGAGTTTGCACTGAAATACAGATCTTATTTTTATCGTATCAAGAAGATACTTTCATTGTTTTGAATATTTGTTTTCTTCAGTCCCTGTTTTCTGTGTTATGTGTATGGACTATTTTCGTGATGCATCTCAAAATGTTTTCTGAGAATTATGTCAATTCGAAATACTCTAAAAAAAAATGTTTGTTGTTTCAATCAATCAAAATGTTCATAACTTTGAAAGATAATAATACCTTAATGCTAAGATAAAATATATACTTATCAATGAATTATAGATTAAATGTTTGTCAATTTTGAGTGTATGGTATCGAATATTGTGGTGAGAATTGACAAGGCAATCCATATTGGATATATATCTAAAAATATAGTTTTCATGAACTTTCTCAACATTGATTAGAATTCAACATTTATACATTAAAACATGGGTCTTGAATAGGCTCATCGAACTCCTACGCTCATATTGTCCAGTAATTAGTATGGGAATCATAAATCCTGCTTGTCTATATAGAGTGAAATATAATTCTGTTGATTTCTATCAAATAGATTAATGCTTACCTCGCCGAGATGGCAGCCACATACCCCAGCGTAGCAAGTGTGGTTACTATTGGCAAGAGCACCCAGAACCGCAACATCAATGTTTTGAAAATCTCCCGTGGAGGCAGCAACCCTATCATCTGGGTTGACAGCGGCATCCACGCACGTGAATGGATCGCTCCTGCCATGGCTCTTTTCATCATCAACCAATTGCTCGAAAACAGCGCCAATAGCGATCTTCTAACCGGTGTTGACTGGCACATTCTTCCCGTACTCAATGCCGACGGTTATGATTTCTCGCACACCAACGTAAGTTCTACTATTAATACGAGCCTTTCAGACACTTTTTTTTTATCTCAATCATACACCGTTTCAATTCAATTTTGAATCGACTTGTTCTAACTTTAATTCTAATTTTAATTCTACTTCTACTTGCACCATAGTAATTGAATGAATTGAATATAAAAGCTACATTCTACTTAAGTTATATCATTAGGTTGGAACATGACTGACTATACCAAGTTAGAAAAAGTTCAATTAAAGTAATACAAATTTTCAGGTGCAGAAATGAAACAATATAGAACAAGCCTTAAATGTTTTTGGCATGAATTTGTACTGTCCGACATTTTCTGTATTGTTCATCATTGTGTTACAATCACAAATAATGTTATGGATACTTGGTAAACATTACAAAACAGCTCATTTTATTACGTGAACCATCCTCCTCATACAACAAATACCAGTTGCAACACTGTCGCTGCCAAAGGCTATTCTTAGAGGTGTGTATTGTTTATTGGTCAATTATCACTTACAAACTACAATTGATATTGCAGACACGTCTTTGGAGGAAAACCCGCAGCACAGTTTCATCCACTACTTGCCCCGGAGTTGATGCCAACAGAAACTGGGATTTCCACTGGAATGGTATGTTAAGGTGCCCAACAAAAAGTTACCATCAGGTTGATTATTTGTGGAAATATTGTGAATGTTATTTTTTTTTAAACCTCACGGGTTTCACAAGTGTCTGTATTACTCTCATCGTAAAGAGGTGGGATAGGATAGTGGGAAGGAAGCGGTCGTGGCATATATTGTGGGAACCATCCCGGCATTAGCTTAAACTACAGAGGGAAACCACGAAAAACCCCTGTAAAGATGGGCGGTGGCGGGGATCGAGCCAGATCCGATATGTCCCTTCACCTCCCGGAGCAAATGAAGCGAGTGCGTTAACCACTCAGCTACGTAATGGATCGACAATATTTTAGAAGGTACTTTTCTCTACGGTTTGAAGCAATTTCACAACAATACGTTCTAATCCGGAAAGCCCGCATGATCGTTTATGGTTTAGTTGATACTGAAAGTGCTACAAAACATACATCTCGCATTACATATACTAGGAAAACGCCATACATGCGTTGTTAGACGAGCGGATAGTAATAGTATGTCGACTTTTTTGCCAAACTTTTGCCTACATTCGCCAATTAGGTGACATTCAAGCTAGAAATGGGTAAAAACTGCTTCGAGTGGTACCAATTTAGCACATTTTATGGTTTTTCTTTGAAATGGCTCACCCGATCAAGCTGAAAGTTCTCAGAAATGTGTGTCATAATGTAAAACTCAACTCCACGCAAAATTTCATTTTTTTCTGAAAATAAACATATTTTCTTTTTTTTCGACATGTTATTCTAATGAGTATTTTTGAAACATCTAAAATTCATGAAAAAAAAGTTATCATACGATAATGCCACAAAACTATAAAAATCTAAGTTAGATGAGGAACCATAACGAAAAAAAGTTTGAAGTTGATAGCTGTAGCCGTTTGACCTGTGGAGAACCGACAAAAAAACATGAAAAAAAAAAATCAAAACGGACACCAATTTTGTTCAGTATGCCAAACTGAATCCTCGCTACAGCTCGTCTAATAATTTGATAAAATCTAGGCCTCCATTTTGGTTCAAATCGCATTTTCATGAAATAGCAGATTGATTTTTATTGGTTAATGTTGATGATTTCCATACCATAATTTATTTTAAAATCATCAAAATATTCATCAAAGCAACAAAAAAATCAGAACAATTGAATTAAAATCGCAGTGAATTTGTGATTGAATAAGAATTAATTCAAAATTTGATCATTCAGTTCCAGTGAGCAAAGTTTATAAGATGTATGCCTAGGCCTGAATTCAAATTTAACAAAACCTGATGAATAATAATAATAATCAAAATATGAGTGGATGAATAATTGAATAATTGATGAATAAATGATAAATTCATAATAAATAATTATATGTAACAACTTCGCATAAAGTTTGCTCGAATTGAATTTTGAATTAATTCATATTTGTAATCACAAATTCACTGCAATTTTCATTTGATTGTTCTGATTTTTCTCTATGTTGAGGAGAACCATATTTCAATGATTTTGAAAATGAATTGTGGGTAAAAAAATCATTAACCTTAACAATAAAAATCGAATTGTTATTTCATGAAAATGCGATTAAAACAAAGGTGGCGGCCTCGATTTGAGCAAACGTTTTTATTTCAGTTGATAATACCAAGGCAATCAATATAAACGAAAAAAAATGTGTTACAATTTGTTTGAGGTTACGCCTTTTCCAAGACCAGGGAAAGTCACGCCATTTTTTGTTGTAAATCAAGGTATTATGAAGCAATTTATTTGTATCAAAACAATTATAAGTAGGTATTATGCTGACAAAATTTGGTTTATTGGATAGAGGAAGGCTTACTCAATCAATATATCAATTGCTATCTGCATACTAACTACCTACTGGTTTTGTTGTTGTAACAGCTCAACGTATTTTCCAACTAGTATTCCCAAAATTTTCTCAGAATTTTCAACTTTTTTTCATTTTAAATTTCTAATTTACCATTTAAACATTGGTACACCAATAGATAACCAAAAAATGCATACATTTTTTTAGGTGGGTTTCCATTATACTGCGATCATGGAATGAACTGGGATATGATCCCATTTTTTAGTAGTACGGTCCAGCAATGGGTGACAACCCAGTAAAAATATACGTTTTCATTCTTTGAGGGGATTAAATGGTTGATGCAAGATTTTGTAAACGACATAGGGACGAATGCTCACAATCCAATCTGCTCAAACATATATAAAATGCTCACCATCCAATCTGCTCAAACATACATACAAAATTAAAAATTATTGAAAATGAAATGTACATTTTATTTTTTTTTTAAACAATAAAAGTGTCACTAATCTACGTACTCTACACTAATCTGCTGGTTTAGTCAATCTTGGTGAGGGTAGCTAGCCTGAACTTTTTTTTTATATAAATGTCACTTGGATATTCATTTTATTCTATTTCAGAATTATATAACCTGTACACATTGTCGAACTTTACATTTCATGCAAATTCAGATATATTGATCTATAATTTTAATTCAATTCAACATTGTTTTTTATTCTTATATACATATTCGGTTTACAGACAAAATTCATCTTTTAACAATAATAACAACAAGATGAATATAAGTGTAAAGTGATATAAAGAAAAACTGCCATTTTAGTGAATATGAAGATGATGAAATAATAAGAAGCCCGTATAAGAATGAATTCTTGTGTGCGAGCAACATAGCTAATGATTAATTGTCAGAAGTGAGCAATAAAAAAAAAAAATTGAAAAATGATAAACCCAAAAATCAATTCCGTTATCGGAAAAAAAAAACATTATTGAATTTCTGAAAGAAAATGTATGTGCAATGTATGTACTTGTGATAATAATGAAGTGTTGTGTAAGAAGCGTGAAATTATATATAACCTATGACTATCAATAACGTAACGGGATAAGCAACATGGCGGTTTCCTTTCACACCATGCGTACATCAGAGGGATGCCGCCTCACAAATGTTATGATGATTTGCTGGTATTGTTGTATGTTGATCTATACAAGTAATAGATGTAATGCAATCTGTGAATCCAGCTCTTTCCAACTGCATTAAACAATATTGGGATAAATTTCATTTGAATTAGCCAATCTAAATTTAAAATACGTCTGTAAAAGCATTTAGTCCCCTAGTCAAGAGCCCCACTGCTATATTTACCATTTGATAACTGGATAATTACTCATCATCTACGAGAAAGATTAAAATCAATGCAATTGTACAACTATGTACTATATATTGAAATACGAACCTAATAAGTACAATTTGATTTGAAATTGCGAATCTCACAAATGTACACGAAAGCGCGCTGATTCCATCATGGTGAAAACGGCCTAATGTTAAAAGGATAGGACTTATGCCTTGTTGCTTATCCCGTTACGTTATTGATAGTCATAGATATAACAATAAAGCAATAGAAAATTGCAATTACAATTGAGTTGTGAGAACCATAAAACCGAGAAATGAACAGCAAACATTATTAACATATTTATATAGTAACGAATTCAGGTATGCTAGATGAGCATGGCATTTTGTAATCAACTCCTATATCAAAGTACCATTTCATGACAATAATATGTGATAATACAGAATTTATTTTCCTTGTATTAAACTCACACCAATTAATAATACAACCAGATAACCAGATAATATTACGTGGAAAGGATTATACCATACTCCGTACTGTATTCAAAGCATTTTCCATGAACTTGTTTTCAGAGGTTGGCGCTAGTTCAAGCCCTTGCTCTGATATCTTTGCTGGACCACAAGGTTTCTCTGAGCCCGAGAACGTTGCTGTCCGTGATCACTTGAACGCTAACAAGAACCAAATCAAGCTGTATCTAACTTTCCACTCCTATGGAAACGTAAGCACAAATGATGTCAAGAAATAATTATGTAAAGTGTTAATAATCTTGATATTATCCAAGATACTAATTCAAATTAGGCCTACATTTTTTTATCTAGTTCAATACGATTCATTTATTATGGATGAATCATTATTTTTGCTCATTCTTTCTACATCATTATAATATAACTTTTAAAGAAGTATAAATGCTAATCTCCATTCGACCTAAATCAAATACGATGTGGCTGTCAGTGCCGTCCCATATAAATTTCATTAAGGGAAGCCAACAAATCAATGGTCAACGGGTCTATGGTGGAGACCGAGATGTAAGAGAAAAATTGTATCTTCATTTGTTCTACTAAACTAAATCCTCTAACAACCCATTTACCCATTTAAATTATATTCGGATTACCGTTTTTTATTCTACTTATTCAACTGATTGGCTACTTTTTTCAAGTGCAAACAAATGCTGATGTTTTCATGCAGCAAAGAAATTATGTTTTTGAAGATTATTCCATTTTTAATGAGTATTTGAAACAGTTTCATTCAAGAATGAGTTATAGAATTTTTGGAATATATAAATAGGAAATTGCAGAACGTGGTAGTCAATTTAAAAGCTTATACCATTGAATATATGCAGGTATAACACTATATTATATTCGATACCTATACTGTCAAACATTTCATGACTAACATTTTAATTCTAACTATTCGAAATAAGCCCATAGTGAAACAAACCAACCGAGATGCTTCCAAAGAACTGTTATACATAGGTATATTGGTAAAGGTGAAATGAAAACCTACTTGATCTATTTTTTCCCATTTACTTGACTCAAATATGCTGATGGAAGTACATTGAAGTACACATTCACATATTGGAACAAGGTTATAGATGCAAACATATGTGAAAATTGGACAAAAATGTAATTGAAACAGAATCTCACATGTATGAATGCATGCATGAAGTGTATGGCTGCATGCGTGACCTCGCTTGTACTGCTGGAGAATATGGTGAATACTGTTGACATTTGTGTTAATTAATATTTTTTTATTTTTTCTTAGTACTTCCTTTACCCATGGGGTTGGACTACAGCTCTCCCTAGCGACTGGAAAGTACTTGTAAGTTTAAGAATATTCAGTTTAAACTATTTAAATGAGATTTTTGAATCTATAATATGCTATTGATTGGAATAAAACGAATGTTTGAATTGAAACTCACTAAAATTTCATTTTTTTCCTTTCGAAATATGAGTAAGCAATTAAACCCAAATCGAAGGAAAAAGAGAACAATGTATGCAATAAGCATGTGGGTTCCAGTCCAATCTGATGATACACAGTCTGAATGAAAACATGAAATAATATAAACACATAAGAAAATTTAATATAAGTAAGCACTCAAAGTAAAGTGTTTGTTCCCTTCAGGATGATCTCGCACGAGAAGCCGATGCCGCCCAACAGGCAGCTGGAGGCGACGCCTACGAAATTGGAACTTCCACAAATGTTCTGTGTAAGTACTACAACTGCCTGTTCCTCTTGTTCTACCAATCTTGTAACACCAAAACAAAACAAAAGAAGTACGGTGGTTGATGAACATAAAAGTAGTCAACAACTACTGTTCATTGTAGAGATTTCACAAATTGACATTATAAATAATTCACCATACCTCCTCAGCCTTGACCAATTTGAGAAACAATGATTTTGTATCAAGTTTTGATGTTGATTGAAAAAAAAATGTAATCCTCAAAATGAAACTCAAATCACTCTTATCTCCTTACCATATCATCATTACATTTCATTCCATCACCATTAGTCCGATCATTATTCTATAAATATTCCATCAACTAATTGTTTGAATTCATTACTTTTCATTATTCAGTCATCAAGTCAAGTTGAGCAGAAATAATATTGTATCCTTTCAAATAATTGTGTTCTATTGTATTGAAAATATTTTATACTATCCTTAGATTATATAACGACCGTATTTCGTTTCATCTTCAATTTTGTTTGATTTCAGGTTTATGTTTTAATATGCGAGTTTAAAGACAAGATTAGGTGGAAGAGTAGTTGCAAGACCAAACCTCACTTTTTTATTGTTAAACAATATCATACAATGACAAATGGAAAAATATCCATCTTTCTAAAAATGACTGGCCCAAATAGATACACATTAAAATTGATAAGTAAAATTCTCAATACAGTAAAAGCTATACATTTATATATTTGTTTTTCAAGGGACAGGGAGAAAACCATCTATACGGGAGAATTTAACATCAATTATACATAACCTAGGACTAGTTGAGACAAAATCAGCGATAGAAGGACACCAATGGATCTGGGAATGATGCATCAAAGTTTTACTGTACAACCTTAGGCCAACAATCTCGTCGTGTCAACACATATGAAATAATTTACACCTGTTTACTCTCAGATGCCGCTGCTGGTGGCAGTGATGATTGGGCCAAGGGAGTCGCCGGTATCAACCTCTCATACACCATCGAGCTTCCAGGAGGTGGAGCCAACGGTTTCGATCTTCCCGCTAGTCAGATCCAGAAGACAGTCTCTGAATTCTTCCCAGCTATCCGTGTCTTTGGCAACCACATCAAGGGGGGCAAGAACTGAATGAATTCTTCTTGTAATATAACTATTAAAATTTGTAAATAATAAAATATTGTTACATCAACTTTGTCTATTAACTTTTTTTCTGAGTGATAAAGAACGTATTTAAGTTGTTTGGCATTTTGGACTGCTGTATCTCTATATATCCAGAGTGCTTAGTAATTATTTCCATGATTTACGATTTCAAGTAAAAAGTAACATGATACTAGCATCTATGCAAAATCATGCTACTGTTTACTCTTATACTGTTCAACTGTTATATTAAATAACAGTTATACTACCGGCACAGTAGCCGAGTGGCTAGCGCACTTGCTTCGTGTGACCCGGTAGGTGAAGGGACATATCGAACTCGGTTCGATCCCCGCGACCGTCCATCTTTACAGGGGTTTTTCGTGGTTTCCCTCTGTAGTCTAGGCTAATGCCAGGATGGTTCCCACAATATAGGCCACGACTGCTTCCTTCCCACTATCCTTCCCATTACCCATAAAACCTTTATCTCATCATCCCATCATCTCATTAATCATTCATCCGACGCCAATAGATTTCAAGTCATCATTACAGTGCGTCGTTAAAACCCAATATAAAAAAAAAAGTTATACTGTTATACTACATATTGTTCCATGGCTCATTAGACAAGGGTACCATACTCCTCACCACCTTCTTGCACCAGGATCTAGGCATGTAATGAAAACAATAAACACAAAATGCTGAATATTCCTTTTAATATCTCATTTCTTTTGCACCTAGGTCTTTACAATATTGTGATTCATCACACTAATTTCAGTTACGTCACACAAACAGTACTATTACTTTCATCATCCTGGTTAAAAGTGGGTGTGAAATGAGGGAACACTACATTCATATAGAATATGGTACAGTATTTCAAAGAATCAGAACCAAGTCACTTGAACAAGACAATGAAAATTAAAAAGCTAATTACCGTAGTTACACAATAAGACCATTATTACAGCCTATAGTCTTATAGGATACGTCCAAGTGGGATGGGTCTAGACAAGAAGTGTATCTTCTTAGCTTATTGGTTATTATACCATAATTATTTCAATCGTTCATAACTAATATTTCCAAGAATAAAATTATAAGAACAAAGAGGTGAATTTTATTTTTTTTAATTGAAAATGCACTGCAAAGATAACTTGTTTTAATATACATACTTTACACAATGCATTAATTGAGAGATACAACCATTCAATTAATCTATGAGCAAAGGGAGAAATACTACATGAGAATACCGGTAATGACTATGATAACAATGAATAATGAACAATATAACCAATAATGAATAATGAATATCACTATCTAGTATCAAGTACTACAGTACAAGTTAACATAAGATACAGTACAAAGTGGCTAAACTAAACTGTAATACACAGTATAAATTATGAAGTATACTTTCATGTAACTAAAGTACAGTGAAACCTCTATCTATTGTTTTTCAAGAGGAGAAATGAACCATTCATGCAAGAAAATGATGTATCCAGGAAAATTTAACATTGGCTTTATGGGAGTGGGGTTGCACAAAATGAATGATGGAAGTGGGAAAACTATGTATCCAGGAACGATGCATTGAGGTTTCACTGTTGTCCCAACCAAGTTAACCTGGTTTAAAACTCTTCAGAGTTCTCAATCTTCGCTGTTGTATGCATTTATTTCATCATCCATCGAGTGTATACATTCTAGTAGCACAGTGTCAGACTTCATCCTTCAAAACTAATGCTTTGGCACTGCAGTGTATATTTCACGTAATTTTTCGTAATATTTTTGGTCCTGTAAGAAAAACATGCATTAAATAATGAAAAGGTGTTACGTAGTGACATGTGGACCAGTGGTTAGCACGCTGAACCATCATTTAGGAGATCAGGGTTTGATTCCTGCTATGGTCAACCATCCTGACATGAGGTTTTTCGTAGTTTCCTCTGTTGTTTGGGTTGATACTGGGATGGTTCCCTACTGGCCCCAACCGACTAAATCCCACTATCAAAATCATCAAATAGAATAACTTTTCATCACATTCTTGTTTCACTAATGCCAATAGATCTCAAGTCATCATTAGGGTCTACAATGCGTCATAAAAACCAATGTCAGAAATATATATTGAATAATGTAATTTATTTAGTTCATGTTTCTTTGTTATAATGATTGTCTGTAGTTTCACTATCTGTTTCATTTCATATTCATTAATGGGTAGTAAATATTGAATGAGCATAAAATCAACTGTGTTATGAGATATCTAAGCCTGATTCATATAGACCCTTGCCAATCAGAAATGCAAGGGATCCCAAAAAAATGGTCTTGATTTATAAAAATTTCGATCAATCAAAAAACTCCTTTGGAGCAATTTTGTATTGCACGCGAAAGAAAGTTGTACCACACGTGAGAAAAACCGCTTCACTGATCGTGTGAACTTGGCTAGCTTCACGACAATGCACGATTGTTCCATAGCCCGCTTCCATAGGCGCTTGTTCGCCCTGAGTCTGACGAACGAGAGTTTCAAGCTCATCATAAATATCGTGCTCAACTGCTCAAGGTAAAAAAAAAAGAACACACAAGGATGACACACTCAAAGCAGCGAAATGCTCAGCCTAGTCAGCTACCTTCAGTTTATTCTGAAAACGCATCTTATTCTTATAAGACTATGTTCTTACGCGTCAAATAAAAAGGATGGAAATTGGGAAAATAATAATCAATTCAAAGAATTGTCTCGAACTATTTTGAATTATCCAATACAAAAAACAGTACTAAACCAATTGAAAGGTCAAAATATCAGTTGGAATTACGGATTAGCAGGAATTTGGATTAAATATAACAATTTTCATTGAAATGCCAATACCTTCAGCCGGGGTTCGACTTCCAAGTTTGAAATATGTCAAATTTCGGATTAACCGAGTTTGGATTAACAAGGGTATACGTATTGTATACTGTTTCTAATTTTTTTCATCCTGGTAAGACAGAACAAGTCAAAAACTTCACGGAAAGGTTTTGATTAGGGGCCTAGTTCATATCTTACTCATTATTTTGGACAATTGCAAACATTCTCCAAGTACTTGAAGTCCACAAATTATGTTGCTTTCCTACCTATATAAATAAGTAAACTAACTAAAATAAGTATAAATATATGAAAATGAACTAAAATGAAACTAAAATAAGTATAAATATATAAAAATATATAGAAATAACAAGATAGGCCTACTATTACAGTCGAGCCCACATATAACGAACTCGGTTTTAACGAAATTTCGGTTTTTACGAATTAATTACCATTCCCCTTCAAATCTCCTATCTTTACAATGTTAAATAAAGACCTATAACGAAGTGATTCATATTTCAAAATTCGGTTATTACGAATTTTTTGTCACTTTACAGCATATTTTGCTCATTATTTTCAGCTATTTCCAACAAAATATTCGAAAATCGGAGCATTTTGCGTGAATTTATTTTCAGGTTACATTTATTTTGAACGGACTGTAGGCTACATCGTAGCAGCTAGTGACGCGTACAGCACGTGGTCATAACTCTTGCTGCACCCCCCTCTCTCCCCGTCCTACGAAAAGTGGAACGGACAAACTCAAACATTCGCTCAACGCGCGCTAAATAATAACGTGATGGTGACATCTTCAATGACTTTGTTTATCTATTTTTTGTTTACATTCCTTCATTTCCATTCGTGATAGTGTCCTGTAACCTAGGAAATAAAACACGAGAAGTGGGGAGTGGTGGTGTCATGTGATGGCAGATGATGAGTTCTTTATGAAAGGACATTGTTGTTTTCTATTACTTTCTACAAACATACTAAGTGATGATACGATGCGATGATAATATATCACCTAATACAGTACTATACTAGGGCCTAAGTCGTAAATGTAGGCCTATCTTTATAAATCTCTAAAATTCAAGTGCTATTATGAAAAAGAGCAATAAATCTCTATAACGAAATTCTGTTTTACGAACAGATTTTTATTCCCCTTGAAATTCGTTATATGCGGGCTTGACTGTAAAACCAGTCCATTTGTCCAACGTATATACCACATACAAGGAACAAACCTGAAGACCAGCAAAACAGAAAATAAATAAGAGGAATGTTTCATCAAACCACATACAGTTGCTTCAATAACTTCGATTATAAATGACACGTTCACAGTTTGTGTACCGTATTTCTGTGTTACCTTATCTGACACTGACGGTCGTATCTTGGCCAGCGCCCTCAGGAAATGTTTCTCTGCCACGACCAACTGTTTGTCACTCTTGTCGGCGTCCTCAAGAAACTCCTTGAGTGACTCGATGCCAGCCTCGCGCACCAGCGCTGCTAGATCGGCGCCTGTGTAGCCGTGGCACAGATTGCACTCGCCAATACTAAGCAGGCTCACATCCGCTGCCAGCGTGGGCTTCGTTCCCTTCTATAACACACATCCATACACAATGACTCTACCGCTATCTCTATTAACACAATTGAATACATGTCATGAAAAGAAAATCTCGGTGTAATTGACAATGCAAAAGAAGATGGATGAGGAACAAATCATGAGCAGGCCTATGGGTTGAAGAAAAACACGGATAGAATGCAAAAATATGCACACAAAAACTAATGCTCGTGAAGGTCATATTTAAAATTACCGGTACCTCTTCCCAAGTAATATTCAACATGAAATGATATATGTACATTGTACACATTACCGCCCCCTCCAACCAAAACCAAAATTCATTTCAACGGTACTAATGCACACATTGTGTAAAATGCTTATGTTGAATGTTCTTCTATTTCGAAGTGCATGTATAAGACTGGTAGGTTATTTAAATAGAATAAGGGTAGAAAAGTGTAACTATTCAATCTGAACGTAGATTGCCATAATTTCAATCAAACTCAACACAAAACATGCCCATCTTTTGCCAAACTGAATTAAAATGCTCACAAAAATAAAGCAACACGAACTTGTTGCCGCGCCTTTAAGCATTCAATCAGACATTCAATAAGATAATCACAAACCCGTTCATCACTACTCTACTGTGACCAAGGCAATAGCCGAAACGTCAGAATATCGTGTGTACCTTTCATCTCTGTGTTCTATCTACGGGCTCTTTACTATGAGTAGGCCTTTCTCTACTCATAAATCTTGGTAAGCTGCTATTTTCTTTCCCTTTCACCCAATTCACATAGACATTCAATTCAATTTAACATAAATAAATCCATTTTATTCATTATACAGTAGACGATTTGATTACTCTATGAATAGTACGAATATGATCATTATCGGCAACAGTTCAAGCGACTCATAATCGTACGAATATCAAATTTTATTGAAATGTAAATTGTGTAGGCCTATACAGAAGAGTAGCATTCACAGAATTATTATTTGTTCAGTTTATCCTGACATTGCAGATAGTTTCCAAGTTATGGAAATTACCGCCACTTTCTAATGACGCTACAGTTTTTGCAGGTCCTGGAATCCTAGGTGTATGAACATTGATACTATCTTGGAAACTTTGAGTTCGACTACCAAAAACAATTTCGCACAACCCTACTGATTGTTTTTGGAATGATCCTTTAGTTAGGCCTACTTAATTTGAATGACAGGTTAAAAACGGAATGTAAATCTTGATGTACTTTTTGTTTCTCATATTATTCTTATTTATTAGTTGGACCTACCAATTTGAATAATATGATGAAACATATCCATTGAGAATGAAAAATGTGGCAGGACTATGGACAAGTCTAGTAAAGCACGTTTGCTATGGTTAAGCTAGGCACTTATCCCATCTGGGAAGCCTTGAAAGCCAATGATGGTGCTGCAATCTGGTTTACTTGAGAACGCAAATACAGCCTAGCTTGGTGTATAAAATCCTGCCAAATAGAGTGCTGCCCTCATACAAGAAATACGAACAGAACAGAAAATGGCTCGGTAAATACAAGTATTTTGTTGTGGCTTGTGTATGTATAACTAGGCCTATGTGCATAGTTCATTATAAATATCAAGTTACGTACGCCTACTACATGTAGGCTCCATTGTATTAAAAGAATAAATGTGGGTCATCAAGTCACCTTAGTGAGAGCCTCAAGGATTAGCACCCTGTCTGGACCAGTCGGTAGACCGACGTACAGAATCTTATCCAGGCGTCCAGGTCTTAACACCGCGGGATCAACAATATCGGGACGATTCGTAGCAGCCATCAGGTACACGCCCTTCCGTCCCTCGATACCATCCATCTCTGTGAGCATCTGGTTCACCACCCTCATACTTGCACCACCCTGAAGCAAACCATTAGCTTGCATGAACAACTCTCTTTTATTATTTCTTCATTTCAACAATTGGTTTCTTTTATTAATAGAAAAAGCCACTATTTGAGATTAATTTTCAACAGATTCATGAGAAAATTCCAAAACCTCTTTCATTTTTTAGATAGGTCTAGACTCTAGATCTATGCACAATAATTGGCTGCTTCAAACAATTGAAGTAACAGCCTGAGTGACTTGAATATATCAATTGTTTTTATTGTTGACCACACATAACATATGTACAATGCATGCTGTGAATAACTGTAGGCTACTATCATTATTATGCTTTGAACCTTTATTTACATTGGACTAATATTGCCCCCTGTAATGTGCCATTCTCTTACTGCCCAGAGAATAAGTATTTGTAGGAAGTTTTTCCATTTTCACTTCAAATGGTCAATTACTAGAGAGTTGGCTCAAACATACAGTCGAGTAGGGGTAAGAAAATAATATTCACCTCCCCCGAATCCGACCTTTTCGGACATAGCGCATCGAGTTCGTCAAAGAATATGACACAAGGCGCCGAATTCCTGGCCCTCTGGAAACACTGGCGCACAGCACGCTCACTCTCACCCACGTACATGTTGAGCAGCTCGGGGCCCTTTACCGAGATGAAGTTGACGCCAGCCTCGTTAGCCACAGCCTTAGCTAGCAGAGTTTTACCGCAGCCTGGCGGGCCACACAGCAGCACCCCCGTCGGCGTCGTCAAGCCCAGTGCGGCAAACTGCTCGGGATGACGAACTGGAGCCTAGTGGGAAAACACGAGCAACTACATCACCAGTCGTCCTATAGCTCAGAAAGTGCTTCATAATTTGAGAGTCCGATTCCTGCTACAGGCATGGGTTATTGTGAATACAGCCTCACTATCCTTCACCACGTCACTATGAGTCGCTCATTCGTACCATTGAGTACTAATTGAGCACCATAATGAGAACGTACATGAACTTTGGAACAGGATTACTGACTTTGTGGAATTCATCATACCAACAAATATATTTAAAAGTTGTCTGAAGAGGCTGCTGTATCTCCTGACACCCAGTATTTGAATAAACCTCCCCCAATTTCTTTCAATTTGTAAGCCTACAGATCAACATAAACATTTATTATTGAATCCTCAAAATACCAATGCCACTGAAACCCATTCAACTTATTCTCAATATTTTGAAACACTTATGGGAACAATATAGGCCTACATATTAGAATAATCTATTACCTAGTAGAATAGGCTCATATTGAACCAATATTCACCAATTAGGCCTACTAAATTGGAATAATATTTTTTTTTTTTTTTAATAACATCGAAACTTGATACAAAATCATTGTTCCCCAATTTAGGTAGAATAATATTGTTCAGTATGCGAGCATATGAAACATTACTGATCAGACTTGATGTATAACCTTGGTTAATACTAAATAGTAGGGTTGCCAACAATAATCGATATATCGATTTAGATCGATATTTTCTCAAACGATACGATAATCGATTCAATCTCGGCGATACGATATCAATATGATTATTTTCAATTATCGAAATGAGCATTATTTCCTTTTCAAACTTACTATTTTACCCTTTATGTAATTGCTCCAATCAGTGTATGTGGCACGAAAGTTTTTGTTTTCTATTGGGCACTCGAAAGCCAATGAGAAACGCTGTTTGCTATGACGTCAGAGTTGATATGCGCAAGAGACAAAAATATAGACTTGGGCTATCGCGCGGTTGGGTTTCAGACCGCGTCAGGGTACTGCGTAGTAGAAACTAGGAAGACGCGCACCATGCAGCAAACAGCTTGACGTGCCATGTTAATTATTGCGCGTCAAATAAAAATGATGGAAATTGAGAAAATGATGCTTCTTCATGATGAAACATTTATTAAATATCAAACGTGTTTTTAGTGGAATATCTCTCAGTTTCTAGTCGATTCCGTTATTATGAGTATGCAGATGTAGTAAGCTTGCGCCCAATTAAAATGAGCAAAAAACGTATTTTTAACCGATTACAGGCCGAGATTCGCATATAGGCCGAGGGTGACTTTTGAACTTGAAATTTCAAGCTAAACCCTCGGATTAAATGCGGGACTATACGGTATTGAATGAATGAATGTTAGGGTTTAGAGGCACGTCGACAGCGAGGTCATTTTGTGCCTTTGCATTTTCAATTGTTGGCATAACTATAAACATGAATGTAAAATATACTGTCCTAGGAAACACACACATACTTATTACTACTATAGAACTCACAAACAACAGATGAGTAGATTTGAAAGACAGGCTCCAGTGTAAAGGGCCGGAACCTGTCAAACATGAATGTAAAATACACTATCCTAGTTACACACATACTTATTACTACTTTAAGACTCTCAAACAACAGATGACTAGATTTGAAAGACACGCTCCGGTGTAATCGATTAAAATATTGTAAACGATAAAATCAGTGAAACAGAACAACACAATTGCTAACAGCTGAAATTAATCCAACAAGTTGAAGCGGTTCAAGAACATTGAAGTCTTGTCAAAGCTTTTGAATTATATTAATAGATAAATAATGAATTCCAGATGTATGTTGTTACTTGTACTTTTTTTACAGCTCAGAAATCTGCCTCTTCCTCCAAGGTATCCCGTTATCTTTCTACCCCTCCCTGCTAGGGCCAAACTCCCGCACGTAGTCCAAGGTCAACCACTTGTCAATGAATCAATCAACACAGCTGCTTAGACCGCAATTTGTAAAACAAAATAATTCCGATGCGATACGATATTTTGACATTCGATACGATTATCGATTAGGAGAAAAAATATCGATATTATACGATTAATAACCGATGTTAAGTAGACGATAATCGATATGAGTTTTCATATCGAATGGCAACTCTACTAAATAGTCATCTGAATGAGTTTTAATCCGATTCATATGACACTACAACAAAGACACAAATTCCACAGCAGGCTCTAAATTTATAGCCAACACTAGAAAAATGGGAAACCAACCAAATGAGAAATGTGCAATTAACAAAAATATGTACTACTCACCAGAATGGCCATCTGTAGCTCGTCTCGGATATCCTGCAGCGAGCCGACATCATCCCACGTCACGTCGGGCACTGTCGCAAAGCCCTCACGTTTGGCCGACGGCTGAACGCTTTTCATCGCCATTTCAAAGTCACTCTTCTCGACATGAAGCGCATCCAACTGGCTGGCAGTCAACGGCGCAATGTCGTGAAGCCACGAGATCAACTCTTCTAGAACCGGACCAAACGTCGACGTCTTCTTCTCCATGCCTTCTTTCACTACCACTACAGAGGAGTCTGTCTCTGACAGGAGAGGAACGTCTTCGCAAACTTCCATTTTCATCTCTTCGTTAACGGCCTGTATGAAGATCAGAGTATCAGGAACAACATAAAATTTATAGAGATGACCAAAGGGGTAGGCCTACGTTTTGAAACCAAACCAAACCACAAAGAGCTTGCAATTCAATAAACTGGTTAGACTTATTTAGGAGCATTTTTCAACCTTCAATTTTTTTTCATACGATGTCTTTATTGGTATTAATTTAGTACCGAACCGACAGTTGGAATCTCACGAGACTTGCACGTCCAGATAAGTCTCGACGAGCTCTCACTTTCGTTCGTCTTGACAAGTCGCTCCGACATCGCGTTTGCCCGCAAGATGACGGTACCGTACTTAATACCTTGGTCAATTCAATCAATTTAATTGGGCTCTTGGAAGCTCCTACTTATATGATTATTTTCATTTGATTATGAGTTATAGAAGCCACGTTAATTGGTTACATTTGATACCAAACACAGTATTTTTCTATCACTGAGGTAGCTAGCTAGCTATACCCGTTTTTCAAATTATACAAACTGAATAATTGATTGAGTGTGTTGCATAACGAAAATAAGGAAGTCGTGTTGTTTGAAATTAATGAAAGCAATAATTCAAGATAAGAAACTAGGATCCTGTTGAGGCTTGTTTCGTGGCAAAAATTAAGGTACACAGAGCCAAGTCTGGGGATGTTTTTTCAAAAAATACAACTTGCGTAAACTGTGTGCGCACAGAATCACCTTACTTAATTCACTTAGGCCTGGTATTAACAAGTATAGTTAGCCTTTATCTGAGAGTTGGTGAAAAGAAATACCATAGCAAGTGTAACAATGGTGATAACAACAATCAACTGCCAGTTGGAACTACTCCCACGTTGGTAATACCAGGCCTTGCTTCATCAATTTTCAGAAAATAAAGTATCGGCAAATCAACTTCGAGCTTAACCCTTCTAGTGCCACCAGATTTGATCCAAAATGTGTCTAACAATGCCAGGTAGGTTTTGACCGATTTACAGTGAATCACAAAAAAAATCATAACTTGCCAATCATACGGTCAAATCTCATGAAATATTTTTTGAAATGTGATGGAAGGATGGGCACTTGGATGAGGAATACTGTAATTTCATATTTGATCTGACAATGAATAAAAAATGACTTTTATTTTCATTTTTTCCAACTATCAAAATATTTGTTGGGTTTATGACAATGGTACAGATAACAAATAATTTTCAACATTATTTTGAAGAATTGCATGATGAAGAACGAACTATTTTGAGTAAGAATCATGAGTTTCATTCATTTTTATGTGAAATTTCAATCATTACAAAGCATCTTTCGAAAGACGACGACATGACATGAACTAGGCCTACTCTAGGCCTAGGCGTGGGCCTAGCCACATTTTTATCAGGTACATCACTCTCTTTGCCCTGTATCAGGTACATCACTCTCTTTGCCCCTGTACTCGCATCACTATTTCATCTGAAGATGGGATAATGCATCTTCCGAAAAGTCACTTCCTTCTTCCTCATCTGATTCATCTACTAAATCCCTGATCACTCCTTCAACTTGAAAATAATCACGTCTCCACAAGACGCCATTTTGAAAACAAACTAGAATAACATTGTCATATTTCAGCCAAATGTAGTCAAACATAGACGGCTGTGGAAAAATGGTGGAATATTGACCTTGGTGACACGAAATTCGTGTGAATAGCAGCTTTCTGAATATGTCACTACTATTGCTATCTTACAGAAACTTTGGGAACTACATCAGTTTGAAGTAAGAGCCGATATATCGGCTCTTGGCACTAAAAGGGTTAAGCAACAAGTCGAGGCCAATATTTTCAAATAAAAACCCAGCTTCCAAGTACCATAGTACCAGAATTTTATTCTACAATAAGTACTAAGATAGGGCCTACCTTCAAAAAAAAATGCCAGCAATCTTAATTAAAATGTAAAAAGTTTCTACTCTATTATTGGTAATGTTCTTACCTTGTCCACTGTGGTTGACACCTTATCACTCGCATCATCATTCACAGTTACTTCTTCAATAGTCTTTTGAACTGCAGGTACTTTTTCAATGGACTTATCATCCTCAGTCGCTTGTTCAATAGACTTCAGAACTACAGGTACATCATCAACAGACTTATCGACTTTACCCTTATTTTCCTCCTGTTCATCTTTGTTTGCATCTCTGTCCCCAACAACCACGCCCACTTTGTTCGGTTTCACAGCATCTACCTGGGTAACCTTTTCCACTGCCGCCTCGCCAGATTTCACCGCCTCAACTTCCTTCTCATCTGCCACGTCCACCACCTTCTTCAGATTGCCAAACACTCTGTTGACAGCAACCATCGCTGCTTCTCTTGTAAGAGCCATCAAGTCAGCGCCTACAAAGCCAGGTGTGTTTCGAGCAATTTCCTCAAAGCTGAGGTCGGCGGCAAGACGAAGCCGTCCGCAAACAACTTTCAAGATCTGTATCCGAGCGTTGAGGTCAGGAATACCGAGACAGACCTCTCGGTCGAAGCGACCTGCACGACGCAGGGCGGGATCCAGCGCATCTGGACGGTTGGTTGCTCCGATCACAAGAACTTGATCCCCATTCTCTTTCTGGCTCAGGTCTACAAATAAAAAATCTATGTAAATCCGCAATGTAACAAGTCAAGTCACACAGTGAATTACACAATAATGTGAGTAACTTGATATGTGAACATCCAATTACAGTACACCCTCTTTAATCCAAACTCGGTTAATCCGAAATTTGACATATTTCGAACTTGGTCAGTCCCTGGCTGAATGTATAGGCATTTCAATGGTACCGGTAATTATTATGGTTAATCCAAATTCCAGCTAAGCCGTAATTTAAACAAATATTTTGATCCTTCAATCTTCAACACTGTTTTCGGATTGGATAATTCAAAATACTTCGAGTTAATTCCCCGAGTTATTAGGTTATCTTTGTTCCAATTTCTATCTTTTTACTTGACGCGTAAGAATAGGTTAAAGCACATTGAGCTTTGTGTGTGCCCTCCGACCGAGTGGTCTGACCTGACCAACATAACAGTTTTCTTCAAGAAATTCTATTGAATTCAGGCTAGATCTTGAAAAAAAAACTGTTAAGAGTGTTAGGCCAATAATGTAAAAATTTCATTTTCCTACCATCAAGACAAGTTAGCAGCTGAGCAACAATTCTTCGCTCCATTTCTCTCTGCGCCGTGTGACGGTTTGGTGTGATTGCATCCACCTCATCCAAGAATAATACGCAAGGTGCTGAATTCACCGCCTGGTCAAACAGATCTCGAATCCTCTCTTCCGACTCTCCGGAAACACCGGCTACAAGTTCCGGAGAAGCCACCTTGATAAGCGGAACGTCCAACTCCCCAGCAATCGCCTGCGCAAGCAATGTTTTGCCACATCCCGGCGGTCCATGCAGTAGGAATCCGCGAGGAGGGGAGATGCCAATCTGGCGGTATATTTCGGGGTGGCGCACATGCACCAAAAGTTTGCACACCTCTTCAAGTACCTTTGCATTTCCTCCAAAATCTTTAAAAGTTACATGTGGCTCCTGTGTAGGAACTTCCCGCTTCTTCTTCATTGACATAGAAGGGGTTTTGCCTCCGTTGATCATTTCAGCAGCTTTGCGCTTGCGTGTTCGCTCGCTGGAAGGGACAGTACTGCGTACAGGTGTTGCAGTTGATGTAGTAGAGGGAAGGGTAGCAGTGGAGAGAATAGGTTTAGGAGTAGGGAGAAGACCTTTCTCTCCATTATAAGCTGGATTTGTTGTGATAGTACTGATAGGAAAAATGCCAACTTTTGCTGGTACAATCGAGGTCTTGTCTGTTACTGTAATTGTACTTTCATTCAATGACACGTTTTCCTCTTTATCTTCATCCTCATCTTCACTGCTGCTGATATTTATCAATTCTTGGTTGTTGCTTTTAGGGCGTGACGTTTTTCTGTGAAAAACACATAGACAACTTGAAACATTAACATGTGCTGACAATGCAACAGACTCCTCCAAATATAAAAACCAAAAAAGTACTAGCCAATCAACTTTGTCAACAAACCCTATGGTATTTACAGTATATAATAATAAAATGGCCTATTTTGGCCTAGGATTACCTCTACCGTTAATGAAATAATACGGCCGAAACAGGGCCGAAACAGGGACCATGGGAGTTTAAAGGGACAAAACATAATACCATACCATACCATACCATAGATAGGCAAACACTTTGCAGAAAGGTGCGGTTGCATAGCGCCCAAACAGAGCCGAATCACAACCGAAAGACAGCCAAAAACTGCATGAGATTCAACGGCCAAAAAAAGGCCAAAACACGGCCGATTTAAGGACTTTTCACGGACAATATAGTGACCACA
Source organism: Brachyptera risi (assembly GCA_964007535.1). Taxonomy (NCBI): domain Eukaryota; kingdom Metazoa; phylum Arthropoda; class Insecta; order Plecoptera; family Taeniopterygidae; genus Brachyptera; species Brachyptera risi. The sequence goes on along the minus strand of OZ023330.1, from coordinate 29,569,918 downwards.
TTTCTGTCGCTTCAAGGGACAAAACACCGACATTTCAGGGACTTTTTCGGACTTTTCACAGACAATATATAGCGCCTTTTCACGGCCGAAACACGTCTGATCCAAGGAATTTTTACGAACTTTGTTTCTGTGTCTTGGAATCGATTGGAATGCCGAACGTTATTGTGTTAGAAGTACATATTGCCTTGTGCACAAAGAATGTACATGAATGTGACATGAAGCAATGGGTTGAATCAGGGTGAATAGGCCTAACCAGTCTTTACCTGTCACACCACATTCCATTGCTGCATTCAGTGTGCACAGTCTATCACTTGTACTTGTTGAGTTGACACTGATAATGAGGAGTGCAACGAAGACTACAACGAATTTGAAAAAACTGTTTTGATAACTCATTTGGGGGGTGAATTGAGTGATTCTACAATCAAATAGCATGGTCCTGAAGACTCGAGAATTCTTTGCTGCCAAAAAAGACGAGCTATGGCATAACAGATACGGGTTCAGAAAACTACTTTGCCGTGTATTGCGCCTGTTTTACGTGTTACATTTACATAACTCCAAATAATTGCAACTAAATTTTGCAACATCAAATCAACTGTTGAATTACACCGTTTTTTGTGACGCACTTAAAAGGAAAACATGGTTTTTTCGGCGGCCTACAGATAAATGATCGAATGGATGTATTATTTTTTCTAGTAAAAAATAATACATTTAGCCGCTCATCTAAACCTTGAAAAAAAATCTCTTTGCATCTTTTTTGTGCATGAACACGACGTAAATCAACACTTAATTCAATGATGAAGTGGGCTACATATAATTAGATTTATGAAAGGTCAATCAACCCATAGAGCAGGGGCAATACACGGCCAAGTAGGGACAAACAACGGCCAAAACAGAGACATATCACAGCCGAAACAGTGGAAGTTTCTGTCCCGAATGACCTGTTTCGGCCGTTCGAAACACTCCCAAATGACCTGTGTTTCGGCCGTTCGAAACACGGCCGAAACAGAGACTTTTTAGAGACTTCTCACAGAAAAAATAGATACATTTCAGGGACGTCATTTGCCGTTCAATTTTAGTAGGGGTACACATATTTTATATTTAGACCCGAGACGGTAGGTCTTTTTGCATTATATGTATCACAAGAAATCTAAAGCAGAACTGCACCGGATTGAATTGCAAGTAAAATTATCAGTTTACGGTAATAATCATTCATTGTGGTATTTTACAAGTTTTGTCAAGATATCCACATCAACACTAGTCAAATAACTTAAAATTATTTTACCTCATTCTGATTTTACCTGAATATTTCATGACCAAAATGTATTAACATTCCATAACATCCAATAACCATTCCAAAGAGCAATACGAAATTAACCAGTTAGATTAGAATCTAAAATAAACTGCATGTACTACTAAAACAATACGTACCTACTGTAATCAACAGTCAATAAAATATTTTATTCAAGTTGAAAACATATAGGGCCTACTTACACATACCTTGAATGAGTAGCAGCATACATTGACATGAGTTGCATATTTGTTTTGTTGCCAGAGATCTGCTGAAAGGGAAACAATTATGCAATTAGATTTCATCAAGTGTGATACCAACATTATGGTAATTTTGAGATATTTTTTCTGTTTTGAGTGAACCCACTTCAATTCTATATTAAAGATATCAACAAATCACCACTTTGAATTGGAGAATAAATCAACACTTGACTTATTGAACTATCACACAAGGACACAAAAATGGTGTTGACATGTGTGTTGACAAAAATGTGAGTCAAAAATGACTCAGCCTAGTGGTACACAAAAAATTAATTAGGCTAGCCAAGTCTGAATTAACAAGGATTTTACCTAGAAAATTTACCTATACAGGTAGGCCTATACATCAAATGAATCCTTGTTAAATTTCAGACTTGGTTAGACTAATTAATTTTTGGTAAATTTGTCGATTCACTGACCACCCCCATTTTTTGTTTTTAGAGTGGGGTGGGGTAAATTGGTGTTTTTTTGCTAAAAACAATTTTCAAATTTGAAAAACTTGAGGCTCACCAAGAAATAACAGTACTCGTGTTTATAAATCACTCAAACATGCCAAATATGCCGATGTAAAAATTTTGTCAAAACTTGACAAAATTGCAGGCATACCACAACATGAAAATCATACAAATAAAATAAATTGAAAAACGACAATACCTAACTCATGTGTGTAATAGCTTACAATCCACTTCCCGCCAATTTTTACGCATTTAGAAAAATTTGTCATACTCGATACCACCCATAATTTTGTCATAGCACACCAACCTTGACCACCAACTTCAACCGAAAAGACACCATCACACGTAATTACCATTTCTCATAACCACTGATTTACCACGAAAAGACAAAAAATCCGCTCTCAAACCACACTCTTTATTACACTGAAAGCAAATGCACTCCCTCCTAAATACCCCATGCTCACGGCGCCACTCCAACAACTTGACCTCATCACTCACAGATCAGAAAAAAAAACACAGTCAAAACACACGATTCGCATCCAATGATGATTGCCAGTCAAATATTTGATTAGTAATTAGGGCTGTGCCAGCAGAGCTTATTGGGTTCGAGCGAGTTTCAAGCGAGATTGACTTTTTTTGAGCGAGTTTCAAGCACTATTTTAGTTTGAGCGAGTTCGAGCACAAATTTTATAGAAAATTTTATAGAAAATTTCATTTAAAAAAAAACATCGTAAATAAAAAATGTATTGAAATATAGCAGGAATATCAAAAAAATGATATGACCAACCCTTGAACAATACTTCAGCAACATTTTCGTGAAAAAAATGAATTGAAAAAAATTATTCGAGAAAAACAAAATAAATTTCATTGTTGAAAATTTCGTAAAAACTAAATAATCATGTAGGCCTACATTGTTGGTTTTTATTTCATTTTCATTTTTTGCAGTTTCAGCATGATAGTTATCCAAGTGCAAAATTTGAAGTGGATACAATCAATATTGAGAAAGACAGCCACGAAAATCATCACTTCCCAGTTAGAATTACGAGAATTTTGTATTGCGTACGAGAGAAACCGGGCAAAACTACTCGATAAGTTTGCTACTGATGAGCTACTTGATCGGCTAACTTCGCCGATGACGACGCGCGAACTTTTTGCCATTGGCGCTCGGCCGTCCCGAGTGTCTTGGCAACACGCGTGATGACGTTTCAATTTTTCCTTGAAGAGTTTGTGGAGAGGGAGGAACTGACGAAGGGAGAGAGTGTGCGTCTCTGGTGTTTACTACGACTCAACAAAACTCTTAGTCAATAGTCACTCGGAGTCAGTCAGTCCGGTGTAACTGACATTGTGAAATGATACGCATTGTAATCATTCAGCAAGTTCTATATGCAAAATCAAAGGGAGAAATGCAGAAACAAAACTTTTTTCATAAATTTCAGACTCTATATATTCATTATTTAATACCAATATGTTGAATGATAAAAATATGACAAGTTTATTCTCGCTCGCTCGAAAACGTTCGAGACCCAAAAGTATTTCAAGACTCGAAATTTCGATCTGGGAAAAAATCTTTTCGAGCGAGTTCAAGTCTCAATCTCGACTCGAACTCGCTCGAAAATTTCGAGTCTCGCACAGCCCTATTAGTAATGACCACAGATCTCTGGTTGTGACAACATTTTGACATGCATTCCTCTACCAATGACACATGAAAACACATGCACTACAAATTCAAATACCCCTGAACACACCCATAATGCAATACAAAACCAACTCAAACGTCAATACAAATGGCTGCCAAAGAACAGACGTCAGATCACAAACCATCATCTTCAAGTGAGTTGAAAATATTTTAAAATCAACAAATCATACTGTGCCCACACTTTAAAACAGATATAAAGAAGATTTATCAACACCAAAAACACGAACAAACACAAATTGAAAATGGTGCGTGAAACGGCTTCATAGAATAGAATACAGTAGTTTGTTTATTACACACTTGGACAATAACAAGTTATCATGTTATTATCAATAACAAATTACCGAAACAATTAAATAAAAATCGGTCTTGGCTTAAATTTTTTTTTTCTTCATTGTTTTGTGAATCGCATGCAGATCAAACGAGGTCAACTTGCAACTTTTTCTGGACATTTTTGTTATGTTGACCTATTCAAAAATCGACGAAGCAATTTTTACTAAAGGAACCTATCTACCGTACTGTATTGACGAATATATCAAGAGCAGCAAATCACAATGAATAGGCCCACGCTAAAATGAAGTATCATCTGCTATAGATTAAAGGTTCTTATGTACATTATTCGCTCACATTAGCATTCGTTTGTTCATTATCTAAGCCTACATATTATATACTACATGATAATTTATAAATTGAACAATATTTGTATATCCTTATGTAAATAAATCAAATAGGCCCCTAGCATCTGTTTGTATCATTATGCATGAATATTATCAATTTATTATCATTATTAGGGCCTACTATCATTAATTCATTATCATTATTTTGATGAATCAAAATTCTTGACTTTGCAGGTCCATAGAATTTGAACATGTGCGCCTTTGTTCGAAAATTTTAAAAACTGAAACTACCGGTATAACAGAATATATAATTTTGTATTTCACTTAGGCCTGATACGTAAAGAAATTGCACAATGTTTTCGTATCATGAGTACGGTATTTCACTCATCCGTTTGTTTATTATGCAACTTATTATTTATTCCATCATATCTCAAAAAATTGAACAATGTTTCTACATCTTATGTAAATCACTGGAATTAGCGACAGTTTGTTAAATACGTAGGCCTGGCTATACATTTTTTTTTTTCATTTTATCGAATAATATACAGCATTGCACAATGTTCTTATATCAGAAGTATTTCACTCACATTAATTAGCGTTCGTTCATACTATATTGTAGGCCTACATACATTTCATCAATTTCATCATATTTAATATATTGCACAATGCTTTGTATTAGGCCTATATTTGTAGGCTATATAATATATTTACTATTTATAAGTATGACTTGCCATATAATTGCATTCTTGTAATGTCAATTCCTGTGGACCAATAAAAACATAAACATGAACATGAACAATACAGGGATAGAGTTTGTTTTCAAGCAAAATTGGTTTGGCATTCATTTCAGAAAATGAATGTTATTGAAAATTTGAACACATTGAGTGAAATTTTGAATTTTCAAATTTTATCCGATTGAAATGAAAGTTCAAATACCGGTAATATTATTATTAGGTCTGTATGTTTGTTTTGCTCTGGAGCGTTGTTGATGTACAAGAAGAAACTGGTACTGGTTATGTGTAGGAAATGAAAATGGACCTGCCGTGTACGAAAGGGGTACATTTCTGAACATGATAAACCCAGTCTTAACTTAAGCCCAAGATTCAAGGTGGCTGTGACCATGCTGTTAGTAGGCCTATAGGATGATACTGCTTTTCTACTGTTTTTTGATATCATCTTCTAAAACAGTTTTAAATCATACAGGAATGCCCCCTGGGCAAGTGTTTGGTTACATCTATAGTAGGGTACCCAACCTGAATTTTAGACCAGATGATAATGTCCACCGTCCATCTTTACAGGGGTTTTTCGTGGTTTCCCTAGCTGTAGTCTAGATTAATGCCGGGATGGTTCCCACAATGTAGGCCACGACCGCTTCCTTCCCACTATCCTTCCCACTATCCATAAAAACCCTTATCTCACCATCTCATCATCTCATTAACCCCTTGCTTACCAAATTCACTGAACCTACTTTTACCATTCTAATAGTAATTAAAAATTATGAACAAGCCTGACATTTGACACAGGATCTAGGCCTACTTGAATCGCTTGAAAGACTGTTATCATCATTATATTCTAACTGTGAACTAGAATCATCATTTTCATCATCACAATCGCTGTCAAATACTGCATTTGGAACAGTTTCACTGTTGTTTGCTGGTTTCTGATAGCCATTGTTGCTAATGACAGCTGCAAGGTCAGTTTGATGCGTCAGTAAACATCATTTACTCAAAGAGTTACTACCTTTATCGACATAGTCTGTGATTAGTTCAACAGTTCACTACAAGAGCTATCTTTGTAGCCATACTATGGCACATTCTGACGGTAACTTTGGGAGATATGGATTTAAACATGACGCGCGGTAATTAGCGGGCCTCACACGTCGTCGGTCATGAATGCTAAGTCGCGTCTCACAGGCGACACTCGTCAAAGACATTCAAGGGGTTAATCATTCATCCGACGCCAATGGATCTTAGTAATCATTACAGTGCGTCGTTAAAACCCAAAATGAAAAATAAAAAAAAATAAAAAAATAGATAATGTTTTTAACAATATTAATTGTTAGTATGTTACACTTGAATCTTTTTAAGAAGTAGGCTAGACAGCGAAACTCCCAAACGTCAACATTGAAGGAAAAGCACAACAATAAGAGACGGCAGTCGTTTGGAATACTTATTTTGTCTCTTCTGCAGATCTAATCTAAGACATCCACCGTATTTACACGCAAATAAGCAGCATCAGCTTATAAGACACATCCCTACTTTTCAGGTTCTTTTTTTGGAAACCTTTTTGTTTACCTATAAGACGCAGTATCTTATTCCACACTAAAGCCGGGTTTCCAGTTCCAATTTTTTCTTGTCGTCCAACAACATTTTCCCAACTAACCAATCACAAGCCAGTTTTCACCTAAACAACATGGCGGTTTACGACACTATTTCGGTGTTGTGATTATTGACTCGACTCAAACTTTTGTCGGCCGAAATTACGATTTTACTGGAAGTTACACTGCGATTGTGATTAATTTGCTTCCGGCTATTAGGATTTATTTCGAACAACCGTAAAAAGGAATCAACTCACGAAAATATCGATTCAACTATCTATAAAAACTGCAATTTCAAACATCACCACGCTTTCAGAATCAGTTTGTTGGATTTTGTATCCAGAATTGACGACTAGTGACTAACCCTCCCATAAACGTCACAAAACAGAACATCCAATCAAATGGGCTTTGTTATGTGGGAAAAATGATATTTACCTATCAGACTATCTCTAAATTCTCATATGAAGTATAGATCAAGGTGGCCCTGGCAATTAGCCATGCCTATCACTAGTGGTCAATCGTTATGCCATTTGAAGTAGAAATATTTATTCGGGTGCTTCAGGACAACCCGTGTTTGTATAATCACAATTGCGTGACTTTAGAAAGTGCGACAATTTGTAATCTGACAGCTCAATTTCTCATATTCAAAGAAGCCTGTGAGTTTGAGGTAATTAAGGCTATGGCTATACGTCACGAAAACGGTACGGCACAGCCAAGTGGAAACAGTCATTACAAAAATCGTACCGATATCATGTTGGAAGACAGAAAAAAATTGTAACTGGAAACCCTGCTCAACATTGACACTGATGGCCGGCAGTCCTAAATGCAATCAGTGACCTTGCCTAAAAACAGGAGCCATGTGGCTTACACAGGGAGAGGGAGAAACGGAGAGAGGAAAGGTTGGACTGAACAAGCAACAAATTCACGCCACAACGCATTGACGACCATCCGTGCATCAAATCTGACGACGATTGCGGATTCGCCTTATGCTTTAACATTGGACGATCAGCAGTGATTCACGGGAACTGTTTTCATCGCAGAATGTGACTTTTTTTCTCATTCACCTTTATAAGATGCACGTGCTTTTTGATGACTTCAAAATGGAAAAAAAAGCGTCTTGTATGAGTGTAAATACGGTAGGTAAAGTAGCCTCTAGATAGGCAACGCCGTATGACAGAGCCTACGCTCACTTACTGCTCACTAACAATGAAAAGTTGGCTGATCGCAACGCTCCTAGTAGCATTCTCTCGCAACAGTGCTCTAGCTCTAGCAAATGGCATTTTCTTGGTGGTCACAGCGCTCCTAGCAAGAATACCAAGCGTAACACTACCAGGGTCTATGGATTGTTTAACTAGGACTCTACCACTCTTATCCTGTAAGGATATTACTCAATGCCTGACATGTTAATTAGCATTCCCAGATGCTATGCCAGGGCTGCCTCGATGAGTAAACTTGTCTAGGATGATTACAAGTTTTTTAAGAACTGAACCTTGCCTATAAATTATAATCCAATAATCCAAAACAAATTAGATAGAAATTAAAACTAACATTATATGAATCCAGTCCATCTTCCCCGTAGAAATCTTCTCCTCCGCTGGATTCCGATGTGTGTACATCTCCATCTTCATCACCCATGTTGGTTTTAGAAAATTCCTGTAGCACTGCTGAATATGCTTTATCGACTAGACCTTTGAAAGCACTTCTCTTCCTCTTCGTGTAATCTCTGTACTTGGACTGTAGAGCGTTCACCATGTCTTCAAAGTCAATCCTTATATCTTTGGAATGCTCTTCTAAATACTAGAAAAACAAAAAGAGAAAAAATGATATAAAAGAATGTACATTTACAAACAACCCCAACTCAGAATGCATATTAATAATAATTGTATTACAGTAACTACAGTGAAATCTCTATCCATCATTTTTCAAGGGACCAAGAAAATAAAACCATCCATGGAGGAAAACGATCCCTCCAGGAAAATTCAACATTGATTATATGGACATATTTATTATATGGAGTGGGGTTCGACAAAATGAATTATAGAAGCAGGAAAACGATGGATGTGGGAACGATGCATAGAGGTTTCACTACATACTTTAAACTGTTGTAAATTAAGATGAAATTAAATTAAATGCAATAGTGGGTGTATGAAATACAATAGGCAGTAGATCTAAACATAGATTAAAACAGATAATAATAATAATTAATATGATAATTAATAATTAATAGATGGCGCATAGATTAAAACAGCTGTAATTATTTCGCTACTATTTCTAATTGCCAACAAAATTATTTTAGAAGGCCTACCGAGTTTCAAATATGTTTTAGGTAACGACAATTACATCACTGTCAACAGATTTTCGGCAGATTTTAAAATCGTTACAAATTAATAATTATGACAAATAAACCACATCATTGAAATTATATTCAAAAAAGTGAGAATGAAACAACCTGGGCTAAATTTTAAAAAATTGGTGTCAGAAGATTGAAGGTCTTTCAAAAAAAATCCGAATTCATTTCACAGAAAATAACCACTTCAATCAATAGTGATGTGCCATACACTGAATGCTGAGACACTCCTTTCCTCATGTAGGCTTCTACGCTTGTTATATCCTTGGATTATGGCTATTGTTCAGCAACTGACAGCGTACAACTGACGTCATCAAAGTATGAAAACAAATCAGTATTGTCAAAGGGTAGGAAGATCACCCTTGTGGTGCCCCGTCCAAATGATCCTACCTTTCACCCTGGACGTTAAGTAGGAAACAATGATTTTGTATCAAGTTTAGATGAAAATTCTAAAAAAACACGTATCGTCACTCTCACTCCTATTACCCACTGCTTGATATTGTCAATGAAGCAGTGGTCTGCATCAAAATTTAATTTAATTTCAACCAATACACGTGGTACCATATCTTTTGATTATTAGTCCACCATTCATTCAATGTGCTATGACAACATAATGACACGCGAAAGTTGGAAATAGCCTGTTCAGACCTTGGATGAATGGTCAAGGCCTACCCATGTAATGACCATACTGCTAGAAAGCATTCATTATCAGACAAGCTTTAGCAAGGATTCAATTTGATATACTGAAAAGAATTGGTGTTAATTTTTATGTTGTTTTTTTTTCATGTTTTTTTGGCAGTTCTCTACAGGTCAAACGGCTACAGCTATCAACTTCAAACTTTCTATACCATGGTTCCTTGTCTAACTTAGATCTGTATAGTTTTAAGGCATTATCGGGCTGTAACTTTCATTTTTATGAATTTTAGAAATTTCAAAAATACCCATTAGAATAACACAGCGGAAAAAAAAAAATATTTTCATTTTCTAAAAAAATTAAATTTCGTGTGAAGTTAAATTACATTTTGATACATATTTCTGGAAATTTTCAGCTTGATCGGGTCAGCCATTTTGAAGAAAAAACATAAAATGTGCTGAATTGGTACCACTCGAAGCAGTTTTTACTCATTTATAACTTAAATGTCACCCAATTGGCGAATGTAGGCAAAAGTTTGGCAATCAACATATATATCTGCTCGTCTAACAACGCATATATGGCGTTTTCCTAGTACTAGGAAAATGCAGGATATATGCGTTGTGAGGTGAGCTTAGAAGTATAGAAATCTAGAAAGAAAAATATGCTGTCAGCTCACACTACATCTACAGACCTTGGATCACTTCAAACGTTTAATCAATTGGTGACACTTGTTGCTTTTCCTCAATAGGTTTCTTAATAAAATTTTCTTTTAAATGAATATCAATAAAAAATGGTGTATAAATGTGTTTTCTTCGTTACTTTCTCATGGATCCGATTGTTGTGAAAATCACTGAAAATGAGTAGGCCTATATTTTTACTCGCATTCAATGAAATTTTAGAGACAATCAGAAATTCACAATCCACAATTTACAAGATGCTTGTACCGTAGCTCTTTCTAGCAATGTGGCACGCCTCGAGCATTACTATATCAAGCATAGGCCTAGATATTTAAAGTAGTCTCTAGGTAGGCAATGACATGATGTTGCCTATAATCACTAATTGACTGACCAGCACGCTCTTAGCAGTATTTACTCGCAACAGTACTTGAGCGGACGACATTTTGCATGATCTTGAGCATGATCGGTGATGCTCCTAGAGGGAATACTAGTCGTAACAGTACCACAATCTATATTGTTTAACCAGAACTTTGCCGCTCTGTACCGAAGACCAATCATTGCAAGGAATGCTCCGATTGAGTGATGCTTCTCAAATTCACAATTTTGCATATTTATTGAGGCTTGAGATTGTCTGGAATGTCTTGATTGTTTGGACACTCAGAGGTCGCAACTGCCAAAGGCCAATGCCATGCACCCACCTCATTGCATTCATGGAAACTGACCGCCACATGTAGGCCTAGCTGAGTGGTTAACGCACTCGCTTCATGTGATTCGGGTGATGAAGGGGAATATCGGACCCGGTTTGATCCCCGACACCGTCCATCTTTAAAGGGGTTGGTAGAACTGCATAATACGGCACTGGCCTATTTTAGGACACTTTTGGACGCAAATGCGTGAATATGATGATATTCGATGTACCGTTTCATAATTTGACTGCATGGAGTGACATTTTATTGTAGTTCAATATTTGTAGGCCTACTCACTTCAAGTGCGCAAACTGTGAAAATCCTGTAGGCCTAATTAATATGTCCGCCATGTTGGATAGCAACGTTGCCACACTAAACGTAGCTCCCACCCCGACTAGCTTTGTCCACACAATATAGATCCCAACAAAAAAAACTCTTGGTCTTGCTCTGTCTGCAAATTTCTCTGTCCGCAACGTGGCCACACACACACCAACAGTCCACAATAGTACAATTGTCATATACCGCATCATGGCCAATTTCTTTTTTTTTCCCAAAATGTTGTGTTTTTTTATAGATCTTGATTAGATCTATTAATAAAAACCACCGCACACTGGGAATTAATAAGATATAATTGTTGAAAACTAGTACTCGAATGTGACAAAATTCCTATAACCACAAGCTCTGCCAAATTGTTTGCTGTTGAAGTAGGCTATATAAGCTTCGTTCCGCCTGCCCGCGGTATAAGCGAGGTTTGGACACCAACCCAACCCAATAACCTAACCTACTGTCCACCTTTCTCACTTTTGTGATTGCCCTTGTGAAGGTGGACAGTAGGTTAGGTTATGGGGTTGGGTTGTTGTCCAAACCTCACTCATACCGCCGGCAGGCGGAACAGAGCTTATATACTTGAACAACAAACAAAGGCGGAACCACTACAAATTCAATGGCGGAGCTTGTGGGTATATGAATTTCGTCACATTTGAGTAAGTTTTTAACAATTATATCTTATTAATTCCTAGAGTGCGGTGGTTTTTCTGAATAGATTTAATCAAGATCTTCAGAAAACACCAATTTAAGGATGAAAAAATGAAAATTGGCACATATGCAATTTGGTGTTGCGGTATATGACCATTTTACCTCCACAATTTATATTACGCCTCAACACCCCATGGTCCTGTAACCACTCATGCAAACGCGAATCGTCATTTGTGATACATGTCAAACTCGAGACTCCCTCCTCACACGACTCACAACCCATTATGAAGCACCACTAAACATTCACTGCGCAACCCTAGTTACCCTACCTACCCTACCAAGAACTGATAAATCCTAGCTGCGCACAATAAAATGGCACTTGGCAACACAGCTGGTAAATGCCAAAACAGTCGTGCAAGGAAATGGCTGTCAGAACGATGAAATATCAACAAATCGTTGATTTCAAATGACGAAACAAGCATTAAACCGACATTGAAACTCAACTTTGCACATGTGCAAATAATACCTTAATTACAAAATACCATCACCAAAAAAGTCGGTCTACAAATAGACGAGTTCCGTATTCTGCATAATTACCCAGGAGGTTTCCGTGGTTTCCCTCTGTAGCCTAAGCTAGGCCCTAATGCCGGGATGGTTCCTACAATGTAGGGCCTAGGCCATGACCGCTTCCTTGACACTATCCTTCCCGATACCTAAAAAATCTTCATCTCATCCTCCCATCATCTCATCAATCAATCATTCGACGTCAATAGATCTTAAGTTATCATTAGGCCTAGGCCTATGGTGCGTCCTTAAAACCCAATATAGGCCTAGGCCTAAAAAAAATGACAACCTAGGCCTAGGCCTAATGGCCTAATCCCTTGGCACTATTGAACATACGCCAAACAAGGCTTTCACAACTCAATGCTTTCACTAACCTGCTTGACACGAGGGACAATGAGAGGATCACCAAAATAAGGATAATGATTATTGGATCTTGGTCTGTTGTCATGTTTTTGTTTAATGCGGTTCTTCATACTCGGATCATTCTTCTTGCCACTTGGTCCTTGATGTCCCAATCCGATAGGTATTACTTCTGTAGAATTATGAATCTTCATTATGCTGGTATTCATTTTTACAAAAATACAACCAAGACTTCAGTAATAGAATGCAAAATTGTAAATCAGACAGAGTAATCATGCAAACGCTAGCAGACGCTCCATACACATATACCACTCGCGTTCTCGGCTTCTCGCCGAATGCCGAGTGTGCAGCCTGCCGGGTCCCGATATCCGCGGCGGGAAAATCGAAGACAATTTTTGAAACAGGAGTAGGCCTACTGGTGCAACGGTAACATTATTACGCGTAGATAACCTTATTATCTAACACACTTTTATATTGGAGTGACATAAGTACTCATGTGACTACGAGATTAGACCTGTATCAGTTTTGCCTTAATATTAATAATGAATTGAAGATGTAGTAATGTATTCCGAACGATTGCCGTCTCTTTCATTCAGAGTGTCAAGCGGTGGATATACACTTGCAAGTCTTTGCTAGTGAAAAGCGCGAGTTAGAAGTGACAAGTCCATCGCATCTCGTTTGGCGTCCCCTATTGGTACAAATGGCTCACTGCAAACTTACTAACAAACTAACCTATAAACAGCAAGAAAGGGAACACAATAATAGCAGTCAAATGTTGAAAGTATTATAATCAACGTCAAATAAATGGACCAATCACGTTCGACTCTTTGGTTTTACTTGCACTTTTCGCTCTCACTTGTAGAGCAATGCTCGACTTCTGAAAGACTTTTGAGGAGTCTTTCGAGTTGGTCATTTTGTCGCCGTGCACCAATCAGCGACGGTATTGGAGCCGACTTTCACTTCTCACTTCCAAAGACTTGCAAGTGTATCCACCACTTCACTGTTGTGCCCATCCTTTAACATCGACGATTGGGAATTTCGGTCTAAATTCTTCAAGATTCATCATTCGGTGGGAAATCTGTCACTCACTATTATGTTACCGGCTACGTTTTTCTTTTAATTGAATTGAATGTACGATAAAGGATGTTTGGTCAACAAGGTTATGTGATAGATCTGTTTTTAGTCACAAAAAAACGAAAAGAAATAAAACAGAATTTATTTTGGCATATAATTAATTATACCATTTACCTGGTTCAATCCCCGCCACCATTCATCTTTAAAGGGATTTTTCGTGGTTTCTCTCTGTAGTCTAGGCTGATGCTGGGATGGTTCCTACAATATAGGCCACAGCCACGACCGCTTCCTTTACACAATCCTTTCCAATACCTGAGAAACCTTCATCTCATCATCCCATCACCTCATTAATCATCCATCCGATGCCAAAAGATCTTGATTATCATCAAAGTGCGTCGTTAAACCCAATATAATGAGAAAAAAATTATATTAATATGCGGATAGTCGTTGGCCAAATGACCACCAACCCGTTTGACTAGATTTAGCTTATAAGTGTCGACTCTACTGTTGAAGTTGAAAAAAAATAAGTGTTTTTTCTTCTTTCACTCTCCACATATCAAACAAAAATACAAATTCTGTTGAAACTTGGCATACTCATGCTCATCTAATTCGATACTGTCTAGTTTTAAGGCGTAACCGGTTGCACCACTTCTGCATGAGAAAACTCATTTCAAAGTTAAAAAACAACATAAGAGTGACCCACAGAAGAAAATTCGTGAAACATATTTCCTTCAGAAGAATTCAAATTTTCATGAAATTCCAATATTATAAAAATGATACACATTATTCCGAAATTTCACTAAAATCGGAGCAGCCGGTTTGGTGTGACAAAATATATAATGTAATCTTTTTAGTGGTAGCAGATATTTTATTTAGCACTGAAAGCTATTTTTTTACACACATAAATATAGTTACATCGCTCAAAGCTATCAAGATACTAATTAAATCCAAGCAACAACACATTATTCCGAAATTTCACTAAAATCAGAGCAGCCGGTTTGATGTAACAAAATATAATATAATGTAATGTTTTTAGTAATGGTAGATATTGATTTAGCACTGAATGTTATTCTTTTTTAATACACATACATATAGTTACATCACTGAAAGCTATTAAGATACCAATTAAATCCAAGCAACAAGTGTCACCAATTAATTAAGAACGATTAAAATAAGGCCATCTTCATTATTAAAGAAATCTATGAGTAATTAATGATATAGGGGGGCAGTGATGTTTACATCTCATAACCAACCAAAGATGATATGTTGACTAGTTTCAGAAGAAACTGTTGAAAAATTATTGAAGAACATAAACTAGTCCCCAAGGCTTATGAGGTAATTAAATATTGGGACCAAGCTGAATAATAAAGAATGTCGGATTTATAGGCTTATTTAATAGCTATAGAATTTGATATCATTGGAATTTCATCGAAAGATAAATATATACATACGTTTATATTCTCACTTATATGAACTTAATTAATTAATTCTGTGTGATAAAGTACGTTCATTAGTTTTAAATAATCAAAATGGGGTGGTAAGACCGCCCTTGTGGTGCCCCTTCCAAATGATCCCATCTTTCATCCATAGCCTTAATTGGGGAACAATGATTTTTTATCAAGTTTCAATGTTATAAAAAAAAAGTAATGACTGTGTATCATCTTTGATTAATCATTATTACTATGTTCAATTCAATGCACTTTTTTTGCGGCACTGTCATAACAATAGAAATAAAAACTATATGCATACTGAAGCTCATAGAACTACACAGTATGAGCAAGACATAAATTTTCAAGGTATATTTATGTACAACAATCGTCTACCTTCCTGCATAAAATCTATCAACGCTTTGAATGTATTCAAATCTACACTCAAAGTATTCCTTATTGAGAAATGAATTTACAACCTCAACGAATATTTCATTGCTTGTGACCACACATGTTTTTGTACATAGACTATTACGATTTTATTGTACTCTTGTTGACCTTCTTATATTATGTTATATTGAACTATTTTTCATTATTATGATGTATGTATTTGCTGTTTTCACATATTATATCTTTTTTTCACCATATAATATTTAATTATTTCACACATTTCACGTAATTTATGTTGTATGTTATATAATCTGACTTTCCATTACATTTTATCTATGACTATCAATAGATTTTATACATTGTTTTAAACATGTTTTGTAATATTTTATTTGGAAGAAAATAAATGAAATGATAATAATTATTCAATGTAATAATTTTACTACTACTGTGATCACTTTATATTGATGATGAGTATTATCTGAATTATTACTGATGGATGAAATTGTGAGACGATAAATTATAAATTATTATAAATCACAAAATTCACAATCAATTATTATAAAACTGTATGTGTACCTTTACCAAAGACCTTAGTATCTAACTTAGTTAGTTGACTTAGACTAAGTTGACTAAGTTTGATAGTAAGGTTTTTGCCTTTACCATGTATGAAAAAAAAAAAAAAATAGCAGATGCTATAATAGCCAACAACCACAATCTAGCTGGATATTATCAAAGTACAGTTTCTCAACTTCGATAAAAATCCATTCAAGACACACCTTCCAAGACACACTTTATTGAAGTACAGTTTCCGTATTTTCAAGGGACACAAAAGCAAAGTACAGTATATCCTATGTTATTGATAGTCATAGGTATATCGGGGGACACATTAATAGTACCCGATCCACCAACGCGGAAACATATAACGCGTTTTCCTAGTAAGTTGAAAACATTAGATGGCGGTGGGATATAAAGGTCTTTGGCGGTGGGGTTGGATGATTGGTCATCGAAAGGGTTACTAAAAACATGGTGGTGTAAAATGTAAATTCGTGTGCTGCGATACATTTAACATTAAAAATGACTACATTATTGTTTTGTACTGGATGGCATGGTGTGAAACAAATTCGTAGACCTGCATTGAGTTTTCTTAGGTGAACTGCTTATACTCAATTGTTACAATTACAGACGTAGGCCTACCCTATGATCATTAAGTACGGGTATAGAGGTTTAGACCTCTTCACTTAATGCTATGATATCTCTTAATAGGCCCACTGTTCAACTAGGCCTAACGTTCAAATAGGCCTAGGCATTGTGTCGGCCTATGTAGTACGGTCTAGACCAATTCAATATAAACTCGATGGCCTAGGCCTAGATCACGGTCTAGAATAGAGAGGTCTTGTATCGGGCCATCTCCATATACCGCACTTGGAAGCTGATACAGTGCTGCTAGTTCCACTAAATTCTGAGCGGAACGCTAGGTGAAAAGAGCCAGCCCGTGGTCATAGATAAAGTAGCCCCGTAAGGATATTTATTCACTCAATAACATGATCCACTTGATGTCTTGCCGCCAACAATGACGTACATTTAGTGTGCGCATGCGTAGAGTGTGGCCCACTGACCTCTATTCACCTAGCGTTACACACAGATTTTGGTGGAACTAGCTGCAGCACTGTTGGTATCAGCAGAAATAGCTTCGATACAAGACCTCAATATTCTAGACCATGGTCTAAATCATGATCAGATTTTTGGACTGTCTTTTGGGTTCAGTTTTAGATCCATCGCTGTCTTGCACAATTTGTTTTAATACCGTACCGGTAGGCTAATAATAATAATTCAATAATAATAATAATAGTTTTATTGACCATTATATTAATACATTAATATGAGTCATTGTCAGAATTATACATAAATAATAATATCAATTTAAATATACCAATTAGGCACCCCAATAAGGCTAATCAAAATATATGTTAAAATAAAAACACATGGAATTATGGTAGATCTTCAGGCCCAGATTTACGCACAGGCTGGCAAGGCTGAAGCCTAGGGGTGCAAGAGCCCAGGGGGCACTTGAGCTCTTCAGGGCTTTCATATTTTTATTACAAATGAAATGAAATGGTACCGGCATCAAAAGATGCAACAAGACGTTATTTCATGTACCGGTACCGTAGTTGAAAATGAAACCAAAAGTATCGGTATCACAAACTTGATTTCATTATTATTTCCATTTATATTGTCATTAGCACTACAACAACATTGGCCAATATCTACAAGTACAACTCAAATGCCCTTTAGACGATCAACTAAAATAACAATGCATTTCGGCAATGTATTTTCCGTCGTGTGTAGGATCCTAAAATTTGTATTTTCTGCCGTAGCCGTGCCAGTAGCTTGAACTTTGAACTAGCACATGCCAGTAGTGCAACCCAGAGTTCAAATCACTAAAACATAGATCGACAGTTGCGATGAAAATACTAATCGATATCACCAGGATTACTACTGTATCGATAGTGAGAGATTTGTTTACATTCCTCTAACCCAACCTTGCCTTTAATCCAACTTTTTCACATGCTTGCCATGAACATGCCCAAGTCAAAAGTAATCTGTACAGAAGCTGCTAAACCTATTAAATTTTTCTCTTCCTCACTATCCATTACATCTGATTGAATTACTGGAACTTGGAGTTCAATATAAACATAACCTAAAAGTACCTGTCGCCTGTATCACCGAAAAAGGTTAGTTGATCAAAAATGGTCAGTCACCAATTTACAATTCTCCCACTTGATGATATGGCGTCAACAGAAGCTAGGCAGTCAACGAAATGTCACGTTACACTTTACTGGTCGCTGATTGGTCGGCTACTAGCAATATTGCCTCGAAAGTAGAGCGTAATCTAACTCGAGGCAATGCATTGATAGCAATAGCAACTTTTACTGTAGTATAAATGCGAGATGGGAAAGGCATGTATTCTTCTTGGTAGCGATACATTTAAAAAATGCATTGTTCTAGGAATAAGTTGATCGTGTAAAGGGGGTACGTATTACAGAATATAGGCCTTATACCCTGTTCACACCGAAAAGTTGATCTCGATCAAGCTAATTGAGATTAAATGTACGCATGGAATTGTGGGTAATAAACTAATGGCGTTAACGCGTTAACATGGTTTGCTGAACGAGATTAAGACGTTAATCGCTGTTAACGTTAATGGAGTTGCGTTCACACTGCACGGTAATCGAGATTAAGTCGTTGATCGTGATTAACATTTTCGGTGTGAACAGGGTATTAATCTAAAAAGTGATATTTCCAAAAATTCCCTGCAGCTGAAATATTGCTGAAATAAGCCCTGGTATTTCTTTCTAGGACTTCACCCCGGGTAAGTCGCACCCGTCGTGTAAATATTCCGTTACTTAGTAAGTCATCATTGGTGATGTTGAGTAACGAGCGGAAATATGTTGACGTGCCACATGGTTTTCAAATTGACCGAAACATTTTTTACATTTTTATTTTTACACTAGTCACACACACATTTCGAAAATAAGTATAGGGGCGCTGGATTCTTAAGTCCGGGCCTGTAGGCCCAGATGTTATTTTTTATAAATACCTAATATCTAGGCCAACCAAGTCAAATATATAAAAAATGAGTGAAAAATATGAAATAAAATAAAATGCTATATATGCTCTATATGTAGGCCCACATGCATTCTCTCATGCGGTGATGTAATCACTAACTTTAGGATAACATTTGTCTATTAAAAAATCTCTGAGTTGAGTTTTTAAAAGATTTTTCCCACTTATTTTCAATGCAATTGGTAATTTATTGTAAAATAATGATCCTGTATGAATGTGGACATCTGTCGGATAGTATTGATCTGTATTTTTTTCATGTAGATCATAATTTTCTCTTGTTAAATGATTATGAATGTTGTTATTCTCAATAACAAGATAGTCGTTTTCAACAACACATAAAATTGACATGTAAATATACAAGGACGGTAGAGTTGAAATATGAAATTTCCTAAATAAATATGAGCAAGAATCTTTAATATGTAATATCTAAACGAGGATTACCGGTATAACTGATTTTTGGGGTTGCTTGATGCTACATTTCAACTAAAATTCCGAGTATTTACATCTAAAAGGGCCCAAAAATGTCACGGGTTTACCTCATAAGGTAGGTCTAGCCTAGGCCTTGCAGTAAAAAATACCCATATTCCAAAAGATTTGCCCTTTACTATGTATTTTACTCAATTTTTTACATTGTTTTATGTTGCTAAAACTGAGAACAAATATTGTGCATGTAGGTAGGCCCTACTATTTCACGTATGGTAATAAAGTGCCCACTTTGGATAAACTAGTCTTGGAGGGCAAATGCCTCCCACAATCGTGTCTTATGATACAAAATGACATTTTGTCCATCCATATACGTTATGAGATGAACCTTGTATCTGTGTGGCACCTTTTTGGCCCCCCATTGAAGGCCAAAAACCCCTAGGCAGTTTGTACGACACGCATATTGTGACAATACTAATTGATCCGCATCGATTTCAATAATGAGAATGTATGTAGGCCTACTTGATGAGGTTCTCCTATTGTCACTGGCTCTGTCTTATCATCTGCCAACAGTGATAAAATATAATTGGATGAGCGAAGCGAAGATTCAATTTCACGATACCCGAAACAAAAGTACTTTTTTTTTTTTCGCGCTCCACAGGTCAGATGAAAATTCAAAATTAGTTGAAACTTGGCAGACACAAGTGTCATTATCTAATTCGATACTGTATAGTTTTGAGGCGTGATCGGTTGAACCACTTCTCAGAAAACTCATTTCAAAGTTTTCAAAAATCCCATAAGAATAATCTATGACTATCAATAACATAACGGGATAAGCAACATGGCATAAGTCCTATAGATCCTTTTAACATTAGGCCGTTTTCACCATGATGGAATCAGCGCGCTTTCGTGTACATTTCTGAGATTCGCAATTTCAAATCAAATCGTACGTATTAGGCTCGTATTTTAATACATAGTATATAGTTGTATACTTGCATTGTTTCTGACCTTTCTCGTAGATGATGAGTAATTATCCAGTTATCAAAAGGTAAATATAGCAGTAGGGCTCTTGACTAGGAGTCTAAATGCTTTCACAGACGTATTTTAAATTTAGATTGGCCAATTCAAATGAAATTTATTCCAATATTGCTTAATGCAGTAGGAAAGAGCTGGATTCACAGATTGCATTAATTATATCTATTACTTATATAGATCAACATACAATAATACCTGCAAATCATCATAACATTTGTGAGGCGGCCTCCCTTTGATATACGCATGGTGCGAAAGGAAAGCGCCATGTTGCCTATCCCGTTACGATATTGATAGTCATAGGAATAACCCAGAGAAAAAAATTCATGAAAAATATTTCATCCGAGAGAATTCAAATTCTCAGGAAATTTTAATCTGATAATAATACACATTGTACCGAACTTTCACTCAAATCGGATCAGCCGTTTTGATGTACTAGTCAAACGCGAAATATGCGTTGTAAGATGAGCGAGATATCTCAATAAGGTATAAAAGTCCTTAAAGTAGTTCTACCCTTGCTACTTTATCGACTCTGGTATTCTACACACCTTGATATCTGAATAAGCTATTAAAGTCGTTAAAGTAGTTTTACTCTTGCCACTTCATTGACTCTGGTGTTCTACACACCTTGACGCATATAAAAAATACTTCATTGTTGGTCAACTCTTGGATCTAGAAAGCAGTGAATCTTGACAACTTAATTCTGTCACAATTTTTATGATATATTTTATCTATGACTATCGATAACGTAACGGGATAAGCAACACGGCATAAGTCCTATCCTTTTAACATTAGGCCGTTTTCACCATGATGGAATCAGCGCGCTTTCGTGTACATTTGTGAGATTCGCAATTTCAAATCAAATCGTACGCATTAGGCTCGTATTTCAATATATAGTACATAGTTGTACAATTGCATTGATTTTAATCTTTCTCGAAAATGATGAGTAATTATACAGTTATCAAATGGTAAATATAGCAGTAGGGCTCTTCACTAGGGGACCAAATGCTTTTACAGACGTATTTTAAATTTAGATTGGCTAATTCAAATGAAATTTATCCCAATATTGTTTAATGCAGTTGGAAAGAGCTGGATTCACAGATTGCATTACATCTATTACTTGTATAGATCAACATACAACAATACCAGCAAATCATCATAACATTTGTGAGGCGGTATCCCTTTGATCTACGCATGGTGCGAAAGGAAACCGCCATGTTGCTTATCCCGTTACGTTATTGATAGTCATAGATTTTATGAATATTATCACACATTTTATTTTTTTTCTTCAAAACGACTGATCAGAATTGCTTAAAAGATCGTAATAATGTGTAAAATCCATGTATACACATTTGGAGAGAATTTCATTCCATTTGGAGAGATTTTATTTTTCAACATTTTCTGCCCAGCCAAATCTTATGGGGTTTTTAGAAACTTTGAGATGATGATTCTCAAAATCGGTCCGACCGATTCATCCCAAAAACTATACAGTTCTAAGTTGGATGAGTTTGCGTGTACAAAAAAAGTTTCATGATGATCAGTCAACCCTTGCGACCTGTGGAGTGCTTACAAACAAAAAAAAAAAAAAAAAAACACAGACAAAGCCCTATAAGAGTGGGATGGAGACTTCGCTACGCTCATCAAAAAAAATATAAAATGTAATTTTTATGAATCATTCTAAGCTATTAAGATACCTATTAAAGTCAAACTACAGGTGTCACCACTTAATTGTAAACGATTAAAACAAAGCCTTCTTTATATAATAACATAATATATAATAACCAATCCAAAGATAAGTTGATGTTCCAGCTCATCCATCAACGCGGAAACACAACGCGTTTGCCTAGTATTTTCATTTGCAATTAAATATTATTTCAATCTAGTTTCAAAGTAACAGGCTACCATATTTATTATGAGTAATTGTTGCTGAATGTTACCAATCAGGGTAGGCCTACATCTAAATGCCCACAAAATGAGCCATGCCTATCTAGTGGAGCTAGTTAATAATTAGGCCCTATTGAAGTTTGTGTTTTAAATTTATTAAATTTTAAACAAATTATGTAGACAAATTATTAAAATAAGTTTATAACACAAGTTGCACACATAGCAAATTTTTCTGGTAAAAATCGAGGGTTTTTCTATTTCAACGTTATGGCATATATGGTATGTCTATACATATGTTCGACATGTAGCACTGTAGAATACTCAGTATAGTTCTATATGAGATTGTGTTTTCCTCGTTCCCTATCTGGACTCCACACCGAAACCCTGGCCGCTGTGTTCCATCAATGTTGCATCAAGTGCGCTGCATAGTCCAATACTTCATATAGAAATCGGAACACGCCGATCGTGTTGCTGGAGCCAGAAACCCACAATCGATGCAGTAATTCCCTTGGTAATTAAGGTGGCGACAGACCTGGCACATGTAGGCCTCATGTAGTAAATCGTCTGGCGAACAAATTACGTAACAATTGAGGCACACATGCGCAGGGCCCTCGACAGGCCTTACATCACGTCGTCGCAACATCTTATCATGCACCAGACATCGTGTGATACTATATTGCGCTGGGTGATTAGATAATTTTGCACTAATCACGCCATACGATGAGTGTAGTATCACAAACCTGAACAGCCGATTGCCACACACACAGCAGAGTCGCTCGACTTGAATCTCAATGCCCCCACCCCCCCCACTACCTCGTGCAGCTTTACCTTACCTACCATCCTACCACCTCCCTTGCCCTGTGTTGGGTAAAAAAAAACTTGGAATGCTTCTCTCTTTCTTGACTTCATATATGAGTAGATATGAGTTACTGTCCACGCAAAGGCGGACGATCTTTGTTACGGGTCACAAATTGATTACAGATTACTAAAAAAACATGATTCAGACCTGACATTTTTTTGATAAGTTCAATCAATATTCGATATCGAATGAAGTTTCTAATATTTCGATATTTCCTATCGATTTTTGACATGGCACATTTTGGTACCCATTTAACATCATTTGTCTAGCAATGTTTGTGTATGCACAAGATGCATGGGTCTACATGTCGGTATATCATAAGTTACAGAATTGTACGTTGTGGATTCTGTGACAATGAAGATTATTATTATTATAATTATTATTATGTTCACCTTTCTTTTGGATCGATTGGCCACCCTGATATAAGTGAATATAGGCTATAGATACTGGGCAAATGCAGCATTATATGTTGTGTAAGATAAGCAGGATATTTTTATGAAATTTAATCAAAATCTCCATACATTGTTTCAAACCATAAAGTCTAGTCACCCACTGGCTTTGTTATGCAGCCATAATTGATTATACCTGTTATTTGTACAAGATTTATTTAATCCAGAAAAAAAGGTCATTTCAATTTTTTGCCTCCAAAAAGGTAGGTCTGATGCGTGAATATTTGTAATAACTTTTTACATGTATCATTCTTGACTCAGTATGTGGCCGAATTTTAATGCTACTTGACTAATAAGGTACACTCCCGTACTTGTACTTGGGACTGGGACTTGACATGTGAACTTGCATTTCAGACAGTCCAGCAAGTATTCTACAACGTGGTGTCGATGACAAGCCTAATCCAGTTACGGGTTTATGGCGAGAACTGTTATATCCTCACTTTTATCTATTTATTAGAATAAAACAGTGATACTTTCCATAATAAGCTATAAGTTGCGCACAATTTGAAAGTTGCCACTTTATTGCAGAAATGATTTTTTTTTTTTAATAACATCGAAACTTGATACAAAATCATTGTTCCCCAATTAAGGCTGTGGATGAAAGATAGGATCTGAATTGAAATGAAATTGCATCTTTTTGTAGGTTTCTGTTGAAAAATGGAAACATAAATGTAATACAGATTTAGGTGACCCAATACAGAAGCTCACTAGTAAAGTTTGCAAGAATGCATACCATGTAAGCCTGTGCTCGTGAACTTTCATACTTGACTTCTTATTTTATGAATTCAGACGCTCCTTATGACGTCACTTCCGTACTTTGAGCAAGATCATTATACAAGCATGCATAAATAAGATAGTTTGGACACGTCCTCAGTACCAACCCAAATTTTAATATTGTCAAATAATTTTTTATATTCTTCACTATTATTTTTACATATTCCCCCATTCTGCGATAATTCTTTTTTTTTATTCTTTTTATTTTGTGATGGTGTTTTTCAAAGTTAGATAATGACACAGGTGCATGCCAAGTTTCATCCTCTAGGTTTTGTTTAACCTGTGGGCTGCTAACAACATTTTCTTTTCAAATATCAAGAATTTAGTCTTTACTTACGCTTACCTAATAAATCGACGTTGCGCTAAATGACCTGGCTGTCGATGCGCCTTGAAACCCTAATATTCATTCATTCATTAAATCGACGTTCTCATTAGTAACCGCAAGTTGTGTAGCATTTCATTACTAACAAAATAACATTGCTAGGCTTATACAAATTATTATTTTTTTTTTTCAGGTCAAATCACCAATTACCAGCGCCTCCCAACACGGCAAAGCTTAAAGGGAAAAAACCTCCAAGCAAATTTCACCACTATGTATTATCAAGATACATGCAATTCGTGGATCGATACGAGAAAGTACTGGAAAGCAAATTCCCATCGGCAATGCATGTTTACCGTATCTTCATGGTTGGAGTTAAAGACTTTTATAAAGACTTGAAATCCTTCTTTAAAATCATGAAACGTCTAAATAAATCTCCTGAAGGATTGAGATCCTTATCTCGGCAAGAAATAGAATTATATTTTCAAATGCCCAAAGACATGAAAAAAGTTGCCCCAGTGCTTCTAGTCTCAGCATTACCATTAGCAAATTATGTTGTGTTTCCCCTAATGTAAGTAGCACATTAATACTGTTTGTCGTTTTCCAATAGGCCCACATGAAATAATAACTCAATTTGAATAAAAATAAAATGTTACAATATTTGTTGAATTGAGCAAGCTGAATTGTGCGACAGATTGACAGAGGTTGAACAGATTGGTGAAATATGAACATTAGTAATTTTTGATCTGTACATTTCATTAATGCAATCTTCAATGCAGGTACTTATTTCCACGTCAACTGCTCTGCTCCCACTTCTGGTCACTACAGCAGCGCATGGAATTTGCCGTGCATGCACATAGAAATAAACTGATGCATAATCGCCCTGTATTTCGAGCTATGCAAGCACAGCTCAACAGTATAGTAGACCATCCGCTTTACTGTGATTGGTCACGCGTTCTTGGACTATTGGGTAGCGGAGTTCATGCTACGCCCGACGATATTCTCAAGTGCATAGACCTTTTTAGAGGAGAGCCTTATCACCTGATCAATATCTATTCTGGACATGCAGTAAGAACAGGCCATTGCTATCATAATTTATTAAAATAACATTCAATTGTGATGAACACAAATATACTTTCATTACTTCTTGACTTGTGAATTGGTTTTGATTTTAATTTTCATGATTCTGGATGCAAAGCAACTTGCAAGTAATGAATAAAGTCTGATTTATACATTCCAATTCATCTTTAATTATACTGTACTGAGCAAACTTTGAAGCACACCTACTTGGATCGTGGAAGTGGACAACTCAAATGAAACCTTGTTGGGACAAAATCTTGAACATTCATTTTTTGTCACATAGGCCTATATAATTAGAACACGTTATATGCTTTTACCCATTCAATACCCTTCAATGAGTTGAAGGGGATCAACCAATTGGTGAGCAGCACGTCATATGTCATTGTGTCTCTGTACTACTAGCACTAAATATATATAGGCCTAACTTCAAACTGGGCCAGTTTATTTAGTTTGATTATAACTATCAAACCAATATTAAGCTATATAGATATAAGCCAAGGTTCAGATGAGAGTGCCACTTTTGCGATCAGTCTTTGATTTAACGAAACTTGAACCCTCTCGATTCGTTCTAAGAATAACATTCAAACATTTTCATAATCTATTTTTGGAAAGATTTGCATTACAGATTCAATGAAAATATTGAATGAAAATACAGAAAAATTAATTGGAAAAATAGTGTGAATCGAGCTGTAGATTTCATAGAAAATTGTAGGACGTGACCAGGACTGGTAGCACAACGGTAACTCACTTGCACTATGTGACCAGGAGGTGAGGGCACAAATCGGGCCTAGGTTCGATCCCTGCCACCAGTACAGAGGTTTTTCATAGCTTGTCTCTGTAGCCTGAGTGGATGCCGGAGTGGTTCCTACATTGTAGGCCATTACCACTTGCTTCTAATTACCTAACAAAACCTTCATTTCACTATCCCACCATCACATTGATTATTTATCTGGTACCAGTAGGCATATATCTTGGTGAATCGTTACAGTGAATCGTTAAACCCAATATAAATGATGAAATGTATTGACATGCAGGACCAAGCTAGAAGGACTTGCATCGAAATTGAATCCTGAATAACTAGTATTTACTTTATTTGAACTAGAGAAAAATGTAACAGAATATTCCCATTTAGTGAAAGAGAATTTTTTATATGCTAAATAATTGTCAGTATATCTGATACTTATGGCCAGTTTTACGAACTCTTAGGGAAGACCAGTCAATTATCACTTTAACCATCATCTTACAGTTGGTGAAAACAAATAATATTAGTTACCATAGTGATAACAACTTCTACCTATAGACTGCCAGTTAGGACTGCTCCCATGTTGGTAATTCCAGCACTTGGTTGAGCATTGACTATCCAACTATTAGTTATGGTAATAAAATAGCATACACAACCAAGGGTGACTGCTAACTATAGCTTGAACCAATAACTATCAGTTTGTACAACTGATTCGTTGCGCCGGAATTAACAATGTAACTTTCAGTTCAAAGTTGTTATCACCATTGTAACCCATGCTGTTTTTTTCGTAAAATATCGGATAATGGCTAACTGGACTTGGTAATACAGTAATAAAGTGAATCATTATGCAGTTTTGCTTGGTTACAGAAGAGTTTGCTGAAAATCCACGGTATGCATACGGGATTGCGGAGACGCACCCGATTATCTGACAGAGCATTGATTATACGCCACATGGACCTTGCGATGATACGCGAAGGCGGTCCACAGAAGATGACACAAGAAGAATTAAGATGGGTAATTACATTACTTCATTGTGAAGCATTTGATGTGTGATTACTGATTGATATGAAAAATAGTAGGCCTAAATAAAGTAAACCCTCGTTAACTCGAAACTCCCCTGGAAAAATAGTAAATACCGTACAGTAAACCATCGTTGATTCGAAAATCAGAGGTTTGAAAAGAAATTTGAATTCAAGAAATTTGAAACAACATAAAAAAAAACGATGTTACAACTCATCCGGATGAGTAGTATTCCTACTACCTGTACAACATTGTTCAATGCTTCCCGCGTGGTGCCCGTGTTTCGTCAGGTGATTTCTAGTTCCAAAAGTAATCGAGAGGACCCGAAGACCAGGGGGCACTAGATACTACGGCAATAGACCGCGCAATATACGAGTGTGTACCAACAATTCAGAAATCGCCAATAATACATACGAGTTGTAGATAAGTTGCTGGGAACAATAGGAAAACCGAAATTAAAGTTCAAAACAAACACGGTCAAGTAGAAGATATTCTTGGTGCAGCATTTTATTTTTGCAACTTTTATTTTCAACGTCACTCATAGTGGTCTAGTGCCATGAGGCCATACACCTGTTGTTAACGACACGCAACTTGCAAGTGACCAAAATCGTTCTCTGTTTAGAACACGCGGGATATAAATACATTTTTTTTTTTTCAAGTTCTTTATTGGATGAGCAAAGCGAAGACTCAATTTCACCATACCCCAAAAAAAAGTGACTGTTTTTTTTTTTTTTTTTTTTTTCTCGCGCAACACAGGTCAAACGAAAATTCAGAATCAGTTGAAACTTGGCACACAAAAGTGTCATTATCCAATTCGATACTGTATAGTTTTGAGGTACAATCGGTTGAACTACTTCTGAGAAAACTCATTTTAAAGTTTTCAAAAATCCCACTAGAATAACCCAGAGAAAATATTCGTGAAATAATTTTCATCCGAGACATTTCAAATTCTCAGGGAATTTCAATAGAATAATTATACACATTATTCCAAACTTTCACTCAAATCGGATCAGCCGTTTTGATGTAAAAAAATATATAATGTAATTTTTTTAAATCACTCAAAGCTATTAAGATACCACTTAAATCCAATCCACAGGTGTCACCTCTTAAATGTAAACGATTAAAACAAAGCCTTCTTTATTATCATAGCAATTAATAAAGAGATGGCAGGGCAGTGATGTAATGGTTTGGATCTCTAGGTATATATATATATATATATATATATATATATATATATATATATATATATATATATATATATATATATATATATATATATATATATATATATATATATATATATATATATATATATATATATATATATATATATATATATATATATATATATATATATATATATATATATATATATATATATATATATATATATATATATATATATATATATATATATATATATATATATAATATATATATATATATATATATATATATTATATATATATATATATATATATATATATATATATATATATATATATATATATATATAATATATATATATATATATATATATATATATATATATATATATATATATATATCTATATATATATATAAATATATATATATATATATATATATATATATATAATATATATATATATATAATATATATATATATATATATATATATACATATATATATATATATATATATATATATATATATATATATATATATTACATATAATATATATATATATATATATATATATATATATGTATATATATATATATATATATATATATATATATTATATATATGTATATGTATATATATATATATATATATATATATATTATATATATATATATATATATATATATATATATATATATATATATATATATATATATGTATAATATATATATATATATATATATATATATATATATATATATATATATATATATATATATTATATATATATATATATATATATATATATCCTATATCTATATATATGTATATGTATATGCATATGCATATGCATATGAATATGCATATGCATATGCATATGAATATGCATATGCATATGGATATGCATATGCATATGTATATGCATATGTATATGCATATGCATATGGATATATATATGTATATGGATATGCATATGTATATGGATGTGTATATGTATATGCATATGTATATGGATATGCAAATGTATATGGATATGCATATGTATATGGATATGCATATGTATATGTATATGCATATGTATATCTATATGCATATGTATATCTATATGCATATGTATATCTATATGCATATGTATATATATGTATATGTATATATAGGGTGACCATCCGTCCCGGAAAACCGGGATTGTCCCGGTTTTCTACCTCTTGTCCCGGTGTCCCGAAAGAAGATTTCGGGACACCTAAATGTCCCGGTTTCGTCGCCAGAGTAAAATTGTTCTATTTTTGGCGACAATAAATGTAATTTCAGTATTTACAATGCCATGAAGAATTTGTTTCTTTGAGTGCAAGTGCCGTTCTCTTCGAAAATTTACCGCGCGCTCGGCA
>OZ023330.1:29419398-29534398 GCA_964007535.1 Brachyptera risi | reverse complement strand
TCACTGAAGTACGATCGGCCAATTCTGACGTGAAACGTCTTTGAAATTGATATAGCATAGCTCTCCATGAAAGTAGTTTTCATGCGGGACTGAAACATGCACCGTCCTGGAACTTCCACTATCCTTGAAACATACGAAGAGAGAGAGAGAGAGAGAGAGGGAGAGAGCTGGCGTGCGGGTCGTTAGGCCAGTCGGTCACTGTCAAGGTCACTCCGGTTTACAGGCAACAACACAGTAGCTTCACGGCAAATACATTATGATAACCTGAGGGAGTACATTCACTTAGCACACTTATATGGCTATGTCTTGGAGCGTAAGTCACCTATATTTTTTCTTAAGAAACTAGACTTGACAATTGATCTGGAGCTCAATAATTGTATAGATACAAGTATGTTCAGTCATTGTAAATCGCGTTTTATTTGTTCTAAATTCCGATTTTTTCATTGGGTTAATTCTGATGGTTTTCATAAATTTTGAAAAGTAGTCTATTCTTTCCAATGAGAAATTGTTCATCCAATTTGCTATTGTATTGTGTTGTTATTTCAGGCATGCTTTTTACGTGGTCTGAATCCTGTCAACATGAGAAATGAAGATCTAGTCGACTGGCTAACGCAATGGTTAGTCATCTCTCAAGAAGTGGACAAAGGTAGTCTATCTTTGTTATTACACTGTCCGATATTATTAGCTTACAATCACCCAACCAACTGGTCACTGATCTACTAGCGTCGTCAAGTTCACTGCATTGCTCCATGTGATGATTCGTCAACCAAATAATGTTGTATACTGTTTTAGGTGCTTTGCATCAAAGGACTACCAGGTATTAAAATATGATTCATGAATTTAAATTTAAAATATCTAATACTGGCAATCATCTTTCATTTTGCTCTGTGTGAATAAATAACTGATATTACAAATCATTTTATGGATTAAGGAAATTAATTAATTACTGTAGGCCTGCTTGCAAAGTATCAGGAAAAACTATTGGGCTCGCTAGGGTGACCATTCGTCCCGGAAAACCGGGGTTGTCCCGGTTTTCTACCTCTTGTTCCGGTGTCCCGAAATTAACTTTCGGGACACCCAAATGTCCCGGTTTCGTTGCAAGAGTAAAGTTGTTCTATTTTTGGCGACAATAAATGTATTTTTGGTTTTACGACGCCGTGAAGAATTTGTTTCTTTCAGTGCAAATGGCTCAGCGGGCTATACAATAATTCCCCACCCCCTCCCTTCTGACATGCAAAGACCTTTTACTGCCTACTGTTTACACGTGGTATTATTAGTCAGTCTGGCTCTGAGAGGTCAACAGTTTAGTTGTGTGTTGTGTTACAATGCCGAAACGAAAATGCTTCCATCAGGAGAAATATTCTGCTGAGTGAAATTTTTTTTTAAACCAGGAAGATATGAGGATCAACAACCAACTACAAATTTTCCTGCACTGAGATTTGCAATTATGTACTTGAAAATGAAAAAAAACGATTTTTTAAGGTCGTCCGACAAATACGAGGCATGAATTCAAGATTAAGAAACTGCGCCAACAGTGATCATTGCACAAATGTACATATGACATGAGTTTATAATACGGTAATAAATAATTCTTTAATGAAACAGTATAATGAAACACATAAAGATCTCTAGGTCAACATGAGAAAATAATAATGTATTTATTTATGATTCACACCGTTCTCCAAAGCAAATAAAATTCATTAAAACATCGTTCCCCCCCAAAAATCCCTGCGGGGCTAATGTTGGGGGGCTTTGCACCCCAAACCCCTCGCGAGTCACCGGCTTCGCAGATGTTCTTTCAAATATTTCTTTGTCCTGGATTTTATTTCCCACAATCTGGTCACCCTAGGGCTCGCCAAAGAAAAAAACTAGACCTTACAGTTTGTCTAAAAATCAGTTGTAATAATACAACATTAAAACAAGACCATAGGCTTATTTGGGGAAAAACCTATAATCTGGTCTACAAAAAGTACCGTACTTCAATAGTTCTAACCATTTGGATTTTTAAAATAAATTAGTTACCGTTACAGTGGAACCTCACGAGAAAATGTTTCAAGAGGCCAGAGTAAAAAAGTAAACTCAAACTAATTTATGTGAAAAACTTCCTGAAAAAAGAGCTTGTGTACACTGGGGAGCATTTGCTCCTAGAAATTAGAAAATGAATCTACTGAGAAATGTACAACGTAGAGAAAGTTATGTAATAGGTTCTATCGTACAGAGGGGTCTAAGACACATTGTTGCTATGTGATTACTATATTTATATAATTATATATTTATTTTGGTAGGCTAAGCATAAACACCTACAGGAAAATTGTATTTTGTTGTTGACTTTTTATCTCATTTTTTTTTGTGGCATTACAGTGAAAAACAAGTTACCGGAACATCCATTGAGCTCATGACAGAGACATTGTAATTCTACTACTAATTTATAACTTGCTAAATAAGCAAGCTCCTGTTTACAAAGTATTGTAAGTAACTGAAGGCATATTAGCCATCAAGTTAATATGAACAGAAAATGCAATTGACAACTCGCATTCTCCGCCCCCATTACGTCAGAAGTCATATCGTCCAATCAACAGGGCTATAGCTGTTTTAACACTACGCTTTTGCCCGTGGGTCAAACCACGGTTAAAAATATTGCTGCGTTTACACAGTACTAACCCTGGTTCAACCCGCAGGAGCTCTAACCCTAGTGCAGGCTAGGGTTGAAGCCGCGGGCGATAATTGCCCACGGGCAGAAGTTCACTCCATTCTCACTCTTGTCAAAGTTTCAACTCCAAGGTTGAAGGTTCACTCAAGTTTCAAGGTATATTATAATTCAATAGATCATGAATGGAGACTAATATCACCTGAACAATCATCTGCAACACACATGGAATCATAACAAATCACTCAATATGGGAGAAGACGTCAAATGTGTCTCTCATTTCCACTTAAATGTTCGAGTTAAATCTAGGCACAGCTGTCAAAGTTATAACACCAATTTGGCATACACAGCTTCCTATAGTACTACTTATATTGGTGAGATTTGTACTAACTCAAGGAGGCATAAATATATCAACGAAGTGTCTGGTTACACTCAAGTGTCATCAGCCTTTAGGGCTCGAGGAGGCTGCTGACACTCAGTTTAATTTCCGGATTCCGAGTGGTCAAAATAAAGGAAATGGCCAAAATAACGATAGCACGGAACCGTTCACTGCAGCTCAATAGTTAGCACACCTGACTCTCATTGCAGGGAACTCTGATCGCATCCCGCCTGATACTTTTTTTTCCTTCAGAGTTTATATGTGAAGGAACATGGTCAATTATGTAGACAAAGCCAGGTTGCGGACAGTAGGTTAGGTTATTGGGTTAGGTTAGTGTATAAACCTTGCATACACCGCCGGCAGGCGGAACGGAGCTTATATATTATATATATATATAGATCAGGTGCACTCTAGCAGTGAAAATTACAACTATACTATCCTCCTGAATGAAGCCGAACCCTCCCGAACGAATCCGGAGCGTGGCCTGCGAACCAAAGACGCGACCCTGAGTGTCACCAAAATGGGAGGCTGGGAACACTCGAGGTCTACAAACATGAAAACTCTCCATATGACGGCCATATATCAAACACGGTCTTCTATAAATCCTAATTTCCTTCAAACAAGCAGTGGCAATACAAATGTGTGAAGTCTCCTTGCTAGCCCGTGGTATCACCCGTGGTACAGCCCGTGGTTGAAACCCCAGGGTTAGACCACGGGTTAGCCTGTGGGTTTACTGGTGTAGTGTAAAAACAGCTTATTAGAACTGAAGTCAAATTCAAATATACCGGTACAATCAGGGTATCCTCAAATGACCACAAATGATATGATCCAACTGACAGACTGGTGAAGCCACGCCTATTTCGAGTCGTCAATTGTCATCGTTTTAAATACCGGTAATACATTAATATGAAATAATCGAGTCAACACAATGTAGAACTTGAAATATGGTTTGTTCAATATTTAGCAGAGATTGTATGATCTTAATATGTTACGTCTTCTGGCTGAAAATGATTTGTTATTTATAAAGGAATAAATATACATTTACAAAACAATTGATTTAATTACATATCCTGATTACTATTTAGTCATCCAAAGTTTTTATGATTTTTTTTATGTTGGTATCATCTTCAAGACTTAAGAGATAGGCTGTTTGACTAAAGGCTAATTTGCTCAAGTCCTCGAATCCAGTTCTATTTCTCCAAAGCCCAGTATTACCAAGTCCAGTTAGCCTTCTGAGAGTTCAACTTTGAAAACAACTTTGAAGAGCCGGTCAAGTCAGGGACGTCGTTAGGAGGTCCAAGGTAAGCGCGCCCCACCAATAATGTATCCTTCTTTAAAAAAATATATAGGTAGCCTACATGCTGACCTACAAATAAAAACAATAAAATATTGCTACTTAAATGATATGAATTATACTGTATCAGTAAACACTCTACTTTCTTACACTTACTTTAAGAAATGAAAACAAATGCACAGGGTTGTTTTTTTTTCTAAGAAAATAAATCTGAATCTCGGTAATAGCAAGTGACGTTCCTTCGAATTCATTCAATCTCTTAACATGATTATTGCAATACGATATACTCGTAGCGAATGATCAATTCACACAATGCATGCTTTGTATTCCAGGGTCAACAATATTTAGTGTTGATAAAGTCTATGGGACTACACTAACTTACCTTTTTCGGTAAATGTTCAACGTTATTGCTTACTGACATTTCCAAATTTCTATTCGAGCCTCTTCTGGGTATTGTTTATCAACACAATAAAGCTCATTCAAACTTTCATAATGGCTAGAGCTAAGTTCAGTACGTGGTTGAATATGAGGACTATGATTGATAAATGATAAATTGATAATGATTGATATGATTGTAAATTGTGATCATTCACAATGTCATACAACAACCTTCAATATTTTTTTTTTTTTTTGCAAAATGACCACCTATTCCAGAACTCGTCAACACAAGCACATTAAACAAAATACATCTGATTCTGGTAAGATGATACAAAATGTTGAAATCAATTGGTTCACCAGATAAAGAAATACTATACAGTATATCATATTGCCGTTTCTAGCTGCTTACTCGATAGAATTTAGATTTGGGTGTGCTTCAAATTACTTTTTCGTAACACATATGATTGTACATTTTTTCCCACAAATGTTTTTTGGGGGGGGGTTTAAAACGTAAAAATATTAAAATTGCCTTTGTCCAACTGCCAGTGCTCAAAAACTGCCTAATGACGGGAATACATTCTATACCGTAATATACCGATACGTTCACTGTCTAAAAAAAAGTTGAAAAACACAATAATAAACATAAATTAGGGTTGCCTTTCGATAAAAAAATCGTGATCGAAATCGAAGTGTACAATATCGAAAATCGATCAAATTGACAAATCGAAATCGAATCGAGAAAAAACGTGTTAGGTAGCAAAGTACCATGTTTATATACCCCGCACGCGCTATATATAAGTAATGTGTTACCATACACACAACTACGTTCTCTTCTCAAAGTTCTTGAATCGACTAACTAATAATGACGTAAATCAACACGTCCGGGGTAGAATTCAGTCAATTTCGTATTGCCATTCTATTGGCGCTCGGCCCTCCAGAGTGTTTTCTCACGCCAAAGTCTTGTCTTGTCTCGTCGCTTGTCAAGGTCAGACAATGACGGACCACACACAGTAGAAGATAATTGCGCAGTAGGAATAACGCGTGAAATAAAAATGATCGAAATTGGGAAAATCATGCTTCTTCATGATAAAACATTCATTAAACGTATTTTCAGTGGAATACCTCGTAGTTTCAAGTTGAGTTCGTTGTCATGAGTGTGCGGATCAAATGCGGAATCAAAATGAAAAAAACACGTACTTTTTACCGATTATAGGCCAAGATTTGCATATAAGCCTAGGGTGAATTTTAGGCTTGAAATTTCGAGAAAAACCCTCCGCTTATATTCCGGACAATTTTTAATATTTCAGTTTGCTTTTTTCTCTTGGATTTCTCTTAGACTAGAAACACTATTTTCATCTAAGATTACGTTTTTATCATCTACGTGATACGTATAGTTTTTCGACTTTTTCCAAACCAAACTCCTCCGCCCCGCATGTATAATTTCATCTCATATGTCATAATGGATATTTCAAAAAAGCAATAATACACTTCGGGAGTCAATTTATCACTTCACACTTGTCGAAAGTCGAAACCACACTTATCGTCAAAACGACTAGATAAGAACTAGACGCACGTGCAGCGGAACAAGTATCAACTTGAGACAACCAACCGTTCGAAAATCTCGGAACGATGGGCGTCAATGGAAGCGAGCGCGTTACTCGTGGCGTCTCGTGCTACTCTTTTGCTGTTGTTGTACGCTTTCGATCTTCGAAAACTTTTCGATATCGATCGAAAACCTATAAACGAAAATCGATCGCTTCGATCGATTATAGGTTTTATAGGAAATCGAACGGCAACCTCAATATAAATGCACAAGTTGAAGTGGGTGTGTATGATTTCCAATTATTTTTACCACGTTTCAGAACAAAATGCAGGACATGATGCGGATTTTCTTCTATGCCTATGGGTCTATGAAGTATGTAAAATTCGGATATACCTTTTCAGCATACCGGTAATAAAAAATAATCCCAAAATAGTCCTACGCAAGGACACTCCAAATACCGTAATTCAATTTCCAGCGGGACTGGAGCCCCTTTTCCCTTCTCAGTGTTTGTCGAGTTTTCTTTTGAATAATAATTTAATAATGAGATTCCAAAACTGCTCGTAAATCACAAAAACATGATCATAATTGAAACAATTTGCTGCTGCGAATTTTGATGGGAGAGAACGCTAAGTTAACTTTGAAAATGCCTGTAATGATTCAATTATCAAAAATAACTTCGACAATGTTCATGATGATTCAATCATTAGTAGACTCCACAACTGTTTGTGAATCGCAAAAATAACTTATTAAAAAATTCCTTACGGGGCATGGCCGAGAGAAATTGCATAAATTACTTCGAAAATGTCCATAATGATTCTATTATTGAAAATTACTTTGAAAATGGCCATAATGATTCAATTAAATAAATAGATGGATAGATAGTCTTTTATTCATCATTAAAATATCGTACAACAACAATAACATGACACAACAACAAAAAAACAATACAATGAGAAGAAATGATTAGAAAGGCGAGGTTTGGCAAAAACCCCTCTTCCACCTAACCAGAAACTACCGGTACTTGGAACAAAACATGAAGGCCAAATAATAATAACATGAACAGATATATAATAATGTTAAGAATGATCCATATGTGAACCCTTTTAGGTTTGGATGATGTAGATTTGAGTATTATGTTGTTCTCCTGTTCATTCAACAGCCACTCATTATATTTATTTTTGAAAACTGCAAGATTTCTCATGTTTGAGGGACACAGGTAAAATTTATTCCATAATTTTGGACCAAAAATTGAAAAAGAGGATGAAGATTTGTTAGTGAGATGACGATACACTAATCCCAGATTTGCATTAAATCTTGTTTGGTGGCTGTGAAGGTTTCTTGGGAAAATTAGTTTTTCATTGAGATATGTTGGGGATTTCTTGGTCAAAACATTGTACATCAAATTTGCGTAATGAAGTGATCTGCGGCTCGACATGTTCAGCCAGCCAAGTTTGATAAGATGGGGTGATAATTGCTGCTTGAAGGGGACATTGATTTTACACACGCATGGCATATTGAACTTACTGAATTTGATGTTCAACTCCCTTGCTGAGTTCTATACATACACAGAATCACAGAAGTCGAAAATAGATAATACAAGTGAATGAACAAGTAATATTTTAGCATGCTAAAAGACTCTAAAACTGCTTGTGAATCGCAAAAATCACTTGAAAAATGACCATACTTCAAAAAATTCCCTGCAGGGCTCTGCTGGGGGGGCTTTTGCCCTCGAGACTCCTTTTTCAATGTATTTTTCAATCTATTTTCATTTTTTTTTATGTACGTACATGCATATACAATTTAAATCCAGACCTTTTCTCTACCTGCATTTTCATTTAAAAACTCAGTTCTCATTCAAAGCCCGCTGTAATCCATGTTCCATGTAATCCATGAGATTGGTGCTTTGGGGGATCGTTAAATAAATACAATATGTAAAGAACTTTCATATTATAATTTTCATAGAAGCTTTTTATTCATTTCAAATTATCAAAATTACAACAGTTTATTGGTACAAGTATATATACCAGTAATATATCTTCATACATATGCAGTACATAGCCTATAGTAGGCTCAAAATAAAACTGCTTGATATCAAAATGGTGTAGGCCTACCTATAGGCACCAGTAGATGAGATTACTTATATGAATTCACAATGTCACAAAACTGTTGTTAACAGTCTGTTTGTTTAAAAAGCTATTCAAAATAAAATGTGTTGAGGTTGTTCACTCGACTACACAAGTCTTATACACAATTGATAAAAGTATTTGAAAGTTTGGTAAACTGGTGATATCAAGACCTAACAGAGTTAAACTTTTATTCCCTCTGGGTTTTTACACCTTTGCAATAAACAAACTAATGAATGGTTCATGACAATGCAACGATTTTCAGTTCTTTGTGCCTCAGTTTAAGGGGATGTATGAAGGAAGGAAGCCAATCTTTAGACGTCTTGGCAATGGATCAATGTCTACATCGCAGCATTCATGACGATTATAATCTTTTGCAGTGCTACTATTAGCTGTTGACATTTCCTCTACTTCACTATGTTCTTCACCACTATTACCACTAGCACTGTCCAATTGGAGTTCACTAAGTTCTTCGTTCACCATTCCAGAATTGAAATTGAAGTATCTGATTGTCTTTTCGGGATTCAACTTTCCTTCTCGCAGTTCTCTTTGCCTGTCTCCGTAAAGCTTCAGGATACGCTCCACGTTCACTTCCAAGTGGTCTCTGTTCAGCTCGGTGTGCTTTCTCGGCTCGTGTGGGAACGGGCAATACTTACTTTTGGGGCATTTTCCAGTCTTATCGTATTGAGGGCAGATGTAGAAGTGCCATTTCCTACACTGCTCATTTGACAAGTGGTGCATTTGAAAAAAAAGGCAAAGATCAATGTGTAAGAAATACATTAAAATGTAGGCAAACTTGAACACTTCTGTATAAACTATAGGTCTACTGCTTTATCACAAATAATTAATAAATGTACACGAGTAGCCTATAGTATAATCCTGAATTTTATCTTATGGGCTACTGAAAATACCTCCATCCCTCTTACTTGTCTGTATAATGATATAATCACATAAATACACTCATTAACAATTACTAATTAGGTATGCATTATCAAGATTTATCAAATATGTTGACACCATTTTGAACACACTGTACAAATTCTTATTTTTATTTATATGATTCTTTTTTTTTTGCTTTTGATTTATATGAACTGGGTTGTTACTTACTGTAAAAACTACATAAAAACAGTAAACTCTCGTTAATCCAGAGTCGGTTAATCCAAAATTTGACATATTTCAACTTGAAATCGGTCGCCAACTGAAGGTATGGCAATTCAATATTAACAAATATGGTTAATCCGAATTACAGCAAAACTATAATTTGAACTATTATTCTGACCCTTCAATTACTCTATCACTGTTTTCATATTGGATAATTCGAAATAGTTCGAGTGAATTTCTTGAATTGATAGTTATTTTCCAAATTTCCATCCTTTTTATTTGACGCATAACAATAAGCCAAAGCCAGCTGAGCTCTTCTTCGACTGTGTCTTCTGAGCACGCTCTGACCTTGAGGAGCACGAGATTTATGTTTGCACAGAACACTCGTTCGTCAGACTTGGGACGGCTGAGCGCCAGTGGAGGAGGGCTAAATAACGATCGTGAGTAGTCAAAGCTAGCCGAGTACACATGGTCAGTGAAGCGGCTTATGACACCTTTGGTTAGCTTTCTCTCGCGTGCAATACGAAACTGCTCCAATTATAATCGGGAAGTGTGATGATTTTCATGCATAAGAAGTTTTTCGGTTAATCCAAATTTTTATGATTCGAAATGTTGTTTTTGGGTCCCTTGCATTTCGAATTAACGAGGGTTTACTGAAGTTTAGGATTCGGATTCGAAAATGCATAAATTCGCACAGCCCTATACATTTCTGATTTTTGGAAGGTAAAAAAAAACAATGAAGAGACTTCAATATCTTGAAAATACTGATGGTGCTTATGATGGTATCTCTTCTATTTGTAGAATACAGTAAACCCTCATTATTTCAAACTCAGTTAATTTGAAATTCGTCATGATTCAAAGCAAACTCAGTTCCCAACCCCAGGCTCCTATAGGGGATCCAGATAGGCATAGACTTGGAATTCAACATATAACTTGGAATTCACATAATTAGTTCCAACTATTTTTGTTACCCAATTGCTAATTTATCACTGTGAAATCATTGTTTAATTCAAAGTGTTTTTTCCAACAGATACAAAATTAATGCAGTGGTTACTCTTCAAGTATTTTTCAAGTTCACGTTATATATGTATTTATACATCGTTTGTTTCAAACAAAGTACCATTGTTGCTGCTTGCAAGTTGCGAGCAGCTGGTAGATGACCCCACGGCACTACACCCCCATTATAACGTTGAAAGTAAACATTACTTTCTCCCAAGATAACAAACTTTGAACTTTTAAAAATTTAATTTCAGTTTTATACACGCCCGTATATCGTATGGTCTACTGACGAAGTATCTGGTAACCTGAGTGTTCGTGTCACTTGGGCTAGGTTCGGCATTGACTGACAATCTGTCTAGACACGGGCAATACGTGGGAAGCTATGAAATTGAGCAATTGAGCATGTATCTTGATAACTTTTCGATTTTTTTTTCAACTTTCTCATCATTGATTATAAATGTCTTTTTTATACTCATCTGCGTTTCAAATTAATGAGGATTTACTGTATCACCATCGACTTGTTGAATTACTTCGAAATAACATGAATAACTGTATTCACCACCAAACTGTATTCTTTTCTCACATTCTTGTTACTGTGAACCCAGACCCTTTCCTATAAGATGCATATTATCAGGAAATCATTATTAGTTTGCACACTAAACCCTTATTTACTTATTATTATTGCCCTTTTATCATCTCACCAAATTATATATTTTTTCTCATCAACCTTAAATTTGTTAACATATAGAATAATCTAGACTTGATGAGCGATACTGTAAAGAGTTGTAATTTCTCATTGTAAGCATCATAAATAAATAAATGAATAAATAAATGAATATATGTTTACTTACACTGTGTCCATCAATACAATAGCCTTGAAGGAATGCGATGCAGAGTGGTGCTTTGGGGTTGAGTTTGACGTGCAAGTAAGGGCACGTGTCTCGCGAGCAGCATGCTTGCAAGAAGTACTTGCACGTTGGCATCTTCTCAGGGATCAAATCGTGCGAAAGACGACAGGTCTCCTTGGTACATTCCCCGTTCAAATACCTGCGTAACAACCGAAATGATTCGGTTTACCAGCTGTATGCCTATTTATGGGTTTCTACAAGATTTGAAGAGAAAAGTTGAATTCCAATAAGAATGACTAGTTGTACAATGTTTTTTGTCACAATAAGTAGTCCTATAGGCATTCATTAATAAAATGCTTCAACAAATTAGAGTAAAACTTGCTGCTTATACCATAAACTAGAAAAACACATCATATGCGTTATAAAATGAGCGAGATATTTATATGAAGTACTCCATACCTATGTAGTATGTACTCTGTACATAGGTTTAAAAACATTCTGATTTTGAAACCAAAACAATGTGTAGGAAACATAATCATCTGGAGATCGCTCGTGGCACATGGTTGTGCTCAGAAACTGCTTTAAAATTATTACGTAGGCTAACTGTATATTTTTCAATATTTATAATTTCTCCAAAACATCTGAACCAAATGTATTCAACCTTTCAAGAGTCCACGGGAGTCGATTTGGCGAAATATCAGTTTTTTGGTGATGACTTTTTATTTGGGTAATTTAGATTTTGTGCAGGAAATATGGTTATTTGAGAATATGACATGTATCATGCAGTTGTAAAAATGAAGGCATACATTGGAGGTCACAATACTCATTCTTACAACACCAATAAACCCAAAATGTTTTCCCATTTTGAAGTATCGCAAATAAAAGTCATGCTGTAAAGTCGCAACACCATAATTGAGATGCTTCGCGCATTATTATAATTGTATTGCAAAGTGACTCTGATTATTCTTTACCGTAATGAAAAAACATACATATTACATACCTCTTACAAATCGCTACGTATTTTTTATCATGAACGCAAGGGCATCTTCCCTTCTCCTCTCGAAAACATTTTCCAAAGCGTCGATAGAATTTGCAAATCGTGTTGTTTTTCCGCATTTTCTTCGTTAGCAAATCTATGCTCTTCTGCTTAGCTTGGCTGAAACATTTCAATACACAACACTGACAATGAACCAACCATACAATTATATGAACAATTCGATAGCTTTTCAGAAATTACCAGTGTCATCCACCGGTAGTATGAGGTGAAGCGGTATCTTACCAGTTGTATTAGATGATTCGTTAGTATTTGATTAATGCTATGTATTCTTATGCATGAAACAGAAGTAAATGCTAAATATTGAATACATTTAATTTAATTCAACAGATTTACTGGTACAGTACTTCAACTTCAAAGTACTTAAATAATTGACCTAATTACCAGTAGGGCATAATCAAGTGTTTTGGCTCTTTAAAAAGCACAACAAATATCTA
The DNA here is from genome assembly GCA_964007535.1 of Brachyptera risi. Taxonomy (NCBI): domain Eukaryota; kingdom Metazoa; phylum Arthropoda; class Insecta; order Plecoptera; family Taeniopterygidae; genus Brachyptera; species Brachyptera risi. The sequence continues at coordinate 29,521,595 of OZ023330.1, read as the reverse complement.
AATAAAATGGGAGTGATTTAAACAGTTTGATAAACATGGTGATCATCTGAAAAAAAAACAATGGCCAATTGACGACTTCAGATGGGCGGAGCTAATTATAGTAAGCTCTCACACGGGCAGTACGCGCGTGATTGGGGGAAGTTGCCTGGAATAAAGATGGATTCGTTAGCGCGTTTACGAGAGTTCCCTTGGTGTAAATCATTATTTATCTTCAACAATTTTAGTATGCATGTCGTTCTAAAGTATTGAGGAGACGAAGGAAGCTAGCGCCTTCTACAAAAAAGCTATAGCCTTTATGTGTCGTCTTATGTGCAAGAGATATGGAAACAAGATAAAGCAACTGCCACTTTGCTGATCAAAGCCAAGCGATTTTGTGGACCTCTAATACATCAAATAACTTATCACTCAGCTTCCAGCACTCCACAAACATAAACTCTGCTATGTCAAGGTTTTGGGCCGAGCTTTATGAGAGGGAGGAGGGGTAGTTGAGAGACAGTATAATAAAATCACTCTTTCAAGATTTTTGTCTAGGAAGTGGTGACAAAGATTAGTACAAGTCAGAGAAATACCAGGGCCCAATTTGCGGAAATTCCAAGACTTCGCTGGAAACAGCACAATATAATTGTACAGTGAAACCTCTATGCATCGTTCCCGGATCCATCGTTTTCCTGGATTCATCATTCATTTTTTCTAGCCCCACTCCCATATAATCAATGTTAAATTTTACTGGATGGATGGTTTCATTTTCCTGGTCCCTTGGAAAACGATGCATAGAGGTTTCACTGTATTGACACTAGAGATGACGGCTTGAGCCATCCAAGTGCTAGTGTTGTGGGATAGGGAAGATGGTTGTACGATACCTTCATCACTCGAGTGCACATATAACAGTAAAATAAGAAAACAAACATCTGCAACACACCCTCGCTCTACCAAGGCTTCACTTATGAATGGGGTTAAAAATATGTCCAAGTAATATGTATAGGTATAGGTACTTGCAGTAAGTTGCAAAGACACTGTTGAAGAACAGTCTGAATGATCAGTCTTTCAAAAGAGATCAAGACGGTTCAATGGTATCAAGTGTGAATGGTGATTGGTGACGGCGAACATTTTCAAAACGCGTTGTTGTGCGATACGTAATAGTTTAATTCTATTCACTTACTTCATAATTATCATCATCTCGTGCCTAATTCTTTTAAATCCAGTGTGATTATTAAAAATTATAACCACTAGTTACAACCGTAAAATGGGGAATAAATTTACTCCGTAACCGTTATTCAATTTCAGTTCAAGACCTTGACCCGAACCTTGAACCTCCATAAAATTTGCTTCATAATCGGAACCTTAATCATGGAATAAATCATAAGAAGATTGGTCTTCTTCACTTGATCAAATTTGCTTCATAACTGTAACCATAACCGGTACTTTTATAAAATTCACTTCATACTCAGTAACCATAACCGAGCCCTTTATGAAATTTACTTCATAATCTTATCTATAACCGGGACCTTCATCAAATTCAGGTCATAACTGTAACCGCAACCGTGACCTTTATAAAATTCGGTTCATGACGGCAACCACAACCGGGACCTTTAGGTCCCAGTCCCTGATGGTAGGTAGCATTTCAGTAAACATTAAACAATCCAAGTTGTAGCCCCTCAGAGATGGCATGGCCTAGCACGCTATTTTGAGTGGTTTATTAGGTAAGGGTCCTGTACTTGGTTTTAGTAAGTAGAGAGAGATAGAGTGCTCTACTGGGGCTACAAAGAAGTATCAATGGAAATATAAATAATATTCAACACGGGAACTGTAATACTCGCAATAGGCCTACCAATATCAGTTGATTAGCCCAATCATGAACACAAAAAGGTAGCAGGCATTAAGCGCACTCACATAATTTGTAAAGTGTCTTCAACTGTCTACAAATGAGAAAGCTAATGCAAAAATACTTTATGCTCTAATATTGAAACAAATGGAATCATCCCTGGATACTGACCTTAACATGCTTCGTACAGCATGAGTATTTGTGCGTATCAGAATGTTGGCCGACTTCTGCACAAAAGTGGCACCACCAATGTCGATCCTCTTCATCTGGCCATGTCCCGACGAGTCGCAACTCGAAAAACGTCGCAACGTCTTCCCAGACGGATCCATGAGAAACTTGTTGCCTCGAACGTGGACCACGTGACCTCCGGATCCTTTGAACTCTGCAATTGATGGCAATTATTGTTTGCTCAACAACCACAACAACACTCGAGGGCATTTACAACCAAAATTAGGAGTAAACTGAACTTGAAGAGCAAGAGGAAGTTTTCACAGCTATTCATAACTACAAGTTTAGCAATACTGGTAAGAAACAGCAAATGAGAAAGCTTGTTTATGGTAGAAGCTGATTCAAGTGACCAGTAACTTTTTATGTTGTTGTCAACTTGAATCTTGAACAAATGAGCGTACAACTTGATGTAAAATTGGGAGTAAGATTTGACTTAACAAACATTGCTCTAACGGCTAGTTCCTTGCTGCTACTCCGTGTTGTTGTGAACAAGATCGTACATCATTGAGCAACTTTTTTTTCCAATTTATTTAGCCTATATATTGTGCTTAACGATACACTGCACTGATGACCAAGATCTATTGGCATCGGTGAATGACGAATGAGATGAAAAATTATTTCATCATGTCTTTTGATAGTGGGTTTGAGTTGGTCATGGCCTGTTGTTTAGGAATAATCCCAGTATGAACTTGGTGGAAATGAGCATGGCAGGAATCGTGCCCTGATCTCCCGAATGTCGGTTCAGTGTACTACCCACTGGCCCAACCATCTTGGTCCTTTTTCCAAAATTTGAGTCAACTCCTGATTCCGATAGGTATGACTGAGCAGGCTTCAACTTTTATAATTTATAAAAATTACTTAAGGTACTTCTACGGCTCGCGGACTAGGACCCATGTGTGATATTTTGCTCTGTTTGCAAAACAGTGCTGCGACTAATGAGACACATATGCGAATGGATTATGTAGGCTTATTCAATCAGACAAATGCAGCTCTTTGCTTATCAACTGGAACAATCCTTGTCATGTGATGAGCGCATCCACGCACACGCCGTTAATTTGGTTGACTCACAGAGATCGCATTTCAAGGGTTCTGACCAAGATGCATAGAGGGCTTGTTTGCGGCCGGGAGATGGTGCTTTCACTTATCTTAAAAATACGTATCAATCTAGAAGACAATTATGTGTAATATGAATCACTGCTCTATCTGGTGGTGTTTTGTAAATTTGTAGAAACTTGATGTGATGCCTTCTCTATACCTCAAATATTGACATCTTTGATGCAGTGCATGTTGGCATCCAAGATGCGATGGAAAGAAACAAATACGCTAGGCTTAAGAGAAAGAATATTTACCGATAATGCAATTAAATAAAATATGAATACTTATTTGTTTGGGGCATGCGGACTTCTCACACGATTCCGATCACATATATAAATCGTCCAGATGTAAGTTACTAGTAATATAACTTTTGTACTATATTAATTACTTCACAGTTTGAATGATAGACAATTATTTAACCTCACTATCTCCGTTTTACTTCTTACGAGACTGTTTCAGACAACTGAGCAAAAGTGAACGTCATTACACGTGTATTTGTAAACAAAGTTAGTTCCTTTTATCACTACTACCTACGCACGGTCAAGAGTTCTAAATGTGCGGACATAAATCGTGACATATTTTTAACATGGGAGGGATAGGAAGTAAAGACACCATTTCAAACGGGCAAACGCAACCCTCAATGCATCTTGGTTCTGACCTACCACAACATGTGGTGCTAATAACTTTGGAAATATCTGATCATGAACTGGCCAATGTTTGGACATTACCTGCACTCTGTCTAAATGTTGGACGTGATCAACATACTAGCATTCATTTTTTTGTCAATCGATAGCACTTAGTCGAGTAAATATTCAACTCGATGGACTTACGCATAATTTGCAAACCAATATGATTTGATGTATTTTATTTACTGTACACTTACTTTTAACAACAGGTAGAGAGCGTATTAGTCTGGATTTTCTTATCTTCGGTGTAGTGGAGCTGGTTCGAGTGAGTTTTGTGCGAGACGTCTTGTACAAAACTCCACCTATCCGTACTAATGTTGAACTAGTACTGGTAGGTCTATTTACTATCTTGGAATTTCTCTTCACATTTGGAGTACTGCCACTGAAATATTAGTCAATTTTATAACCAATAAATTACATAATAGAATGAGAATTGAAAAAACAAAAACAATGTCATTCAATTTGAGGCTATACCGGTACCTAATGTCATGTAAAACCATAATTAACAATGAAACAATACAACACATAAGTTAGCCTGGCAGGTCGATGCAACAGAGCAGTTGATGGTATGGGTAAACTAGGCATACCTAGCAGACTTTTATTGCTTCTGCAAACTTTCATGGTGTGAAGTTAATTACTGGTGAATAGTTGCAGATTGGTGAAAATAGTGAAAATAAAATAGGTACCTACTGTACTCACATTTTTAGAAGCTTTTGATCCGTTATGATGACTTTTTGGAGCTGAAACGATCCTGCTCCCCACACACGATTACCGAATGGAGATTTAGTGACTGACGAAAGTCGTTTGTGAAGTAAAATACCCTGCAAATTGCTTTCAGCAATTTTGTTTTGTTTATCAGTCTCGTATTTCAATGAATATTTCTGGACCTTTTTGATGCATTTTGGTGTTTTCTGTAGTCTTCTGTCAAGCTTGTACTTTGTTCTCAGAAATGGTGATACTTTACTAAGAGAGCGAATATTCATTCTGCCTGGTGTAGAAGAATGTTTTCTTATATATTTATATTTAGAACGAACTGACTTCACAATTTTTACTAAAGGGGAAGGTATTGGTTTGGAGACTGACAGTACTCTGGCTCTTGGGGTATGTTGATTTGACAATGACCTATGTAAGCTTGATCTTCTAGCACGCACAAGTTTAGTCCTACTGATTGTAGTGAACAATGACTTGTTCAAACAATGACTTGTTGATATTGGCGTGGATTGTTTTAAAGGTGTACTAACGAGTTCAGACCGTGGCTTTTCTCTTTTTACTTCCGACTTTAAACGAGCAAATACTTTTGGATTGACATGAACCGATTTCTTTGCATTGTCAGCAGAAATTAGTGATTTGTTTTTTGAAGAAACAACAAGAGGATTTACATGGATATATCTTTTTGTGTCTGATAGATTTGATTTTACTTCCCCTGTGTTGGATGTGATAGCAGAAGGTCGAAGGTGGATATCTAAACTTTTATTCACAGAAACGGAACTGGTGGCTTGAGATGAGGATGCTTCAGAACCAATGTTTGATACCACACACACTGATTTTGTGGGTGTAAGAGGTAGAACAGTTTCTATGGGAGAAACTTCTACATTATTTAACTGAAGCAATGATTTAGTTTTGTTAAGAACATTGGTAGTTACTATCGTCGGACTACCCGTATTCAATTCTAAACTTGGATTTATACCTTTCCTTGCTGTAAAGTGAGGGTTGATATACATATTTGAATGAGTCCGAGTAGCTGTTGGTGAAATATTGGTATTTTTTGCAACTACTTGGAGATTAGGACAAGTGACATTGGGCAAGGGAACCAAACTTGTTATGTCAGGTAGCCGTTGATGAAGTCGACCACTAGAATTAGGCTTAGGAACTGTGTTTGTCACTTTCTTGTAGCAATATTTGGAGCCTCGCAGGTTGTTGGGCAAAGTTGGATTAACACTGGGATTTGAACGGTGATCCAGTCTCCTCTGATCATGCCAGTATTTACTGATTGTTCGTGGTTTACAATTGGTTGACATTGTCAAAGGCTTCTCTGCACTAGACATTTTTCTGAGTTCACCAATTTTACCTGCGGAAAAATAAACAAAACTGTCAAGACCTCACAGTCAATATAGGCACACCACACTCAACTCTGACCAAAGAATAGGCCTAGCAGTAATAGAATAGCAGTTCTGTAACAGAAGAATATTAAGATCAATAGGCCTATATCAACATAACACAAAATTAATAGTGATGAAATTACTGAAGTGAAAATAAGTATTTCAATAATAGGCTCTAGGCCAGGGCTTTCCAACTAGATAGGCCTACCTCAGAGGACTATTTTTCCATGGGGAAATTTGAGGTGGGCCACACAGTTACCGTAACCATTGAATTTGTACAAAATCAATGCCGTAACTGTCCAATAATTTTCACCTATTTTTCACCTGTTTTCAATATGGTGTGCCCATATATATATATATACAAACAACATATTTTTGATACACAGATATTCAAGCTTCTTGACACTGATTTTTTCAGATCAAGATTAAATTACTCATAATTGCACTTCTAGTCATGTCTTTATTCACATCTTTGTAACTGATATGGCGCAAGGGGGGAGTGCACAACGTTGCCGGATATATTCTCAATTTGACTACATCGAATATTATGCCTAATTGCAGTGATTTTAAAGTTTTGTATGAATTTATGAGTGATGCGTGATTGCAGAGATCATACCGGGGGCCGTTTGAAAAGGTCCCGCGGGCCGGAGTTGGCCCGCCAGTTGGAAAGCCCTGCTCTAGGCTATAGAAATAATAATAATAAATTTATTAGCAGCATACTTTGTAGGCATACATGCCATGTTTTATCACTATAAACTCAATGGTTTTGTCAAGCATCTATGCTATTGTTTGCAGTAGGCCAATAGGCTTAGACCATACTCAAATACGTATAAGTATCTGAGTATGACCATTGATTTTGTAACACTACAAATTCAATGGTATGACCTAACAAATAACAACCCTGGATGCCCATCCTCCCATACCAAATGCAACAGCACTACCAAAGGTCTACCGGTTTGAACTGTGAAGTGGCGACTAACTTAAAAATTAGAACGATACCGGTAATGGTTCCTAGAAATTACTTGTTCATGGTCAAAGCCATTCATTTTGTTCGTTATCATGTAACGATAACATAGCGTTTATCGTTCATCATCCCAAATGTGCTGCACACCGCGAATCGCCGCAGTGTTCAACCAACTCTCACAATCTCTTACTACTAACGATCGGGTAATTCGAGCAGCAAAAGCTCCATACTAGGCCTAATGTTACTATCCCTGATGCAATAGTATTGAAAGAATAAATTCCTCAATATATTGCGGTACCAAATTACCACATATTAACAGCGTCAAATTTGATAGGCCTACATAATTATTCACAAAATCTACGCAGACACGGTCGACAGACTGTAATCTAGTTATGAATAGAAAACAACTTTAGGATTCGAATGCGCATTTAAAAATGAGGAAATTCAGTCTATATTCTAAGCGTAAAATCGTCACGCCGTCTACCACCAATAATATTCTGTGCGTTCTCAGCTTCAATATATAATTTGTCTTATTTAATTTCCCATTGTCCAGGTCACCAGCCACTACTACCCTAACCATTGAATTCCCTAACCATTGCTTGAATTATAATCATTCTCCAAGTAGGCCTATTGTAATTATTATTATCTTTCACAGTTCCGCATAAATGCATGGTGGCAAGTTCCCTATCCTTGGTCACAACTGTTTGACCGCTTCCCTAACCTTCTGATGGAATTGTTTTGCCCATATTTCATCCTCCTCAAATACACTTCTAAGCCCATTCCAGTCCCTACCTGTCCTATTTAAGAAAGTAAATTTGCCCACATCTAATCTAGCACCCTTGAAAACTACCGCTCTATCATGACTTTGCCAACCCCCATACCCTGACTAATTCAGGCTTTCAATCAACCTATTCAACTCCCCCCAGCCCCCTTCTCCTTTGATTGCCCTAAAAAAATTACACATCCAATCCAATTTTTTTACGTTTTTACAATTCCTGCCAGCCCAAGTAGTGCATCTCAGATGGACTCTACCAATATTGTCACGGTCTTACTCTTGCTCCCCTTTCATTCTCTATCCACCTCCACCTCCTAACCTTACCTGTAACCCTTCTGACTGCTATCCTCTGCACCCTTTCTACATCCCTTATTTCACCTACCCTATGTGGATGCCATATCAAACTTGCATATTCTAGCAGAGAACCTAACCATTGAGTTTATAGTTAAACTCAATGACCTAACTAACGAACTACCTACGTTAACTAACGAAAAGTATGCCTTTTCCTTAATCCTCAATCTCCATACCGGTAGGCCTAGGCCTACCTGCGTCTGTGGATACAAAATCAAGGCCCTAACCACGGTCTAGAATAGAGAGGTCTTGGGCTATCTCCTTGCATTGGAAAGCTAGAACCAACAGTGCTACTACTTCCAACAAAATCCATACGGAATGCTAGATAAAGAGGCCAGTCACGTGGTCATTGAGTATATAGTGTTGTACTGTATACTCAATGACGTGGTCCAGTTGATATTTGACAGCTGACATCTTGTCGTTAACAATGACCCACAGTAATTTTGTATTACTCAGTACCAAATTTCAGTTGTCAAAGGTTGGTGTCATTTTGGATGGGGTTAGTAGTCAAGGTTAGTGTCCTAACCTCGGATAATTATGTGTGGTAGCGAGTAGGCCTATGACAAATTTCCCTGAGGTACATTTGATGAGCGGAAGATGCATTGAGGTTTACGTTGGTTTACCGCTTCTCTAGCAGGCGAATGCAACCCTCATTGCATCTTGGATACGCGCATGCGTAGAGCGTGGCCCACCGGCCTCTCTCACAGATTTCGGTGGAACTAGCAGCGCTGTTGGTAGGCCTATCAGCCAAAATAGCTAACCAAGACCCAAGGCACGGTGTATAAAAGGTTAGGTGATGTATCGGGCAATTTTGGCTGGTACCATCAGTGCTGCTAGTTCCACCAAAACCCGTGTGGAACGCCACGATGATAGGAGGCCAATGTAGGCCTAGCCACGTTCTAGGCCTAAGCGATGCGCGCACCAAATGTACGTCATTGTTCGCGGCTGACATCGACTGTCAACGTCAACTGGACCACGTGACTGGCTTCCTATCACGGTGGCGTTCCGCACGGATTTTGGTGGAACAAGCAGCAGTGTTGGTAGGCCTACCAGCCTTCCAACGCACGGAGATAGCCCGATACATCACCTAACCTATTGAACACCGTGATCTAGGGTTAATTTACCCAGCTTGGACCTACTACTTACGGCTCAAGTACTCTATCTTCTGTAGCAAATTTGTCTCTTCCATCATGTATCTTTCAAATCATGATAAATTAGAATGTACACTCTCATCAAACTTCCCTCGTTGGAAGAAGTGGGACCTCCTTCAAAGACAAACAGCTGTTTTCTTGGTTTCGTTTCACAGCCTTGTGTATTTTCCAGCCTTTGAAAATAGTAACATTTTATTATTATTATTATCTAACTCTTGCAATTTGTTTGCAAAATTTTAAAATTGTTCTTATTTTCATTGACTCATACAATTTGAAACCATTCATTTATGAATTGATCATTGATTGAATCATTTGAGAACTATGATCTGGACGAACTCATCACCTGAATCTATGACCTAGCCTGAATTAATTTGAAATGTCGTTTTTTCTTGATTCATGAGTCGACCAAAGATCCGGTCGAGTCCCTAGATCTACTGTGCTTCGATAGTCAGAAACTGTACTTTGGTTTTGTGTACCTTGATATTTCGATATTTGTGGTTGCATTTAAAGTGTCCCTGGATAAACTGTGCTTCGATAGTCGGAAACTGTACTTTGATTTTGTGTACCTCGATATTTGTGATTGTGTACTTCAAATGTTGTTTTCTGTCCCTTGGTAAACTGTACTTCAATTCTTGTGAAAGTGTGCTTTGATTTTCTGTGCCTAACCGTTTTCGCACCGTTTTTGGATAGTGACCTTTGAATTATAAAAATCCATTCAAGACACACTTTATTGAAGTACAATTTCCGTATTTTCGAGGGACAGAAAAGCGAAGTACAGCATATCATGGGGTCACATTAATAGTACCCAAAGATCCGAATCACCATATACTAATATCTTTGATCCTAGTATACTAAGATCTCTGAGTCGACAATAGCGGATGTAGTTATTCATTCCTTTCTTCATCCGGCTAAAATGGTAGGTGGTGAACGTAAATTATTTTATTTATTTTGTTGTAAGTCTTTATCAGAAACTTGATAACGGACATTCTCTTTGTTAGTTCCGACAGTAGTGTATTTTCTTCTCTCCCGTGCAATAAAGATCCATCTTTTATTTACGTATTCAAATGAGAATAACAATTCACAGGAATGCGTGCTGTGCAGCCACATGGCATCCATCATAGGCCTAGCTCAGCTTGGCCCGAATCTAATGCCTAAATCTTGTTACTCATTTTTAGATTAATTTCCTTATTTACCCCTTGTCGATGTGTGTGACCACATTCAATGTACAATATTCTTGTTACAGTTTAAACGTTTCGTTCAGACCGGCCGTGTGGCCTTGATTTCGGATGGTGCCAATAAAGGTAAACTCTGCACCATCGTGGATGTCATCGACCAAACGAGAGTAAGCATAGACCTACATTAGTAACTATTTGAATAATTGTCCAGCTTATATCAGGTAAATTTATGGTGATGTTGATCTCTGGATCTTGATCTAATGCTTACCATTGCTAATTTCCCAATTTTTTCATCTAAAGTGTTATTTTCTTGAAGATCTTTGTTTGGTGCGTCGAGAAAATGAATATCCTTACGGGATCAAGTGGCAAAGCCCTAGTTGAACAGTCTACAGATTTTGGTAGAGCTATGCACTGTTAGGACTGGTAATCCTGTTAGGAGCCCTGGAATCACCAGGAAATGTCATCTGCACGAGCACTATTGCAAGTGAATCCTTCTAGGCCTAGGAGTGCTAGGCCTAGGCCTACTTGATGATCATTCATAGGCACCGTCATACGTCATTGCCTATCTAGAAACTTCTTTGTCCATGGTTCATCTATTTACTGTGTTTCTGCAAGTTTACAATTCTTATCATTCATGTGTTCAGAACTCAGTTGAATATGATGATTTCTTGTTATCATTTGGGCCTGTCTGTTGTGACAGCTGTTTGTAGTTATCTGGCCAGTAGACTTATGTGACTGGTTGGTTTGGGAAAGTTTAGGTAGGCCTAGGCCTAGTCCAACTGTTTTTCCTTTGTAATCTGGGGTGCATGTTGATTCATGTTCACTGTCATGAAATGTTTGTCAGTTGGACTAGGAATTGAATTGAAATATTGAAATATGAATTAGTCGATATGACATAGGCCTACCGGTACCGCTAGTGATCATGTCATAGTGACATAGGTGGGCCACAGTAGCCTATTATTTCAACTCTGGGTTTGCCAATAGTTCACCGGAAGGTCCTGTTCACCGCCAAACTAATTTTATTATTTTGCCTTTGAACGGAACAAGTTTCAGTGGCGGTGACAACAACTGTCAAAAGCCAGATATAATTAATTTAGACTTGAACAGAACTTATAAAATTCTTCGAGAAATTAGTTTTGAACACCCTATAAATTGTGACAATGTCTGAGGAGGTATGCCATTTGTTTCTTGAGTGTCTGATTAGACTTTCATAGAAGTAGCTTGACTACAATTTAGTAACATTAGGCCTATCTGATTGGTCAGAATTTGGCTTCTCATAGGGCCTCGAGGTTAATGAAGGAAATGGTCATACAAAATGTAGGCCTATCTATTTAATTTCTTGTAGGCCTACCACTGTAAGAAGTTTCTCATTGTGAACGGTTCCATGTAATCCTCGATGATGATGAATCAATCAATAGGCTAAGAGCTGAGTAAGAGCTGTTATTTGAGAGCTAGACAAGAGGCTTACTGCAGGTTGTACTGTTCATAGTGTCTTTTGTGTCATTGTGGTATTTTCATCATTATTGGTTTAGGACAGGAAATGTCTTTTTTGTTGAGTATATGTGATTTATCATTTTTGTGGGGGGTATGTTTTTGATGTTGATTGTTTATAATTATTTGGATGAATAAAATTTTGTTCAAGCCTATTTATCATTGGGCGATTTTTGTTGAAGTGTCTTTTTCATTACGTAGTGGGTGGGTGCGACTGGATTTTCATCAGTGGCTAACGTACAGAATAAGCGAATTTGCCATTTGATATTTTCACCGTTATTTTCATTTGTTATATATTTTTATTTTTGTAAATTTATCTTACTCGTAGTTTGAGTTTCTTCTATTGAATAATTTGTAAACCACTATAACTTGAATTGATGTGTTTGGTTCTTTTGTCTTAGTCAAATAGTCACTTTTGTCAAGAAGTTGGACTAATCAGTGATCTTATTATAAATTCATACTGTTGAAGGAGTGTTTATTTTATTTTGAAATTATAATTCCATGTGTTTGGTGTCATGAATCAATACCAAATACAAGTATTGGTAATTTTACTGATTAACCTACCATGGCCAATTTTTGTTTCATGTTTACGTTTTTGGTGTTTTCTGATAGATCTTGTTCATATCTATGGTGTATAATTTGGACATTTTGCATTTTGTTGGTTTTAATGTTTTTTACTCACTTGAATTTGATGCTTTGTGATCTGATGAAGGTGACAAAGGTGGACAGTGGTTTAGGTTAGGTAGGTCAGGTTGGTGTATATACCTCGCGTATAAAGGCGAAACGGAGCTTATATACTTCCAAAAAAATTTAAAAAATGAAAAATCATGGAAAAACGAAACAAAAAAATAGGCATGGTACGTTAATCAGTAAATTTACCCAAGTATTTGGGGGAGGTATTTGATAGACGTCTAAGGTGCGGGAGTCAGATTGAGAGAATGGTAAAAAAGAGTATAAATACACCAAACTTTGTAATGAGGCAACTTAGGGGGTCAGGCATGGAGATTAGGGAAAAGGCATATTTCTCGTTGGTGCGCCCCATGGTAGAATATGATGGTTCAGTTTGGAATCCTTATAGATTAGGTGAGAGGGATGTGGAAAGGGTTCAAAGGATTGCGGTAAGAAGGGTTACAGGTAGGGTTAAGAGGTGGAAATGGGGTGAGAATGAAAGGGGGGAGAGGGGGAGAATGTTGGAGAGTACAACTGAGATGATGCGAAATCTGGGATAGCAGAGATTGGAAATACCGAGGAAGGGGGATCGTTTATGTAATTTCTTCATGGTAATGGATGGAGGGAGGATGGGGGAGCTGCATAAGTTGATTGAAAGGAATGAGTCGGGGTATCGAGGTAGGCGGGGTCATGATAGAGCGGTAGTCATAAAGGGTGGTAGATTAGATGTCGGTAAATTCTCTTTCTTGAATAGAACATGTATGGACTGGAATGGGCTTGGTAGAAGTGGGTTTGAAGTGAATGAAATTAGGTTGAAATTATTCTGTCAGAGGTTTAGGGAGGTGGTGGGATAGGGGTAGTTAGGGAACTTGCCACGGCGCATTTATGTGCAATCGCAAGAGTTTAAATAATAATGATGATAATACCAATAGATTCAATGTTCTATTAAAAAACACCGTTTTCAGATCCCATGGAAAATGGTAAAATTGGGGATGGTAACCGCTAACACAAATATATGTGTCTTGGGATTATGTTGGGTTATATTTGTTTGGATTTCAAGTTTGGGAGAATTTGCCCATGTCCTCGATGTCGGCAAATAAAATACCGGTAGTAACATAATCTCAAAACAAATTTACCCAGTTTTATGGTTTGGTTGGGTGGGGGCCAGTGATTTTATAACCGTACTGGCAAAACTTGAAAGATCAATGGTGGCAGTGCCGGACTGGCTCTCACAGCCGGTCTGGGCAAAAATACAAAAAGTGGACGCAGAGCGAGGGGGGGGTAATCTACCTGTTGTAAATAGTGTTTTTGTTATTTGAGGTAGGTATATTTTTGCACTTCTGATTTCAAGTGATCTTGGCTCAGGATTTTAAAAACCCATAATTTTTGTTATTCCAGGTAGTTTTTCGAATGTAATTGTGTTATAATGTAGGCTGCAAGTACAATTAATGGTTAGAAATGCCAGTATTTTCATATACGTACATAATGAAATAATGCAAATTTCAAATTGGAATCCATATAATATAATATCTATATTATTTATACATTTTTAATTTCAAAGTGACCAAATATTGTGCACGAAGAAAATTGGTGTGGGCCTACTTACTCATTGATCAATCTGCTGGAATATTCGGAATTGGCAAAGATTACACCAATGGTCAAAAATAGTGCGAAAAGAAAAGTATTGTTAGTTGGCCTAGAATCCATTTTCGATTAGTGGGGTCAGGAGTCCAAAATATTTCCCTGAATGAATGGTGATTGATAGAGACTTGTAAACATAGCTTCCATTTTTCTTTTCATGCCATTTAGAATTGAAAAAGTAGCACTTTGGTGCATCTATTATTTTGAAAGATCGTGTTCTGTAGTATAACAACAGTACGATACTGGTAAAACCACTAGATAACGTAGAATAGTATACAAGAGAAACATCCCAATTGATATTTTTCAGAAAAATAGTCTCCACACGCCGGTTAAACCTACGCCTCATCTGCCGCCTGCATTTGCAAAGTCTGCACTTTTTTTTTAAATTTCCCAACCAACTTCACCTGTTGAATGCTCAATTGAAATAATTTGGGGAAAACCAGCATCTATAATACTTCAGTTCTAAATATACCCCTAGCGTCTATATCGCCAATACATTGATACGTAGCAGATTCAGACGTTTGTAGCGCTTTGTTGCCTTTTAAAAACTTGATAGATGAACATCAAACGTATTGAAACATGAAGAAGTGTCAGAAGAACATGTAAAGAATCATTTTTAGATTTCACCGCTTTTATACCAATTGCTATTTTCACATCTCTAGTGATTGTTACTCAGTTAAATAGGAGAGCAAATTGAAGAAAACACAGACGCTATTTCTTCCATATTTCACCTAATAAATCTTTGCTCGTTGATTATATGTTCTGTTTGGATGCCAGTAATTGTTTAGTTGCAGCCAACCCACTATGAATGAATACCTATGCATTTACAGTGAAACCTTGATGCATCGTTCCCAAATCCATTGTATTTCTGTTTCTATCATTTATTTTGCCCGACCCTACTCTCATACAACCGATGTTTTATTTTCCTGGTCTTTTACACTTCTCTCACTCATAACTTTCTTCCAATCTGCAAATAAAATTTACACATGAAAGATATATCAGACTATCGGTAGGCCTACAGGTATAGGCCCTACATATTTTTCAGTTTTCAGATCATCACGTAAAATGATGCACCTATGTATATATATATATATATATATATATATATATATATATATATATATATATATATATATATATATATATATATATATATATATATATATATATATATATATATATATATATATATATATATATATATATATATATATATATATATATATATATATATATATATATATATATATATATATATATATATATATATATATATATATATATATATATATATATATATATATATATATATATATATATATATATATATATATATATATATATATATATATATATATATATATATATATATATATATATATATATATATATATATATATATATATATATATATATATATATATATATATATATATATATATATATATATATATATTATATATTATATATATATATATATATATATATATATATATATATATATATATATATATATATATATATATATAATATATATATATATATAATATATATATAATATATATATAATATATATATAATATATATATAATATATATATAATATATATATATATATATATATATATATATATATATATATATATATATATATATATATATATATATATTAATAGGCTATATATTCGTATTGAGAAAGAAAAAATTGACCCAATGATGATTCAGTAGAATTTTGAGCAAGTCTATTGATTGGGCGTGGAGAGCTTGATTATTATGACGTTTGTGTTGACTTCATTGAAACATCGTTCCACCACGGCAAACATCGAACTCGTGAGGCTGGTAGTGGTGGACATCATCACTAAAGAATGTATCGACAGTCCCGAGACTTTCCTAATCTTGGAAAAATCACTATTAATTTTCAAAATTTATTCCAAATATAACTCTTTTCATGAAAAAATATGTTATAAATTGGATCTCTCTCCCTCCAGAGGCAAATCTCAGTTTTTTACTAGTTTTTAAAATTATTTTTTATTGTGTACTTGGCCTTCATTTTTTAAAAACTAGTAACCAATATTGGTACAGTATCCATTATATCTGTATTTACTATGGTATTTGCTTTTTTTGTGCAGGTTTTGGTTGATGGACCAGAAACCGGAGTGACACGTGGTATGATGAGGTTAAATCAGCTTCATCTTACCAAATTCCGTATCAAGTTTCCGTTCACCGGTCCAACCAGATCAGTCAGAAAGTCCTGGATTGACGCCAAGATTGGAGAGCAGTGGGCAGCAGGTCAATGGGCCAAGAAACTCGAGAATGTAATCAAGGTTTGTGAAACATTTCACATATTACCTGTAGTACCTTATTATCCCGAATATAAGCCGACCCCCCAAACTTTCAGATCAATAATTGAAGAAAGGATTTCTAGGTAATGAAAGTTATAATTCGAGTACCGTACACAATTCAATAAAAATGAAAAATAATTGCGAATAATAAGAAAGAAATTGTTGTAATGTTATTCAATCAACAAGATTGTCATCACTTGTCATGGACATGGGCACCCATGTTTTTTTAAATCTTGAAAACTATAATTATTTAGTGATGTAGAGTGAGGTGACATTCAAATTCAAATTTTCAAATTCAAAATTCATTTTATTCTGTTCCAAGAATTCAAGTGTCAAAAAAAAACTGGTTGTCAGTGTTGAATTGAAAGCATGGGGCAAACAAGTGATCATCCCAAGTATCATTGATATAAACTATTTGACAAGACTACGTGCAAAGCAAGATATTAGTTGACATTAACCTTTTTACTGCTACACTTGCATGTGTGCATTTTGGCGCAAATGGGCTTGCCTTGCCCCCCATGCTACACACATGCCGAGTCGTTTTTAATTCCACGCTATGTTGATTATTCTCTACTAGACTGTAAACTGTAGTTGACAACCTGATTTTTTGTGCTCTTGCGTCATCAATTGGTTGAATATTTGTACTTCTTCGAAATAACGTCGACTTTCGATTTATTTCATAATAGTGGGCCTAGCGCTTATTTATATGAAAGTTTTGTCAACGAACAAACTGATTCTGAGTCAAGTGAAAAATGGCGGATGTTGATTGATCGACTCAGCGATATAATATACTTTGTTGGACTGATAATGTGAAACTTATCCTGACACATGAATATAAGAAGGTGAAACCAATTATTATTTGTAAAAGAATCAATTAAGTAATCAAGTGGAACCTTATACTGCTAACATGAACTGTCGTCAAATAGTTTATATCAATGATACTTGGGATGCGCTTGAACAACCTTGACTACAGTGTTGTAAGAGATTTTCTGGATTGTGCTGACTTGTATGTATAATGTTGCAGCGCCGAGCGATGAATGACTTCGACCGCTTCAAACTGAGGAAAGCCAAGCGTGCAAGGAACGTCCTCCGCACCAAGGTGTACAAACGTTTAACAAAAAAAGGAAGAAAAGCGGGTACACTCTACGGCATGGTACAGAAAAAGAAAATTGTGACTGAAGCTACTGGGAAGAAACCACAAAAAGATGCCAAGGTCAAGAAAGGAGCAGCAGCATCAGAGAAAAAAGCCACACCTGCAAAAGTTGCACCAGTAAAGAAAGCAGCGCCAGTAAAGAAAGCAGCGCCAGTAAAGAAAGCAGCGCCAGCGAATAAGTGAATGTATTTCTATGTTAAAAACACTGGGTGTAAAATATAAAATTGAAAATACATTCGTTTTCAACTCAATCGACAGAACATTTCTCCCCCATTCCTGCAAAACTTCATACCGTATTTGTCTTATAGCAAAGTATTTAGAAGGCCTGGACTAAAATCTTGTAATTAATGCAGAAGTCTGGGTTTGGATCATTCAAGTGAACATTGATTTTTTTTTCAATACGCTATTTACATTGTAAAAGGTCACCTTGGCCCTTTGAACGGTTGTTTACTTGGAATGCAACTGCATGTAGGTTTCTTTTGGCTTGAAATTTTTCATTGAAGCCCATCAATCTGTCATTCACATTGGGAACACCAGAGGGGGAGATCCAATTTTGTACCAACATCTTTTTTTATTTTTGTGGCATTCAGTCTCATGTTTGGCCCAAGTTGCTTGAAATGTAGCACCTGTTCTTGTTCTCTTTCTATCCTCATATTGTATAAATCCAATACAAATTCTATGTAAGGTGTTACTACAGTATTTAGATTACATTTTGTTTAATGGCCATGTTTGATAAAATAAATTGTCAAGCTATGACAACAGTTCTTTTCATCGAAATTAAATTATTTCACATGCAGAATCAATGTGCATGAACTTGAGAACTAAGTTGAATAGTAAACAAGCTGTTTGGTGGCAACATTCAAGTTCTGTTTTGAACCAAAGATGTTACTCGTAGATACATGACAAACATACTCTCAAGAGTCACTTCATATAGTAAACCCTCGTCAGTTCAAACTCAATTGATCTGGAATTTGACATACCGTATTGTCCCGAATATACGCTGAGGGTTTTTCTTGAAATTTCAAGCCCAAAAGTCACCTTCGGCTTACATGCGAATCTCGGCCTATAATTGGTTAAAAATAGTTTTTTGCTCATTTTAACTGGGCATACTACATCCGCACACTAATATCAACGGAATCGATTAGAAAATGCGAGATATTCCACTAAAAATACGTTTGATATTTGTTTTATCATGAAGAAGCATCACCGGCACAGTAGCTGAGTGGTTAGCGCACTTGCTTCGTGTGACCCGGAAGGTGAAGGGACATATCGGACCTGGTTCGATCCCCGCCACTGTCCATCTTTACAGGGGTTTTTCGTGGTTTCCCTCTAGTCTAGGCTAATGCCGGGATGGTTCCCACAATATAGGCCACGACCGCTCCCTTCCCACTATCCTTCCCACTACCGATAGAAACCTTCATCTCATCATCCCATCACCTCATCAATCATTCATCCGACGTCAATAGATCTCAGTAATCATTACAGTGCGTCGTTAAAACCAAATATAAAAAAAGAAAAAAAAGAAGCATTTTCTCAATTTCCATCATTTTCATTTGACGCGCAGTTATGAACATGAGCATGGAACTATTTACTGCATGGCGTCTGTTATCCTACTGGGTCTATTATGCGTTACTGCATCTGTGACGTGTGTGGTCTAACCTTGACAAGCTCGAGACTCGTTCGTACGACTCGAGACGGTCGAGCGCCAATAGAAACCTGCTGTATGACAATCACTTCAGGCACCTCTCATCGGTTTCTCACAAGTCGTTTCGGCCGGTGACATAGCTTTCTCTTAAAAAATTGACTGGATTCTACCCAGGAAGATCGATGATTTACGTGGAAGAGAAGAGACATTCTTTTTTCAATTACTGATCTAAAAGTTTGGGGGGTTGGCTCATATTTGGGACAATACGGTATTTCGAAATCGGTCCTTGGCAAGAGGTAGACCTATACGGTGAAACCTCTATCCATCATTTTTCAAGGGACCAGGAAAATAAAACCATCCATCCAGGAAAACTATCCATCCAGCAAAATTTAACATTGATTATATGGGAGTGGGGTTAGAAAAAATGATACATTCGGGAAAGATGCATAGAGGTTTCACTGTATATGCATTTCTATGTTGATTACCGGTAATATGGCTAATTCAAATTCCAGCTAAACTTCAAGCCAAACTGGCCTACTATTTTGACTCTTCAGTTGGTTCAAGACTCTTCAGATTGGATAATTCGAATGCATTCATTGAAATAATAATTATTTTCCCAATTGTACTATGATCTTTCTTGACATTCAAGAATGACTAATATGCGTTAAAACATGGAGCTGCTCGTTGCTTTGTTTGAGTCATATGACTAGAGAGTGGTCCGATCTTGATCAGCACGAGAATATGTTGTATCAGAACAATAGTTTCATCAGTCGAGCTTCAATGAAGTCGGGTCACATGACAATCGCGCAGCCGAGTACACATGATCAGTGAGATGCCTCTACGGTTTCTTGCAGGTAGTTTCGGCCGGTGGCATAGCTCTCTTTCGCACGCAATATGAAATTGACCAAATTATAATTGGGAAGAGTAGCGATTTTGTGAAGTTTTTTAGTTCCAAATTTGTATAGACCTACCGTAAAAAAATCCAACTTTTTGGGGATCCATTTCTTATTAACGAGGGATTACTTACTGAACCTACGTACATTTGCGGGCAGATTGTTCAAAGAATTGAGAAAATCCAACTGCATGTAATTTTTTACTATTGCCCGACTCATTTATTGGGCATAGGCCCTATAGATAACTAGTCAAACGCGAAATATGCGTTGTAAGATGAGCGAGATGTCTGAATAAGGTATAAAAGTCATTGAAGTAGTTCTACCCTTGCTACTTTATCGACTCTGGTATTCTACACACCTTGATATCTGAATAAGCTTTAAAAGTCGTTGAAGTAGTTCTACTCTGGCCACTTCATTGACTCTGGTATTCTACACACCTTGATGTATATAAAAAATACTTCATTGTTGGGCAACTCTTGAATCTAGAAAGCAGTGAATCTTGACAATTTAATTCTGTCACAATTTGTATGATATATTTTATGAATATTATCAGTCATTTTTTTTTTCTTCGAAACGGCTGATCAGAATTGCTCACAAAATCGTGAAAATGTGTAAAATCTATGTATACACATTTACAGAAAATTTCTTCCCATTTGGAGAGATTTTATTTTTCAACATTTTCTGCTCAGCCAAATCTTATGGGGTTTGTAGAAACTTTGAGATGATTTTTCTCAAAATCGGTCCGACCGATTCATTCCAAAAACTATACAGTTCTAAGTTGGATGATTTTGTGTGTACAAAAAAAGTTTCATGTTGATCAGTCAACCCTTGCGACCTGTGGAGTGCTTACAAAAAAAAAACATAAAAAACAGACAAAGCCCTATAAGAGTGGGATGGAGACTTCGCTACGCTCATCAATTAATTATTCAATTTTTTCACAGTAATGCCAACGATATTTGACGTGTCTTCATTATCTATCCATTAGTCATTACCCATTTGGTTTCACCAAGCTCAATGATTTATTGTTGATGAGCGAAGCGAAGTCTCCATCCCACTCTTATAGGGCTTTGTCCGTGTGTTTTTTTTGTTTTTTTTTGTTTGTTTGTAAGCACTCCACAGGTCGCAAAGGTTGACTGATCAACATGAAACTTTTTTGTACATGCAAACTCATCCAACTTAGAACTGTATAGTTTTTGAAATTAATCGGTCAGACCGATTTTGAGAAAAATCATCTCAAAGTTTCTAAAAACCTCATAAGATTTGGCTGGGCGGAAAATCTTGAAAAATAAAATCTCTCCAAATGGGATGAAATTTTCTCTAAATGTGTATTCATAGATTTTACACATTATCACGATTTTTTATGCAATTCCAATGAGCCGTTTTGAAGAAAAAAATAAAATAACTGATGATATTCATCAAATATATCATAAAAATTGTGACAGAATTAAGTTGTCGAGATTCACTGCTTTCTAGATTCAAGAGTTGACCAACAACGAAGTATCTGTTATATGCGTCAAGGTGTGTAGAATACCAGAGTCAATGAAGTGGCAAGAGTAGAACTACTTTAACGACTTTTATAGCTTATTCAGATATCAAGGTGTGTAGAATACCAGAGTCGATAAAGTAACAAGGGTAGAACTACTTCAAGCACTTGTATACCTTATTCAGATATCTCGCTCATCTTACAACGCATATTTCGCGTTTGACTAGTTTAAAAAAACATTTAATGGATAACCGGTTCGAGGTACACCTCAAGTACGAGAGAGAGCAAGCATTCTTATACTTCTTCTATTGAACAGTGGGTGCAGGTATTTGTGCACTACCTGTAACTGCTAACACGAACTACTGGTACATACTAAATACAGTATCAAAGTTTAAATGGAGTAATTGGAATAATTTAAGAATTAAATTCTCATGCAAGTTAGAGCTACCGTTAGTTGTGTGGTTCAGATCCTTCGAGGAACTGCGTAAGAAATTATAAGTGCTAGTTGGATGTGGATTATAATCATTGATAAGACTTGGGATTTGGACTTGGTAAACGTTCATCGGCCACCTAGTCATTCATATCCCTGCATAATCTCGCTTTTTGTGGGGTCATAAGACAAAATACTCACGTGTGAAGAAGTAGTACAGTAGCTAAGATGAGATATAAGGATGCATTCGGGGTTTTGTGATAAAAACGTATAAATTTCACCACATGCTCAGAAAAATTAGCTCAACAAAATAGGCTACGGAGGACGGCAGATTTCTCAACTGTTTGGGGGTGGTAATTGAGGGGTGGGTCTTTATGAAATAATTTTTTCTTCAAAGTTGTTTCTGATATACATATATTTTCACATGAAATATACTATAAAATGATTTTTAGTCTAAAACGAATTAGAGGACAGATGAATAACAATTTCATTGACCTTTGACCTTTTGTTTGATACAATTGAATAAACAGCCCATTTGATTGGATGTTTTGTTTTGTGACGTTTGTGGTTGGGTCAATCACTAGTCATCAATTGAGTTGGGATATTGTATATTATCATAGATTATAGGCATAAAGTGAAAAATACAATATTGCCATTATGCTTCAGTTCCATTCTTTTGCAACAAATTCTCAATCTTGAGTGTGTTCATTTGTTTATTTCTATCAATCATTTGATATTACTGTAGGCCTATTTGTTTTGAATTTTAACCCCAAATTAAAATGTGTAATTTGTATACATCTACAGTGAAACCTCTATGCATCGTTCCCAGGTCTATCATTTTCCTGCTTGTATCATTTCATTTTTTCTCACCCCACTCCCATACAATCGATGTTGAATTTTTCTGGATGGATTGTTTTATCTTTCTGGTGCCTTGAAAAACAATGGATAGAGGTTTCACTATATGTAAAAAATCTAAGTACATTTTACTATTTATTTTCATAGACTATGCATGGACACACAATCACAAATACTGTTTTCTAGTCTTAGTGTACATAATCTTTACTAATAAAATCATGGGAGGGAGAGCGTGCGTGTGTCCGTCCGTCCATTCTATGAAGCCTGGTAGAATGGGGGTTCCGAGTGCTGAGACGGGCGTTAGTGTCGGATAGGGGTGGTGGGATAGGGAGTTGGGGGAAACCGGTTTTGCTGAGGCTGGTCTCCTGTCAGTAACAACTATGGCTAGGGGAGAGGGGGCGGGGAGGGGGGAGGAAGAGAAGGCGAACCATTCACTTCGTCATTTCATTAGAAGCACACAATGCTGTTTCAATATTAGAAAAAATAGTACAAGACTATCGTCTCCTACTATTTCATTTTACTTTGAGCTCAGAGCTCTCCCCATAAGAAACCGTTGTAGTTATTAACACGGGAGAGTTCTTTGTCCACATTGAGGCTTTCATGAAGTCGATTTCGACCCTCATGTTGTTCGAGAATGTGCTGTGGAACTTCCTATTCGAATGCAGCAGTAGTATGTCATCAAGACAGAGAGAGAGAGAGAGAGAGAAAGAGAGTGGGGGGGTTGTGGGGAGTAGGAGTGAAAGGGGGATTTGGAGGGGAGGGGGCACGTCATATGACTGGCCAAATGTGCTAGTATCAATATATTTTCTTCAGAATGCATTTTAGTGTAGCCTGACTGACCACTGACTGACCGCAATCATACACGATGGAAATGTAGATGTTACATTTTTATAATATGTTTTTATTTTGTTTCATCACAATAATTAATAATTGCAATTATATTTTAAAACCAATAGCCTGTAGAAACATGTATAGAAAACAAAGAAAAACATTGATCCGGTATTACCTATGACTGCCAACTAATGTAACTGATAGTCAAAGCTATGACTATCAATAACATTATTTTGATGGTCACAGGCATAGGCGTGCGCAGGGTAAACTATTAGGGTGGGCTCCAGTAAAAAGTAAAGGTGGATAGAAAAAACCCAATATGGGGGTCTCAGCCCCGCAGGGAATTTTTTGAAAATGCATACTTGTTCCTGTTTTTTTAGGTTTATATATTTTTAGGTATACCATATTCCATGCATTGAACCCGTGTTTCAATTAAAAAGTAACACTCAAACAAATACTGTATATGCTTTTGAGATTTAAGGTTATGTACGTATAATTTAACAAACGCATACTAGTTTTCCTCTAACTTTATTTTCTCAACGTCACTGGAATTATACAGTCACTTGAGTTTTTCGATTTCCAGAAAGAGTATTGATAGTAATGATTATAATTAAGAAAATAATATTCATCATAACTTATAATAATTTCGATGTAACAAACTTACCTTTCGTCAGCAATGGAAGAGGCTTAGTGTTAGGTTTGAAGAAAGAAGATAATTTTGATTGCGTACGAGTGTTCAACTTTACTTTTTTGCCACTTGCAGCCATTTCAGTATAGTTTTCAACACACAATTTTTATATTCATGTCAGATTTATAATAATAAGTTTCAACACTCCACACAACTTATAACTATCATATTTACACGCTGAATTGTCTAGCTTACATTTAAGAGTACAAAAGAACAAATGAACCACTCAGTACGTCTGTTAGACTGCTTCTGATTATCTGATGGACAATTTTGCATTTGATTCAAATAACTAAATAAGCAATATTTAAGAAAACAAACATTCAATACAATTACATTAAACATACATTTAACATAACATTGAATCCAGCACATTTCATAAATTATAATCCAGCAGTACCTACA
The DNA here is from genome assembly GCA_964007535.1 of Brachyptera risi. Lineage (NCBI taxonomy): Eukaryota > Metazoa > Arthropoda > Insecta > Plecoptera > Taeniopterygidae > Brachyptera > Brachyptera risi. The sequence goes on along the minus strand of OZ023330.1, from coordinate 29,496,727 downwards.
TCAAAGTCATCATGTGTTTCAGTACTCAGTAGCCAGTCTGACTGCGTGGGACCGAGTAGACTATAGAGTAATTGTGTCGATCGGTAAATTCAAAGAATATGCATATAATATTATGATATGCTGGCTTTATCTACAATAGCGGCGCACCCCAACTATACAATCACCATGCAGCTTGCCGCCTGCCGTAATTGAATTGTTATACACACACGGGTAAAGAGGGAATATCAACAACAAACGTATAATATAGGTTTCCAATTCTGTAAATTGTTATTAATAAAAAAAACACAATATATCTAGAAGTGTATTATCGAGTGTATTAGGGTGGGCACATGCCTATCCCCCCCCCCTCCCCCACCCCCGTACGCACGCTTATGGTCATAGGCAGGGCCGTCGTTAGGGAGTCTCAATTGACATTTGCACCCCCCCAATAACTTATCCTCCTTTACAAGTATTTAATGTTGACCTACAAATGAACACACAATATGATGAGTTGATGACTTATTATTATGAATTGTATCAGTATACACTCCACTACTAATTTACACTTCCTTTTTTCTTTTCGATAATGATTCAATTATTATTAGATTCCGAAACTGCTCGTGAATCGCTAAAATCATTGAAAAATGACCATATCTAAAAAAAATCACTGCTGGGAATTTTGCTGGGAGAAATCACGAAAATAGCTTCGAAAATGTCCATAGTGATTCAATCATTAAACTCCAAAACCGCTTGTTCTGGGCTGGGACAAAAATCACAAAATAATATCAAAAATATCCAAATTACTTGAAAAATGACTTGGTTTATTTCAAAAAATTCCCTGCGGGGCTTTGCTGGGAGAAATCGCAAAAGTATAGCTTCGAAAATGTCCATGATGATGCAATTATGAGACTCCAACACCACTTGTCAATCGCAAAAATCTCTTAAAAAATATCCATACTTTCAAAATTTCCGTGTGGGGCTCTGCTGGGGGGCTTCCGTCCCCCAGACCCCCTTTTTGCGCGTGGCAGTTATCCTGCTAGGCGGTCATTTTATTCATGTAACCTGTGCGCCCCCCCAATACACAAATCCTAACGACGTCCCTAGTCATGGGTCAATTAGGTATACTGAAAATTGATTTTCTTTAAAAATAAATGGGTACCCTGTCCCACTGCATACTAGATGGTTTGGATAAATTTGCTTTTATTTCCCATTCTCGTGCATTGTTATACTGTCTCGGTTCGTTTTCATTGCTAATTTTTAAGATTACGGTACGTGATATCAAATTAGAAATCACTCATTTTTATTAAATTGAACTTGCAATGGACGAGAATAGCATGGAAACAGTTTGTGAAGCAATATACACATTGATACCTGAAGGTGAGAAAATTCTGACATTTTAATAAGAAGTCAACATTTCTGACTATTTCTGATTTATTCTCTGACCATCAATAACGTAACGGGATAAGCAACATGGCATAAGTCCTATCCTTTTAACATTAGACCGTTTTCACCATGATGGAACCAGCGCTCATTTCTGAGATTCGTAATTTCAAATCAAATCGTACGTATTAGGCTCGTATTTCAATTTATAGTGCATAGTTGTATACTTGCATTGTTTCTGATCTTTCTCGTAGATGAGTAGGTTATCAAATGGTAAATATAGCTGTAGGGCTCTTGACGGGGGTCCAAATGCTTTTACAGACGTATTTTATTTTTATATTCATAGATTGGCCAATTCAAATGAAATTTATTCCAATATTGCTTAATGCAGTTGGAAAGAGCTGGATTCACAGATTGCATTACATCTATTACTTGTATAGATCAACATAATAATACCAGCAAATTGTCATAATATTTGTGAGGCGCATCCCTTTGATATACGCATGGTGCAAAAGGAAAATGCCATATGTTGCTTATTCCGTTACGTTATTGATAGTCATAGATTTATTCTATTGTTTCATTTTTTATTTATTTTATTTATTTTATACTCTCACGAATGTCATAGACAGTGGCGAGGACAACAACATTTTCAATTACAATATGCACCATACTATATTACCTAATACACGTTACTTTGGATGAACCAGACACATGGTTTTCGATTAATAAACTCAAGCTTAACTGTGATAAAACTAATTTTATCAAGTATAAGACCAAAGGGGAAATAGAGGAAACCCAATTCAGGTATAATGATACTGACTTAGATATAGTGGCCCACTGTGGGTTCTTAGGTATAGAGATCGACTACAGGCTGAAGTGGAAACCCCATATTAATGCACTCCGGAAAAAACTCAGCTCGTCGTGCTTTGCATTGAAGCAGCTCCGTGATCAATGCAGTGATTCTATCGTACGTGTTGTATACTTTGCAATTCTACAATCTTACTTAAGCGGTGTATTAATATGGGGCATCTCAACTGATGCGATAATAATTTTTAAATTGCAAAAAAGAGCGGTCAGAATTATAGGTAGATCAGGCTTCAGAGCACCTTGCAGAAAAATGTACACCAATATGGAAATTCTCACACTTCCATGTAATTATATCTTGGAAGTTTTATTATTTGTAAAGGCCAATCCTGGATTATTCAAAGCGAATATTACAAACCATGACCATAACACAAGGCATGGCAACAATCTCCACAAGGTGCATAGTAGACTCTTAATTTCTAACCGTGACCCTATACATATTGGGATCAAACTTTTCAACAGCCTCGGGGAAGATTGTAGGAGATGTTTGAAGGTTGTAAGCAGTAGGCGAAAGGCTGTGCAGTGTGGGGTGTGCATGGGGTGGGAGCATATTACGTGTAGTGTGCCGCGTATGACGGGGGATGAGTATAAAGTTATAGCTAAGGTAACTTCTCTATTGTGGTTGTGTGGTGGCTGTGTGGGGGGTTGGAGGGACAAGGTAGTAGAGAAAGAGGCAGGAAAGTGGGGGGAATTGGAAGCGCAGTTGAGAGCTTCTATTGCTGGGTTGGAGCGAAAGTTGAAGAAAGATAAAGAGATGAAGGGCGTAGAAGTAGGCCTAGCTGAAAGTGGTGTCAGGGCTGTGGGTGGGGAGGGGGAAGAAGGTAGGGGATGTGAAGGAGTTAAGGTAGGAGGTGTGGTTGCAAATGATGCAACTGTGAGGAATAGTCTTAGGGTTAGTGTTGAGCAAAAGGGTAAAGGAAGACATATTGATAGGGAGATAGCTGTATTAAGGACCCGTAGTGTTAGGAAGGATGAAGTTAGGGATAGGGAAATGAGGGACATAGGAGGAATTGAACCGAGGCCCAGTGATGGGATTATGGAGGGGGGAAAAGCTAAGGCTAGGGCAGGACCTAGGTCAGAGAAGGTCAAGGTGGGTAAGGAGGGGTTGAGAGGGGTGGTCTTGCTAGGAGACTCACTAGTTCGAGGGGTAGGAGTGCAGGTGGGAGGGAAGCTGGATGTTACAGTTTTACCGGGAATAGGTGTAGCCGGGATGAAGAAGGTGCTAGAGCAGGTTAGGGAGGAGGATGCTGCAGGGAAGGGGGTGATCATTCACGTAGGGACGAATGACATCAGTGGTAGGGAGGGGTGGGGAAAGGTGAAGTTATAGTGCAGGAGATGGAGGGGTTAGTGAATGTAGCTATTGGGAGGTTTGGGGTAGGTAGGGTGGTTGTTAGTGGGATTTTGTATCGTAAGGATATGAAGAAGGGGGTGGTAGACGGAATGAATAGTTTTCTAGGGCGTATGTGTGAAAGAATGGGTGTGTGTTTTTTGGATGCCAATTGTTGGCTGCAAGGTGAAGGCCTATGTGGAGATGGGCTTCATCTGTCGGATGAGGGAAAGTGTGTGTTTGGTGAGTTGTTAGGGAGGGTAGGTGGTAGGCTGGTAGCACAGGCCTGACTAGTGAGGGATAAGGTAGGTAAGGGAGAAACGGCTGAAGTAGATGGGTGTAAAATGGGTGGGGGGCAAAAAATGTTGAAGGAATGTAACGGCCCAGAAATTAGTCTAATGGTAGTAAATTGTAGAAGCTTGGCAAATAAGGTGGATGAATTCAGGACGCTGTTAGAATTGTATCAGCCAGAAGTGGTGGTGGCAGTGGAGACATGGCTAGGAGAGGGGTTTACAGAAGGTGAATTAACTGTAGATGGTTACACTCTGCACAGGAGAGATAGGGATAGGCACGGAGGGGGTGTAATGGTAGCAGTTAAAAGAGGAATCCAAGGGACGTTGCTCTGGAAAGAAGAGGAGGTAGAGATGATGGGTATGAGGATAATGGTAGGCAGGCAGTCTCTTGAAGTAATCGCGGCATATAGGCCTCCGGGGGGGAATTTAGGATTGCTTCATCGTTTGGAGGATAGGCTTAGTGCTAGGGATAATGTAGAGAGCTTAATTATAGCGGGAGATTTAAACATGCCTAATGTACGGTGGGAGGTAGGAGGTACAGAACATGGGAGGGGAGTAGTGCAAAATATTGTTACGGGTATATTAAATGAAGGTTTTCATCAGGTTGTGGAGGAGGGAACTAGGAGTAAAAGGCTAGGGGGAACTAATATTCTAGACGTAGTGTTAGTAAGGCCAATAGAGTTGTGGGCGAGGACGGTGGTAGTTGAAGGCATCAGTGATCATCGAATACCCATAGTCAGTTTAGCATTAGCTCCGGTTCAAACTAAAAACGTTGGGAAGAAAGTTTGGGGTTACAAAAGGGTGCAGGCAAGGGAGGTTCGAAAAGCTTTTGAGGATAGGTTTGAGAAGTGGTGCGAGATAGACATGGATGATATTGAAGGGCTGTGGTTCAATTTTCAGAAAATATATGAAGAGGTTAGGGATAAGTTGGTTCCCTATAAGGTGCTACAGGCAAATGCAGATCCGGCTTACTATAATAGTACGGTTAGGAGGCTTAAGAGGAGGGGTAGAAAGATGAGTAGGAAGTGGAGGGCGTCAGGGGAGGGAAAGGAGGTGGTCCAGGAACTAAGGCGGGAATTAAACAGGGCTAAGAGGGAGGCAAAAGAAAGATTCATGGGGGGTATGTTCAATGAACGTGATGTGCAAGGTAGCTGGAATAGAATGTATAGGTTTGTTTCTAGTCAGAAAGGTAGCGGCAGGGAGTTGCCAACTTTAGTTGATCAGGTAGGGAATGAGTGGAAAACGGACATAGAGAAGGCAGCAGCTTTAAATAGATTCTATGGGGAAGTGTTCAATGCGAATGGAATTATGGGGGAGGAGGAAGCAATAGAGGGGGATGGGGAGGAGGTTCTGCTTACAGAGAGAGAAGTGTGGAATGTATTAAGGAAACTTAAAAGTGGGAAGTCGCCAGGCATAGATGGGGTGCAAAGCGATCTACTGAAATTAGCGGGTAGGGGAGTTGTAGGTTATTTGCTAAGGTTGTTTCAAGCTTCACTCACAGCAGGTAGAGTACCGCAAGTTTGGAAAAAAGCGGAGGTGGTTCCAATTTCAAAGGGAGGGCAAAGGGGTAGGGTAGACAACTACAGGGGAATTAGTTTAACATCGCATGTGTGTAAGATAATGGAAAAGGTGGTTATAAAGAGAGTAGTGGAGAAGGTAGATGAAAGAAGGAGTATTTCAGAAGTGCAGCATGGGTTTAGGAAGGGTTATTCATGTGAGACGCAGTTGTTAGGTTTTGCTGAAGAGTTGGCTGGGGTAGTTGATAGGGGGGGACGTGTTGATGCAGTGTTTTTAGATTTCGAGAAGGCTTTTGATAAGGTAGATCACAATATATTATTAGGGAAGTTAAAAATGTCCGTTGGGAATGCTGGGTTGGTTAATTGGATTGGAAACTTTCTTCAGGATAGAGTGCAAAGAGTTCGGGTGGGTTCAGAGGTTTCAAGTGAGACTAAGGTTACGTCAGGAGTTCCACAGGGTAGTGTGTTGGGTCCCTTATTGTTTGATTTATATATAGATGATCTGACTAGTGTTGTTGATTCGAAAATAAGGTTATTTGCAGATGATTGTGTGTTATATAGGGAAATCATTACAGAGGAGGATGTAGTAGCTCTTCAGGTAGATTTAGCGGCAATTAATCGTTGGGTTCAGTCAAACAAGATGGGGTTGAATACAGGAAAGTGCAAGTTAGTCACATTCGGTAAGAGAAACATAAGGACAGATGTAGTGTATGAGGTAGGAGGGAAGACGCTGGAGTTGGTGGAAAACTACAAGTATTTGGGGGTGGTATTTGATAGGCGTCTAGGGTGGGGGAGTCAGATTGAGAGAATAGTAAAAAAGAGTATAAATGCACTAAACTTTGTAATGAGGCAACTTAGGGGGGCAGGTATGGAGATTAAGGAAAAAGCATATTTCTCGTTAGTGCGTCCCATGGTAGAATATGCTAGTTCAGTTTGGGATCCTTATAGATTAGGTGAGATAAGGGATGTGGAAAGGGTTCAAAGGATTGCTGTGAGAAGGGTTACAGGTAGGGTTAGGAGGTGGAAATGGGATGAGAATGAAAGGGGGGAGAGGGTAAGAATGTTGGAGAGTCCAACTGAGATGATGAGAGACCTGGGGTGGCAGAAATTGGAAATACGGAGGAAGGAGGATCGTTTATGTAATTTCTTCAGGGTAATGGAGGGAGAGGGGGGGTGGGGGGAGCTGCATGAGTTGATAAAAAGAAATAAGTCAGGGTATGGAGGTAGGCGGGGTCATGATAGAGCGGTAGTCATAAAGGGGGCTACATTAGATGTCGGTAAATTCTCTTTCTTAAATAGGACAGGTAGGGACTGGAATGGGCTTAGTAGAAATGTTTTTGAAGGGGATGAAATCAGGTTAAAGTTATTCCGTCAGAGGGTTAAGGAGATGGTGGGATAGGGGTACTTAGGGAACTTGCCACCGCGCATTTATGTGCATTTGCAAGAGTTAAATAATAATAATAAAAAAGGAGAAATTCAAAAACCTGACTGTCTCAAGACAAATGTTCAAAAATAGGATCAAAGACTTTTTAATCGTACATGCCTTTTATACTATCGACGAATTCTGTGACGCCAAGTATGGTCAATGTACCTTTTGTTCAATTACCTAATTATAATTAATCTCCTATTCACAATATTTGCCATGTTTATTTTCGTTTCATTATTATTATTATTATTATTTTCTTTTACTGACTAATTTCTTATACCCGTAACAACACATCTTGTATTCTAAGGGTGAGTGTATGTATTATGTATGTATCACTATGAAATGATGAACATTCATCTATCTATCTATCTACAATCTAGAAATATGAGAAAAAAAAATTGTATTCTTATCAAAAAATGTGACCTATCATTTATAAAATGATAGAATGATGAATGATGAAGGGTAAGAAGAAATTGGTATATATTTTGTTTTCTTTGTTCTTTTTGGCTTTTTAGCAATCTTCTAAGAACCTTTGCACTCAAGTTTTGTCCCCCTGATACCATTTCTGCACTTGAACCATTCCATTCATCACCCGTTCTTCTCAAAAATGAATAATTTCCCACGTCGGATCTTGCCCCCATAATTTCGACCTTAAACTGATGTCCTCTGCGAGCTCTTTCACAACCAACACCTGTCACAATCTTCTCACACAATTCTGCCCAGCCACCGGGTCTTTCTATTGCCTTTTTGAAATTACATACCGGTAATCGATAGATTTTTCTCCTCTCATTCAGCGTTATCCATCCCAGCTCACTAATCATCTCAGTTGGACTTTTCCAAACCATCACCTCCTCTCCCCTCTTGTTTAACTTGACTCTCCTCTTTTTAACTCTACCTGTAACCCTTCTTGCTGCTATCCTTTGCACTCTCTCTACTTTTTTAATCACTTCCAAGTGATATTTCTACTACTGTACTGCTCGTAAGAATGTTCACTATTGTTTTATTACTGGTGAATTCAAATTTCCTTCTCAACCAGACCTAATGTGGATATAGAGTAGACTTATAAAGAGTGTAAATTTACTTATGGGCATTGGATTAGGAAAACCTCTTATGGTGATACCAATTCAATTACAGTCAATAAGACAAAGCTTAGAAACCCCTAGAGGAAAAAAAAGATGTGAGAACTCTCCTGTCTTACCTCTCATGCAGGATATATTTCTAATGATTAATTATTGAAATTATGGTTTTTGACTTTGTACTTTTTTAGCTGTACTTTTTTATGTTGAGATGTTCCATCTCGACCCTGCTAGTGCTCGTCATGAGATCATCTAATTACTATTCGAAAAATTTGTGTTGTGGTAGTCTTTAATCAATAATTATCAAATATTTGTTGAATTGATTATGATGTTTTAGGGCTAAAAAAAAAGAGGGAGGAACCCATGAAATTCAAACAAAATCTCCGCTTCGGTCTCTTTTGAAGGAACTTTGAAGAAATTAATTTTTTTGGGAACTCCTGATTCTTTTTTCTGAGAAGCTGTGATGGTAACTAGTTCCTTTTTGGATCGAGTAACGGGAATTGGGATTAGTTCCTTTATTTGAGGAACTTACCCAACACTGCAGATTGACTTCGAGAATGTGGAATTAAATGTATGAACAATGAATATTATGATGTAATGATACTCTATTTTTAAGTTCAATGTCTGAGGGAGCTTTACCAATCTTGGTATGTTCTGAGTTGTGAAGCAAGAGAACGACTGGACATGCAAGTGATTGACTGCTTTCGCCCTGAACGGGCAAGTTTGTACTTGCCTCTCAAGGAAGCACTCAAACGGTGGGACATCATACAAAATACTCAAGGTTCGATAATAATCTATTGATCATTTCCATTGAATTTTATTTCATTGTCTTCACCATTGTGAAATCAAGATATGTGCTTTTACTAAAATTGATTTAATAAATGATGAATCTACGAAATAATATTCTAATGTCATGCATCCATCAACATGAAAAGTAACAATGGGAATGCACTTCTCAATGCAATATGGACACTGAATGGTTACAAAAAATGTCAACAATGTGATGCTTTAATCAATATCATTGTTGAAAATATATGGCGCATTATAGCGCATGCATATATGCATGCACTTCATATTGTAACTTTTCAGACGTTCCACTTTTACCTGCAACTTTTTCTGTCAAATAACCTAATTATATTTATTTGTATTTATTAGCGTCCCTTGGACCAGTACATTATACATAGTATGGGTATTGTCAAGCTTGAAAATATTAATAACAATAATGAAATTTAATAACCATATACACGCATATAGCACGCTGCAATTAAAATATTATTTGCCAATTATTCAAGAACAAGTCCACATACTGTAGTTAGTAGTTACAGTATGACCTTGCTTTGTCTCACTTGTCTGGATGTCACCACAGCCTTTTTTCATTGGATAAGACAGTCTCATATAACATCTGAATAAAGGAGGCTGAGGTGCATGGTCACTAATAGGCTTCTGTCAAGTGACGTCACCCATTGTTACAAGAGACAGACAACAATGTCCACCAGTTGGAATTGACCAACCAGAATGTTTGGTAGTCCACCAGTTCGCTGTGTGGCTATGGTAACGATTGTTTGTCATTTGTTACGTGACAGAAGCCTATTGTTAAAAGAAGTGGTCAACAATGTTCACCAGTTGATACATTCTTTAGCCTTTTAGGTATGTTTTGTGTTGGTATTATCAATGTGGAATTATAATCAGTCACAATCTGTGGTAGTTCCCCAGTTCACTGTATTGCTATGGATATAAACTGTTGGTCATTATCTACAGAAGCCTATTGACAAGAATAGAATTAACTAGTTCAATATAATTGAACACTAGTGATAGGCGTGGCTTATTGGCAGGCCACCTAGATCTATACTTCATGTGGGCATTTAGAGATAAGTCCCCTATGATAGGCTATGTAAATTTTTCCACATAACAAAAAGCCCATTTGATTGGATGTTTTGTTTTGTGACGTTTGTGGGCGGGTCAATCACTAGTCGTCAATTTAAGGACATGTTCACTGCATTCTAGTTATGCAAAGATGTTTGTGGAGTAGGCAAAGTATAATATACATTATTTCAGTTCGTTTTGAAGTTACACATTGAATTTCTTTCAAATTTTGCCAAACATTTCAAGTTTCTAAATCCATGCGCTATGCAAATAACAATATAAACAAAAATGAAATCTTCCTATATCAAATATCAATATCAAATTTCAAATACACATGATATTGTTTAACAATTTATTAAAAATGAAATGTTTTCTGGTCGGACACAGCTCTCTAGTTGGGCCTACTGAGAAGTGTAAATATGTGTCTTTGACATTGTATTTCATCATTTTTACATACGAGCAACCAGATATCTACCTACTATATTTTATTTGCAGATATTGCCAAATAGTTGGTATTTCTATCATCTAATTTTCTCTAAATGCAGTGTTCATATGCTTGCAGTAATTACCGGTAATCACTTACAAACAAGTACAAAAATAATCTTGCCCTAAACTAAATGGAGGAGTTTGCACATTGGACTTTGACTTACCTTACTTATAACTAGTATTAACAGTAGATCTATATGCAGTGAATTCGAAGACTATGGTACATAAGACTGAAAAAGTAATTGACTCAGTAATTGTCAATTCATCAAATATCACGTGTTAATTGTGTTCATTGCTTCATTTAAGGAGCCCCTGGCTGTGACACTGGACTGGTCTCATTTTCCTGTAATCCTCAACTAGAAGCAGAACTTCTGAATGTTATATATGCTGTTCAAAATCTTGTCGAAAAAGTGAGAGATGTCAAGAAAAGAAAAATTGTACATAAAAATTATATAGCTGACGAATTGTCACGCTTAGCTACGCCAAAAGATAAACTACGTATGACTCACAATCACAAACACCTGGGGCCATTAACATTGCACCGTTCCCAATCTGCAGATGATTTGTCTGATTACAAAGGAGACTAAAAACTCTCGTATTCATCTAGTAATAATATAACCAAGACATTTGATTTGTTATTTCACTGCTACTAGCAACTAGCAATTTTATTAAATGATAAAATATCATATAAAGTAATATCACTAGGATTAACATTACACATTTTCTGTTGAAATAATATGATTGTAAATACAAAGGAATATAACTTGCTAATTAAAGTGTACCAGCTGATTTTATGCACAAACAAGTGCAGTGGTTATTGTGTATCGCAGGGGTGCCCAACATACAGCCCGCGGGCCGCATGCGGCCCGCCAAGCCATTTTATCTAACCCACACCTCCCAGTGCATAGCATTGTCTTAAAAACATGAGTATCATAAATAAACCCGCAAAGGAAATTTAATTTTCTGTAAACTCATTTTGAATTGAAATTGATTTGTTTGAGATCTCAAAATTCGGTCAGAATATTTGTTTCTAGAATATTTTGTCGCTAAGTGTACGAGAGGTAATTTTGTTTTCGCGGTTAAGGCAATTGTTTCTTGGAAGCAGCGGAATAAGGGGTGGTATTGCTTTCTTTGGCAACATCCGGCCCAGGTACTAATCGGCGAGGACTCCACTGGTTTTGCAGTGTCCGTGCAAATGTGTTTCACCCTTTTGGTCATGTTCTTGCTCGAACGTGAGAAAGTCGTCGTGAAATTTGTGTATATGTGTGTTGAGGTTTAGTGGTGATTTACGTGTTTTCTAACAATGATACTGTCAAAAGAGTTAAAACCAGGGACCCGAACCGGAACCGGAACCCGAAAAACCCCGTATTTTTGGGGAACCGGAACCGGAACCGGAACCAGAACCGGAACCTTTATTATTGATTTTCAAGAACCGGAACCGGAACCCCTAAAAATCTTGGGTTCCTTTCGGGTATAAAGGTTCTCAATACCCAATTCACACTCATTATTCACTCATTTTGTTCAAAACTTTTTAGTTCTTTTTTTTCCAGACATTAAAAAATAAATCCTTTTCGTGGGATTGTGCCAAAAACGACCGTTGATTCATTTTGTGTCCACGTTTTTGTTCTGGGAAAATACATTGACATTTGAGAGTATGCCTCTATAAAGGAACACAGCTCGCTGAGAATCGTTCTTTGGCGGTGCCCTCGTAGCTGTATAACTTCTAAGTAATGCACCAAACATAACCGATATCAGAGCATGTGGCCAGTTTGGTCGAGTTTTCGCTATTTCGGGAATTTCTCCTGTTTCACCATTTCTGCATAAATTTTATCAGAAGAGAAGGTGTAAAGGAGGAACCTCGAAAGTCGAAACCCAGTGTGAGAGGAAAGATCTGTCCCCGGCAGATGGACAAACAAAACAAAGTGTCAAAAACCACCAAAAATAGACGAACCACCACAAGCAAGGGGAAAAAAAAATTATGAAATCATTTAGCAAGTGGAACCGGAACCGGAACCCTCATTCACACTATGGAACCGGAACCTTTTCAATCGTAGAACCGGAACCAGAACCGGAACCGTTATTTGAGAAAATTAAGAACCGGAACCGGAACCTTTATTCATTCTGGTTCGGGTCCCTGGTTAAAACGACGTAAAATAAGTAGTGAGTGCCACGTAATTAATGAAAAGTGGACGGATAGTTATTTTTGTGTGCCAAGTAATGAGAAAGGTGTGTCCTCTCATTAACGGTAGGTACACTTGATTAAATCCACAGACATAAACAATTGTCTGGTCATAAATAATTGGTCAATCACTGGTCATAACTTGCACATTCAAGTTACGTGAGCTTTAAGTGATTTTTCGGATGTTTTATAGAAATAAACCTTACCGACATGGTGTTGATTCATACCAAGTTCAAGTAGTCATATATCAATAAGTTTCATAAAATTTGATATCGCTTAAAAAACCCATCGTTATACATTTGTGTTGACGTGGCCCGCCAACGTATAATAATTATGTCATGTGGACCACTTCTAAATCAAGTTGGGCACCCCTGGTGTATTGAGTTGTTGACTTGAAAAGATTTTTTGTCACAATTTTGACTTTCAAAGCACAGTATATAGGTAAAGAGAGTAAAGTCATATCGGGAGGTGAAGAAAGCAAAGTGAACGAACTGCCGTGGTTGAATTTTACGACATGTTTTACTTCAAGTTGGGGAGAACATCCATGACGACGCTTTCAAAGTAGTGTGTCAATTGTGGGTGCTCGTCAAAAAAGAATTAAAGCTTTGACGACGTCTTTCTCAAACTGTTACAACACCTATGCGTGTATGTGACACCCAAAGTATGTTTAAAAGCATCAAAACATATAATATGCACTGTGCACTTTATAAATGCTCCAGTACATTGATATTCAGATGAGCGTATAGACGGTGTTTTTATTTAATTTCAAACCTGATTGGTTGATCTGATTTTTGACCAAACCCATGCCCAACAGTTTATGAAGTAGTACGTTAGTCAAGCTTTGGAGAGCTTCGTTTCAAACACTATTATGTGCTAAAATGAACTAGCAAAATTCAAATTATTTCTGCAAAACATTATTGCACGGTTTGATATTGTGTGAATTAGTTCTTAATGAATAGTTCCTGAATTCCAAGCTCATGTAATTACAGTTTATATTTAGGAAAGCTTATACTTCTTTTTTTTTTAAATATTGAAACTTGATACAAAATCATTGTTCCTCAATTGATCATTGTAGATCGTCCGCCCTCGTGATGTCACAAAATATAAAAACCAATCAAGTGGACAGTGAAGTAGGGGAAATAGGGAAATATAACCAATCAATGTATCTAAAATTTCCCCTGCTTCGTATAAGTCATGCCCATCTACAATGGTCAATTAAGGCTGGATGAAAGGTAGGATCGTTTGGACGGGGCACCACAAGGGCGATCTTACCACCCCATTTTAATTATTTGAAACCAATGAATTTCAACACCAGGACTGCGCTGTTGGTGACCATAATTTTCCGCCGCAGATAACAGTCTTTGTGATGACCCCAATCTCCGACAACCCTGTGTTGACCACTACCCTTTCCTACACAGCATGCCTAACGGGTCCTACCCCATTCTTGTTCTTTTCTTCTTGTCACGGACTCTTCCACAAAAGACTCACCCTGGCTTGAATCCCGTTTCTTTTTCCACGCCTTCTATCTTACTGCCTTCCTCTATACACCTGTCGTCAAGTCTGATTGTTATTTTTCCTGCCAATCCAGATTTTCAACTAATCCTTTCAACTAATTTAGTATTCACTTTAATTGTTTTTTTACTTGGTCTGTACTTTTTCTTTGCTTATGATTCTATTGGTAATTGTTACTTGTATTTTAAACTGTTTTAAGATTTAGTTATTTGGCAATTATATAGGCGTTGACAGTTTTGTCTGTCTAACGGTAAATGTGGAAGGGGAGGTTTTGGATTCGAGTGAGATCCGACAAGGAGTCGGCAGTTGTACTCAGACTCTCCTAGGGTAACCACCTATAACGGTGCTCTGCCTCCTTTGTACTAGTACGTTTTAAACACATGAATAAAAACACTTTCTTTCAAACTTATAACAAGCTTTCATACTTAATGTGAGATCCCTCAGCCGAGCATTATAGATCTTACATCTTTCAGTTTCCGAAAGTCCGGAACACATAGGTGAAAACCATTTCTGTGATATATATCCGAACATTACCAACATTTGTATTAAGATGTAAACAAAACACAAATTTTGATATCTTCCACTCTGAAATAAGTCTCTTGGGCAATAATAATAATAATAATAATGGTTTCATTTCCTTTTGAATCATTACATGATTTATTTATTTTATTTTATTCATTACAACAACTTTGGATCAAAAATCCGGTGGTTTAGGATCATTAGACATAAACATATTGGTGAAGTATGTCGAGAAGAATGAGTATGTAGAATCATTAATTAATAATTATTTAAAATTTCATTGAAGTGGGAGATATCCTTGGGAAAAACTTCCATCTGGTCTTGGGGCAGGTCATTCCAGAGTCTAATGACCTGACCCAAGAATGAGTTCCGTCCTACATTTGTGTTGAATCGGGGCACAAATAACTTATGTTGATGGTCTCGTCTACCATGGAATGTGGCTGGTGCGATGAGACCCATCATGTCGCTCCAAGCCGGATGGCCCGAAACAGTCTTGTCGCGGTGTCCTTCTCTGTCAAGCCTATGGACTTGGTATTTCTTTGAGAAAATTTCGTTAGTGGACACTTCTTCCGTCAGCCAGGATTCAGTTCCCAGGAAGACGTCAGGATTGTGCAGCTCTACAACTGTGCAGAACTCATCGACTTTATTCCTAATGCTTCTGCAGTTAGCATGGAGAAGCGTGAGAGTAGGGTGATTTTTCGTTACTGTCGTCCTATTTATCGGTGGTCCCGAAGTTTTTCGCCGCCCCAAAAATCCTCGCGGAACTTATAGTCTCTCATGAAAGTATGTTTGGGCCATAGATCGGCTCGCCATAGTGAATCTTTCATATCGACTGGTGCTGATATTCTAAATGATGCATACTCTCCTTTTGATTTAAGAGCAAATACTCTTACTTCTGCTCCAAGCTTATCATTTAGGTAAGATCCTACCTGCTCTGCTGTGGTGTTTTTATCCAACCTCCACACATGCAAGTTGCACTTACTTGTGCCTTCAGCGGACAATTAGATGCTTGGCCTCTAAGACTGCATCACCAGATTTCAGGACTCTGCGTTTCCAAGATCGTTTTCTAGTGACTGTCTCAAATAACCCATCATCCAAGTGAATAACTTGATCATTGTGTAACGGAGATGAATCAGTTTCAGCTCCATGAAGGTTTACTTGTTGAACGGGAAAACGGGACGCACCTTTTTTTTGGGAGATATCGAATAATGACATTTGTATTAGTGTTCCGCGTGGCATTTCCGAGTATTTCATGCACTGTCTCCCATACAAGACCATCTCGGACTGAATCTATCCTACTCATTCCTAATTGGGTCACCCCATTCTGTACACAATGAATGACCATTTCTTCAACACACTTTTTAAGATTTGCCAGGGTTGATTTTTGATTGTACTTTTCTTTGGTTATGAGATTGTACACATACCGCTCACCTACATCTAGGTTAGCGCAGGACCCTAAGGCAATATTAGAGGTAGTGAACAATTCATCAATGGGGAATCTTTTCTTGAACTCCACTGCTATGCCTTTATTCATATGGTAATCAGCGGAAATGCAGTGAACGAGAGATGTCGAAGGAGGAAGCTCAAATATGTCTCCTTCTTCTATCTTGATATTTGTGAATGAAGTGGATTCAATATCGACTACTGGATCTTGAGTTCCAGATTTGATGTTGACGTCATCTTGCAGTCCATATACAGCGCTGTCACAGTCATTATTCCTCAGCTGAGTAGCGGAATTGATGACCACGCTTGTGCTTGTTTTGTTAAGAACTACATGCTTGCATGGCTGATTGGCTTCAGGTCGATCAGCATCTGCATACGATGTAGAAGCAGAAACGAAGGCCACTGGTTTATTGGTAACACTAGTTGTAACTGAGGGCTCAACTGGTTTCTTCGTGCTTGCTACTTCATTACCAAGTGGGGTTAATTGAGGTAGTATCTGCTTGTTATACATCTTAGTCTGAGCACGAGTTGCGTAGGTGGTAGAAGTAGTAAGGGATCATATTCTTATCAGTGACACCAGTGATTTTTGTGAAGAACTAGTTATAATATAACTAGATATAGTAGTAGAGAAGCACAAAATTGATATTCCTTGCATCTCGCATTTTGGGTTACAAGCAGGACACATACCTCATTTTCTTCAGTAGAGTGCGCTGAGAAAAAATATACCGGTGTCCAAGCTGGCAAATCATCCAGGCTCTCGTGGCAGGAGGTCAAAGGTCAAGCGCGCAATTTTTCATTGAAACGTTAATAACTCGGTAGCGATTCGTCCAAATGCCTTACCCTTACGGTTTTATTTATTTTGTTGCCTTTAATGTTTTCTCATAGCGTGATTCAAATTTTCACTATATTTGTCACACAATAATTCTTGACGCCATCTTGAAAATGAAATACTGATTTTGATGCGCCGATAATCTCAAATATTCAGAGAAGTATATCGATGTGCAGAAAATAATCTACACAAATATTGTGAAAAATTTAGGTGTGAGTCGGTGAGAGTTTATTTCATACAATTATTACAATATTTACGCATTTCAGAGCCGTAAACGTGAGCGCAAGTGCGAGAAATTTATCCACTCTTCTAAATCCTGAAAATCAGATCAAATGGCTTAATTTATTTTAAATTAATTGTTTTAGGTTGGATAAGGCAAGTTTTGAAAATAACATTATTAAAAATTTGGATAAGACGAGTTTTGAATCAATAAATATTTTGAATCCAAACTTCAGGTGTTCAAAGGCGGTGCATGTATATATAGCTATGGGCTTTCGTAACAATTTACAGCACGTCCTGATTGGTTAAATGGATGAGACAAGTTTTGAAAACTACAACTTGATGGATTAGACCAGTTTTGAAGTAAATGCGTGAGTTTAAATGATTGTTATGCCTGGATTGGACAAGTTTTGTTGCAAACTGATTCTAGAATATGATAGGCGTCAACCAGACGAAAAAAATGACGTGTACAACTCTATTTGAGAAAAAAAGTGGATATGGCAAGTTTTGCTTCTGAGCGACTCAAGTATGACCGTATCGAATTGTTTGCTACGCCTGTCATTCCGAAAGACGCTAGCTTCCTATCAGTAAAGAGTGGTCAACTGCGTCGAAGGCCTTAGAGAAGTCATAGAATAATCCGAGTAGGCCTACCTCTTCTTTACGATCAAGAGAATGCAGTATCTCTGTTATGTATGACGAGATAGCAGTAGTTGTCGATCTTCCAGTAGTAAAACCATGTTGACATTTGTTAATTAAGGAGTGGTTGTTCAAAAAGGATAATAGTCTCGAATGAAAGGCATTTTCCAAAAAAAATTTGAAAAGAACGGGTGGGGAGACTGGGTTTGTTGGCGAGGCATTGGTTTTTGTGGCCCCTTGATCTGAAAAATCGAAATATCAATAAATCGAACTCCAAGCAGATTGGTGGAGTGGGCCTAATCGAGTATGTGATAGGCCTACCCATCAATACAATACAATTATAAAACAATATAAATATTACATAATAATGTCATTTATTGAATGAATATTTTTGAAAAATTGAATACCGGTACCTTGAATGAAAGTTCCTAGATGATCACTTCTGTCCATCAACAGCAGATGTAAAGTTTATCATTATACAAAAAAAAAAAAAATGAGTGATAAGCCTAAACTATTATAATTAGGCCTATATTCTACTAATTGAAGGTCCAAGCATTTGCTTCGAGGACTGTGGGAAACTACGAAAAACCAAATCAGGATGGATAAAAAAAAAGGTTTGTTGGTCTTCTTTTTCTTTACACCTATAGCTTATATATTGTACTTTATAAAGTAACTTTTGTAACTAATTGCTACTATAGTCAGTTTCTAATAAATCAAACTTTAAAGAAATTATTATTTAAACCAAGAACTCAACTTTTAGAAAGTTACTTTTTAAAGTAACTTCCCCAACACTGGGATAGTATAACATTATCACTTATCAGTGTCAACATAACATATAAATGATCGCAGTGACTTTCCATATGAGCATTTTGTAGTGAAACTGCTTCATACGACCATTCGGAGAAGTATCTTCTAACAATACTTTTGAACCATAATAAACTTCCACATTAGGTTACAACTTCAAGTTATTTGTATGTAAAGGTACGTAGTGAGGTAAAAATCAATGACAAAAATACCGAGTGTTACTCTTACAAGTAAGTTCAACACGTGATTATTCCACTTTTGTTGTCATAAAATTTGAGTAATTATATTATCGACACATATTGGATCTTGTGATGTATTTGTTCATTTTGTTGGACGAGCTTTAGCGAGGATTCAATTTGACATACTGAAAAAAATTGGTGTTCGTTTTTATGTTTTTTTTTTTTTTTTTTTTTTTTTTGTTTTTTTTTATGTTTTTTTGTCGGTTCTCCACAGGTCAAACGGCTACAGCTATCAACTTCAAACTTTTTTTCGTCATGGTTCCTCATCTAACTTAGATCTGTATAGTTTTGTGGCATTATCGGGTGATAACTTTTTTTTTTATGAATTTTAGAAATTTCAAAAATCCCCATTAGAATAACCCGGAGGAAAATACTTGAAAAATCAAAATTTTTCAAGACCTCTCAAATTTTCGCCGAATATAAAGGAAACTATTAAGCACATTTTGAGAGATTTTTCACATCAATCGGATGAGAAATAACGAAGAAAACGCATTTATAAAGCATTTTCCCATCAATTTAGGCAATTACGGGAACCAATTAAATCTATAGCAAAAAGTGTCACCAATTAATTCAAAACGATTGAAATGAATGAAGAAGAAGGCCGTGACATAACTGATTCTCGTAAGGTTTTTGAACGTTTGGAGTGATCCAAGGTCTGTAGATGTAGATTGGGTTGACAAATTATTTTTCATTCTAGATTTCTATACCCCTAAGCTCGTCTAACAACGCGCATCCCGCGTTTTCCTAGTATCTTGCAATGTTGAAGCTTTATTAGGACCTATGATCTTTTATATCTCTTATGTGAAATCACCCTGGTGGGAAATTTTTGCCCTATGGAGACTGGGGACCTACATTGATATGTTTTGTTACAAATAAAAAGGCATGTTTTGTTAACACAGAAAAGGTAGGATATTTACATTTTCCTTTTGTTAAAATTTCATTAAAACAAGAAAACTTGGAAATTAATGATTTATCACCTATAATTAATTAATGAAGCATATATAGTTGGAATTTATATCAAAATACACCCCCCCTCCATTTTAAAATTTCCTGAAATTCTTTTAGATTTTAAGATTTCTAATATAAGTTTACGTTCTTTCCATTTCTGCTTGTTGAATGTTGGAAGGCAGTAGGTTTGGGTTCCAGGGGTGTCCAAACTGGCATTTTTTTTCTTCAACTAAACGTGGTAACAAGAGTAGGCTACAAAGTTGGTAGATTTCAGGCAATAATTATGTTCTTTCATTGAAATTTCAATTATAAACAAAATTCAACAAGAATAATATAAAAAATTGGCCGACATTTTTGAAAATACTTCACAAGCTAATGAAGCTTTAATAATGATGACGAAAAGTTGATTTTGAGCAAGTAGGCCTATTGCTTTTCTCCTATCGGGACGGAAATTTTGAAATTTTAATCTTGAATCTTTGTTCTTTCGATTAATGCTTGTTGTATTGTCACATTTATATGGACTTGGTTTCCAGGGGCATACAAACTTTGGTCAAATTCTTAATTTTTCAAAATCTTTAAATATGCCATCAAGAGTACAAAATTGGTAATTGTTTTATCACAAAATATTTACATCCATAGAAATTTTGATAAAAAATAAAGTTCAAAAAAGAAAAAATAAGATCAAAAAAATGCCAGTCAATTTAAAAATATGCCGCTGCTATAATGAATTTGACTAAAATTTGATTTTCAGCCAAAATTGCTTTCCCTCTCAGGTCTGAAGTTTGAAGTGTGCCACCAGTTTTATATAGCCTTTTGATTCGTGCTTGTTGAATTTTCTAATTTCGAAGATTTTGGTTTCCAGGGATGTCTAAACTCTTGTCCAATTTCAATTATTTGTATATATTTTTTTACATGAAGCATGTGAAAAATGAAAATATAATATAATAAGCGAATTAAAGTGGCCATCGTGCTTCTATTTTCAATTAACCAATACAGTCACCATTTCCAAAAAAAGTTGGCCACTTTTTGGAAGATAAAATTGAGAAAAAATGTCCGGAAATTGTAGAATCAGTTCATATATTGTCACTGTTTCATCCATGAATGGTGGGTTTATATTCGAGGACTGTCCAAACATCTGTACTATTTAAAAAATTATTATCAATACAAAAGAATGCCACATACTTTTATCAAACCTTGTATCCTTGTATTTGATTAAACAATTTAGCTCTGAATGTTTGAAACAAAACTACACTCATTGAATAAACAACAAAACATATTAATCATATATTTTTTACAATAATTACAATTAAAATTATTGTAAAAATAATTATTGTAATTAAAAAACGGTTATTGTTCAAGCTAGGGAGGGAGAGACTTTGAGTTGGTTCGGACATATGAAAAGAATGGGGAGGAATAGAATACCTAGAGCAGAATACGAGAGGTCGGAAATGTGCGGAGATAAAAGAAGAGTGGGTAGACCGAGAGAGAGATGGAAGATGGGAGTGAGAAGAGCTGTTGAAGAGAGAGGAGAGGTGTGGAGTGAAGTTTTTTTTTTCAGTTCAAAATTCTTTATTAATATTTAAATATAATTGTAATTTACTACAAACTATGCCCCATAGCCAATTGGCTAGTCTGAGGCAATACACTAGAAAAATAATACATAATTAGTTCATGGAATACAATAAAGAATAACACATTTACAAATTACATCTTGCAATTGAAATTGAAATGACAATTATTGAATCAATATTGAATCTTAAAGAATAAAGTTGTTGAAATTAACATTACACTCCGTTAAACTAAATTATTAGATCACATTATATTCTACATAAGGAAATGTCAATCATTATTCATCACTCCTGCTGATGTAATAACCACTCTTTTATTTCATTTTTTATCGTTTTATAACATTCTAAATTCTTTAAACCTGCCGGAACTTCATTAAATATGCTAGGTATCGTATAATGAAGTTGTCTTTTTCCATACTTATTTTTAACCTTAGGTACTTTTAATCTTCCTTTATTCTTCGCCCTTGTTTCAATTCCATGATCATATTGTACTTTATAAGCGTTATCAAAATAATATGTTATTATCAACTTATACTGAAACAAATCGAAAACATCCAGAAACTTCAAATACACAAAAAATTCATCCACGTCATAATTTAGTGTATGTTTCTTACAATTTGGCATTATTATTTTTATAATTTTCCTCTGTAACAGAAACAAATTTTGCAAGTGTACAACTGAAGCATTCCCCCAAGCAAGCACACCGTAAGTTAATATCGATTCTACTATTGCAGAATAAACCATCTTCATTAATTTCAGATTTAAAACATTACTCAAATTATATAAATGGTATGCACAGATTCTAAGTTTATTACAGATTCGATTGATATGAGGTCGCCAAGTGAAATGTCTGTCAACTATTAATCCTAAATAAACATGAGAATCAACTACTTCAATACGAGTCTCACATCCGATACAATTTTCTTTACCTAACGTATGGACACAATCATAAGAATGGTACACCACATTGACAGGAGTGCATTTATCTCGATTAAATGGAGAACATATGTGTATTATCTTTGTCTTGTCAGCATTGATCACCAACTCGTTATCATGAGTCCAACATAATAAAGTATTGAAATTCATTTGCAGTTCCGATTCTGCTTGCTTTAAATCCCTACTTGTTGATAAAAGTACAGTATCATCTGCATACATAAAAAATTTGCCATCATTTTCTAACAATTTAAAAATGTAATTAACATAAATTATATATAATATAGGACCCAAAATAGAGCCTTGTGGTACCCCCATTAACACTTTTTTCGAGTAACTGTACACATTTGCCACTTTCACTAACATAACACGATCATCTAAATAATTTTTGAACCAACTCAACAAAGGACCCCTTACCCCAATATTTTCCAACGAATCTAATAACTTATCATGATTAATGGTATCAAAAGCTTTTGTAAAGTCAATGAACAAGGCCAATACGTTGTCATTATCATCGAGATGCTTATTAATATAATCCGAGAATAAAACCAATAGGTCAGTTGTACATTTGCCCTTTTGGAATCCAAATTGAGAATTATTTAGGATATTGTACTTTCTCATATAATCTGTTAATTTATTTGAAATCAACTTCTCCATTATTTTTTCAATTGTAGGTAACAAAGATATAGGTCTGTAATTATTTAACATTAAATGATCCCCTTTTTTATATACAGGCCTAACCACAGAGATTTTTAATTTTTCAGGAACGCGACCACTCGTTATGGATAAATTCACTAAATGCGCTATAATTACACTTATATCACCACTTAACTCTTTCAGATCCTTAACTCGTATCCCATCAACGCCCGGCTGTTTGTTTGAATCCATTTTTAAAATAATTTCTTCCACTTCAATTTTGTCAATTTTTGGTAAGCGCATAGATTGAATGGCCACAGTACGATGCGTATTATCAATTGCCACCCTTTTACATTTGTGCTGGATCCTGTCAATTTCATTAACGAAAGAATCAACAAAATTATTGACAATATCTTCCGTTGTGTATTCTTTTCCTAAATATCGATAAATTACTTCATCTACAGAATTCTTATTAACTTTTCCAGAAATCGAATTAATTATTTTCCATGTATCTTTCATACTCCCTCTTGCACTCTCAATCTCCCTGGTAAAATAAGCTATCTTTGCATTTCTTACTTTCTTCGTAACTTCATTTCTACTTGCTTTGTATTCCTTCATGTATACACTTCTTAAAGTATTAATACAATTTTTCCACTTCTGAAACAATTTATCTCTATTCCTAATCTCCAATAATAATTCATTTGACATCCACCTCTTACGCAATCCCTTCCTGTTGAGAGTTTTGAGTTGAGAGTGGTAAATGGTGGAATAATAGAACTAAATGGAGGGAGGTGGGGAGAAGAGTTGAGATGGAAGAGGAGGAGGAAGAGCAGAATCAGGCAGAGGAGACTTAGAAAAGAGAGGACTTGGGACTGGCAAATTCAAGTCGACATGTTGTGCCCTTGTCAAATGTACGTACCTAACTTTGTTAGAAAAAGAAGTTGGATTTTTTTTTTTTTGTATCTTCAACTACTTTTTCCAACAAAGTTAGGTAAGTATTTTACAAGGGCACAACATGTCGACTTGATTTAAGAGACGGAAGGTATTGAATACCATATGTATTTTCCCCATTAGGATGTTGATCTCATACATCAAATGGAATGCATGAGAATTGGATCTCATGCAAAAGCTATCACAAAACTTATATTTCGCTAAATCGACTCTCATGCACGCTTAAAACATAACATTTAAAAAAAAAACATTCACACATCATTCATTCTCAACATTATCATTCTGTTTTATCATTCTCCTGCATCCTTGATTTAGTGTCTAAATGCCTTGGACAATTGCCGTCTTCCACCACAACATTTCTATTCAGATCAATGATCAATCCGTTCATCTCCTGTTCTTCTTAGGGAAGAGAGCTTATATTTCATTTAGCTCATTATCAGTCCTTGCACTAGCAACACCATTACTTTTCTGACATGCCTTCTCCTTCCCCTGTCTCTGTAGACAGGGCCTCTGTCTCTGTCTCTGTCCCAACCCGTATCCTGAATATTATTTAGGCCCTTTTGATCACTTCGAAATTGTAGAGAAACGTGCTATAATTAGATGAGCGTGAATAGGTTGGGATTGTACTTCAGAAAAATCGGTTCAATGTTTTTTCCGAAAAAAAAACGGAAATTTTGAAAAATTCACTCAAGAACAATCCGAAAGAAAAATACTTAAGAAATAAGATTCATTCAAAAGTTCTCAAATTTCCACCGAATATGAAGAAAACTATTAAACACATTTTCAGAGATTTTTGCACCAATTATATGAGAAGTACGTCTAACGAAGAAAACGCATTCAAAACGCATTTTCACATCAATTAGAGCTCCAATTAAATCTATAGCAGCAAGTATCACTAATTGATTTAAAACGATTAAAATCACTGATGAATTAACAGGAAAGTCGCTACATAATTGATTCTGGTTGGATTTTTGAACATTTGATGGATTGTGATCCAAATGTACAGTAGGCCTATGCAGATAGATGTAAATTGAGCTGACAAATTATTTTCTATTCTTGATTTCTATACTTCTAAGCTCATCTCACAATGCAAATCCCGCGTTTTCCTAGTTTTAAATATTGACCACTTTTGAATAATGTATAGATCTAGTAGTGTTTCTAACCATTATTCTCATTTTTTAAAATTGTTGACCCTTAAAATACCATATAGTCACACAAGTATAATTGTGATATTGGTGTTTGTTATGTTTGTATAGAAAGCCTCCTTCTTTCGTTGACACAAGTATTAGAAAATCTTACGTCTACTTTTTCAATAAAAAATATACATCATAGTTTTTAACGTCTTCTTCACTACATGTACTGTCGCTGTTTTGAGAAATATTACTATAGGCCTACCTGTAATTACAAGCACCTATAAGTGCATACCCTCACGCCATGTTTGCAAGAAGCAATCATTTCTTAGAAACGACTCGACCATCGACACGAAAAATATGTTATTGAGATTGACCATAATAATTTTTATATCTTCTACGGCACATTCTCAAGTCAAAATGCATGAACTTGTACGTTACGTGTAGTATCGACTCTCACTCGACGCTATCTTTTTCTGTTTCTCTCTTATTTTGGTTTGTTTTATTAGTTGATACTGTGTAGTACACATACATAAACAAACCGATCACATCAAATATGTCGTAGCCACGTAGTTTGAATAATTCAACTATGGTCAATAAAATTAATTATGTCACACAATTTGAGACAAGTCAGAAGATTCAAACCAATGATAAAACATGTTAGATGAGCGTAGCGGAGACTTCCATTTTTTAAAATCCTTCGTTTTTTTAAATTTTGTACGTGGCATATAAGTCAGGCAAAAAGTATCCAATCGAATCTAAATTTTTGTTTAGGCCTACATTGGTGTCACACCAGAATAGATTGGGATTGTTTTTCAAAGAAATCGGTCCGACGGTTTACTCGGAAAAATCGGAAAGTTTTGGAAAATCGTCGTGAAAATAACCCGGAGGAAAATTATTTAAAGAACAAAAAATCTTTAAAAAGCTCTCATATTATTTCTGAATATGACCACGACTGTCATACACATTTCCAGTAATTTTTACAATAATCGGATGAGAAATAACCCAGTATTAGCATACATTTTAATGAATATTGGGCTCAAAATACCAACAGATTGCATTAACCAGTTAGGATTTTCAAACTTTCGAAGTGAAACAAGATCTATAGATTGTATAGAGTGACCTGAAGGGATATATTTCATTCTATATTTTCATACTTCCAACTTCATCTCACAACGTGTATACTGCGTTTTCCTAGTTAGAATATAGTATAGCGAAGAATTCCATTTCAGTTATCGAAAATAATCAGGTTTGTTTGTTTTCTCTTTTTTAATTTTGTACGCAGACCACAGGTCAGGAAAAGACCCCAAAGTAACCAATTGAATTGAAACTTTTTCTGAACACTGTTGTCATACCAGCATAGGTTAATGATAATCATACTGATTTTTTATTTTCTCGTTAGATTGTATGTTTACAACATTGAGCAACGTCAGCATCGTGAGTTTACGTTAAAATATGAGATGCATGTAAATAGAAAGATACAAATATAGTAAAAAATCACACTTATTACAACAAGACCTTCAAACAATTACACACTAACACTCAAAACAGCATTGTCACATGGAATCATACTCATACCTCACTACATTTTTATTATATTGGAATTTCATTCTGTGGCTGTCAAAAAAATCATTTATAGAATAAAAACACTTTTGTATTAGATACGATTTGAGAGATTGAGGTTGAGATTGTTTTTTAGGTTTTGGGGGAAAAGAGGGTTAACTTGGAAAAAGCCAAGACAAAACATATGATGGAAGAATATCTTTCAAATAATCTTTAACTTCTACTAACATAAAAACAAATATACCTATTCTTGCCAATTTTTACATTAATCGGATTCGAAATAACGAAGAAAACGCATTCAAAAAATAATTTATATCGAACATTATCTCAACGGGTATACGTGGGGCAAGTAGACCAACAGGTTACATTATGAAGATTATGAAAGAAGCGGATAAGTTTTTTCTTTGTCATAGGTTTTTTTAAACTTCTGTAGTGATCGAGAATCTGTAAATATATAAAGTGAGCGGACAGATTATTGTTTTTGAATTGTATACATATCTCACCTCATCTCACAACGCATACTGCGTTTTTCTGGCAAACATTTTTTTCATCAACATCGAAACTTGATACAAAATCATTGTTCCCCAATTAAGGCTATACATGAATGAAAGTAGGATGGCAAAAGCTCGAAGCTAACTTTTCAGATGACCCGTGCATTTATAGATGTGAGACAGTTATTAATAAAATTCGCATGTCTCCATGTTTCTAAGTATTTCTCTTCCTATCAACAGAGTTATGATCACGCAAGACCGTCCCCCATTCATAATACCAGAAGCTGTTCGGTTGCTACTACCCGTGATTTACATATTCCCTTTAAAAACAAATCAATAAGCCACCAAAATGTGGACTATATTGGTCCAAAAGTTTTTAGTCAAATTCCCGTCCAAATCAGAGAGCTTTAGCTTTTTAATTTCAGTTTATTTAAAGCCAGGCTCGCCCAGAAATGTTTAAACTGTAATATATGTTCAATATTAACTTAATATATCAATGCGAGTAATTGAAGTCATCTGTTTTGAAGTCTAAATATTTTCTTTATCTATTATCTATTGTCTATATGTATCTATTGTCTAAAATATAGTACAGTTTGACTGCAGTTTGTTGAGTTTTTGGAGTGGTAAGATCGCCCTTGTGGTGCCCCGTCCAAATGATCCTAATCTTTCATCCTTAGCCTTAATTGGGGAACAATGATTTTGTATCAAGTTTAGATGTTATGAAAAAAAAGTTTGACTACACACTTTTAATTTCTTATATTTTATTAGTTGGCTCACACACAAGGATTTGTTTCCTTATATGAGCTTCACACATAAATCAAGAAGTATTATATATAGGGTCCAGCAGTTATATATTTTTTATTATCACTAGGAAAACGCGGGATGCGCGTTGTTAGACGAGCTTAGGGGTATAGAAATCTAGAATGAAAAATAATTTGTCAACCCAATCTACATCTACAGACCTTGGATCACTCCAAACGTTCAAAAACCTTACGAGAATCAGTTATGTCACGGCCTTCCTCTTCATTCATTTCAATCGTTTTGAATTAATTGGTGACACTTGTTGCTATAGATTTAATTGGTTCCCGTAATAGCCTAAATTGATGGGAAAATGCTTTATAAATGCGTTTTCTTCGTTATTTCTCATCCGATTGATGCGAAAAATCTCTCAAAATGTGCTTAATAGTTTCCTTTATATTCGGCGAAAATTTGAGAGGTCTTGAAAAATTTTGATTTTTCAAGTATTTTCCTCCGGGTTATTCTAATGGGGATTTTTGAAATTTCTAAAATTCATTAAAAAAAAAGTTACCACCCGATAATGCCACAAAACTATACAGATCTAAGTTAGATGAGGAACCATGACGAAAAAAAGTTTGAAGTTGATAGCTGTAGCCGTTTGACCTGTGGAGAACCGAAAAAAAAAAAAAAAAAAAAAAAAAAAAACATAAAAACGAACACCAATTTTTTTCAGTATGTCAAATTGAATCCTCGCTAAAGCTCGTCTAAAAATATATTATTATTATTTGTATGTATTATATAGTTATGTCCGATATTATGATATTATGATAAAAGTAAATTCATCAATTGTTCATCATTTGTATGTACATGTGTGTGAATAAATTGAAAATTAAAAAAAAAAAAAAACATGATAGGATGGTGAACATAACGTTCAAAGATTTATTATTGTATTCATTTCAGAATAATGGTTCTCTATACCCTCTCATAAGTCACAAAATTCAACTAGAAATATTTTGATGAATTCTAAAACTGGAAAACTGAACCATTTTATCAAAGTAATATAGATAGGCTATTGGTGAACAAAGGAGCAACACGAACATCTTAGCTGCTATCAAATTAAAATTAAGAAGCTCAGTTTAGTTGTTCAACGTTGACTAGTGGCTGTTTTTTAATTGATGGTCAGCATGATTATCGAGCTTATAATGTGTGATTCTATGATAAATCAGAATTAAATAAGAAAAAATAATAATAATAATTTAAAAGAATTGAAAATACATAAAAAAGAGAAAATGGTAAAAAATAACTTTTCTGTCTATAATGACACTTGTCTGTGGTATATTTGCACCATAAACGAAAGATATAATACTGATACATGTCACGAGACGTTCAAATAAAACTGACCCCCACTTTCACCCCCACAGCTCTATTACCACTCTCTTCTAACCCCTTTACTTGAAGCATAGGTCTATATTATAGTACCACTACAGATCACTGTAGATAGAGTAACAGGCATGCTGGATTGTGCTGCTATACCGCGCTGTCACTTATAGGTCCGTTCATTCAATGGCAAGCATAGGTACAATTGCAGATATTCGGAATAATAATAATAAAAATGATAATAATATGAATGGAGATGTGCACGGGGATTTGTACTTGTTTATAGCCATAAGAGTGAGGGTTGTACAGTTTGGACCATTATTTTGGAAAGTATATAATTTTGAATGTACTCTTTCGGATATATTTACACTTGGTTTTACGTTTTTGTGATATAGAATTAAGGTAAACATACAATATTTATCTGAAATTTGTTGAGTTTACCAATATTTAGTAACTTGAATTTTATAATACAAAATACAGAAATAATTGTAACGTATTTGAAATCAAGATTATTATTGGACTTGAGTTCGACTGAACAATAATATGAACATTTTGAATAATTTTAAATAACTTTACATCATGAAAATATTGTCAGATGGAAATTAAATATCAAGTGATAGACCTACAGAAAGATTAAAACACATAATATCTACTGAACATTCGATCCCTAGGACTTGGGACCTAGGACAACTGAACCAATGACTAAACAACGTCCTCGATTATTCCGCCTGATCGTGTTGGTAAAACCATCATCTTTTTATTATGTTCATCAAAATTACCATGAAAATGAATGGTATTTAGATCCACAGACACGCATAGTTCTTATTTCTTACACACGCACATGTCATGTTCTCGTGACCAACCTGTGCCCTGTAATTAGAATAGATACCTGTTATATGAACTGTTGATCATTCGTATTATAGGCTTCTTATTACTGGAAGCAATATTGCAAGGTGGATGTAAGTTTGGTAATGGTGGCAAAAGATAAACGACAACTACATTCTCAGATATGACCATCATTTAGTCACGGACATATACTAGGTGTTTAATATTTTAATGGAAAGAAGGCCGTCCCCTTGGCTCATTCAGCTAACGTAATGCGTTCGTAACTGAAATCAGTTTTAGGTTCAAGTCCTTTCACCTCTCATCATTTCATCGTTGCATCATCAGCCGCTCATTCATACCCAGGGCCGTCGTTAGGGGGTCTCGACATTTCACATTTCGACATTCCGACCCCCCCCCCCCCTCAGTGTAAGCTATCCTCCTTTAAAAATATATAATGTTGACCTACGAATAAACACACAATAGAATTTGATGAGTTGATGACTTATTATTATGAATAATTGTATCAGTATACACTCTACTACTTTACACTTCCTTTTTTATTTTCGATAATGATTCAATTATTAGATTCCGAAACTGCTAGTGAATCGCAAAAATCACTTGAAAAATGACCATATTTCAAAAAAATCACTGCTGGGAATTTTGATGGGAGAAATCGCGAAATAGCTTTGAGAATGTCCATAATGATAATACTATCAAAAGTAACTTTGGTACTGTCCATGGTGATTCAATCATTGCACTCCTAAACCGCTAGTAAATATCAAAAATTACTTAGAAAACGACATGGGTCTATTTCAAAAAATTCCCTGCGTGGCTTTGCTGGAAGAAATCGCAAAAGTATAGCTTCGAAAATGTCCATGATGACGCAAAAACTCAAAATAAACTAAAAAACTATACATTTTTAATAAGACTCTAAAACCACTCGTGAATCGCAAAAATCTCTTGAAAAAGGTCCATATTTTAAAAATTTCCCTGCGGGCTCTGCTGGGGGCTTCCGCCCCCCAGACCCCCTTTTCGCGCGTGGCAGGTGTCCAGCTGGGCGATCATTTTATTCATGTAACCTGTGCGCCCCCCCCCCAAAAAAAAACACAAATCCTAACGACGTCCCTGTTCATACCCCCCCAATAACTGTTTGTAGCGCCGTTGAGCAACATTTAAAAAACTGAAAAGAAGTGTAATTTAATTGGAATTATGATTATTGTGGACCTAACTCCCTAGCTCAATCATCCTAGCTAGGGTATATATATATATATATATATATATATATATATATATATATATATATATATATATATATATATATATATATATATATATATATATATATATATATAAAGATATATATATATATATATATATATATATATATATATATATATATATATATATATACATATATATATATGTATATATATATATATATATATATATATATATATATATATATATATATATATATATATATATATATATATATATATATATATATACCGGCACAGTAGCTGAGTGGTTAGCGCACTTGCTTCGTGTGAACCGGGAGGTGAAGGGACATATCGGACCCGGTTCGATCCCCGCCACCGTCCATCTTTACAGGGTTTTTCGTGGTTTCCCTCTGCAGCCTAGGCTAATGCCGGCATGGTTCCCACAATATAGGCCACGACCGCTTCCTTCCCACTATCCTTCCCATTACCCATAAAACCTTTATCTCATCATCCCATCATCTCATTAATCATTCATCCGACGCCAATAGATCTCAGTCATCATTACAGTTCGTCGTTAAACTCAATATAATATATATATATATATATATATATATATATATATATATATATATATATATATATATATATATATATATGTATATATTGTAGACATATTATGTTTAGCGACGTTTACTCTACTGATGACTACGATCTATAATTGACGTCGGTGAATAATATATGAAATGATGGAATGATGAGATGAAAGCAGTGAAACTGTGAAAGTGAATGGACGTTTACAAAAAACCCATATGCCTTACGCAGGACTAGAAGCTAGAACCCAAGTCCAACAGTGACTTCAATTTCTAAAGCGGTGCCTTAGTTCACTGAACTACTGCGGGTAGCATATTGGGATTATATCTCTGAAAATAGTTTGAAGAAATGAGTAAACCCTTTACGAAACAGATGGCACGAGTGTAGTTTGTGGCCAATTCATTGAGAAGTTAAAAGCAAAACATATAGTCTATGACAGTGTTGAGTATAATGACCTTTTAAAATGAACGCGTTCGCGCGAACGCATCGTATTTTCTGAACTTATCAATGAACGCGTTACATTTACAGTCGACGATCTTGAACTTTCTTCACGTTCGATTTTTCGATAATCTTTAACCCAAAACCAACCCGAGTCCCAGGTTCTAGCCATGAGACCAATGGTGAAGGACTCGGTGATGGAATAAAACGTTCATTTAAAAGTTCCTAATTTTAGATCACTCACAAATAACAACCCTATTTGACACGATCGCACTATCCGTAGGCCTACATACCCGTACAAATTCAGAATGAGATCGACTATCTTACGGTCTATCCCGAATGTATAAATAATATTCCCTAATCGGGATTTCGTCATATGATCACTTGTCACCAGGCAAGCCATATATTAATTTTGAACTCTTTTTTCCCCATATAATTTCAAGGTGAATTTTTGAACGAACTCATGTTTTTGTTATGTGAACTTGAACTTTACAGCAAAGTCACGAAAACGAACGTTGAACTTCTCAAAAGATCGATTTATTCAACATGAACTGAACTTTTTAAAAGTTCTTTTCATAAGGGAACTTCCTCAGCACTGCATGGTCTATGAGATGACACAACCAACATATCAAGTTGAAAGGAAATACAAGAAAGATGAACTAATTTTTGTAATAAATCAAAATCTTATTTCAATATATTTATACATTCTTAAGTAGGCCTAATTGTGATAAGTAAAATCTCCATACGTCTCTCGCACGAAAATTATACTCCCAAGTTCCATTTCAAAACACTATTTCAAAATCTATATATTTACTTCAAGTTCAAGGCTTACAATATAACTTGGTTCGATTGGAAGTCATTACAAACTGTTTTTATCATTTTTCATTGACTGTCATAATAATTGACTCTTTTTCAGACTTCGGTCCTCCATCAGTAAACGAGTGAAAAAGAAGGCAGTCCAATGGCCTTGGAACTGACACGACAGCAACCGTGTTTTTGACGCTTTTGAGAAGTGGATGAATCCTGGATATAAAAGCGAAGTACATGCTATTGTTGGAGCAAACCGTCCGACATATCTGTGTAACAAGACGTGAGTTAGAATGTTGCTTATGAACAGTGGCCTCATAGTCCTTGTGTGCAGTACACTGGTTTGCGTAGGTGTTGCGAGAAAAATACGTAAGTTAAATTTATATGGAGTTTTCCAACAATTCAATATTAATTATATATATATATATATATATATATATATATATATATATATATATATATATATATATATATGTATATATCTATATATATATATATATATATATATATATATATATATATATATATATATATATATATATATATATATATATATATATATATATGTATATATACTTTTCACAGATAAACCCAATTTCGCAATCAAGGAACTAAAGCTTTCTACTAAATGGGAAAGACATATTTTTATCAAATGAAACTGCAGAATTCAATGTAAACAGAACGATTTTTTTATTTTTTATTTATTTTATTTTTTATTTTTTTTATTTATTTCAGAGATTGAATAATGATGTTCATTTTCATGGGATCGTTTATTATTATCAGTGTTGTTGACCGAGTGAATGAATCATTAAGTTTCTTAAATTATTTATACAAATGCTCCAAAACTAAAACACTCTCCATGACTTAATGTAGGCCCGATACCAAAGCATTTTCATTATATTTTAACAATATAATTAAGTTTATATTTGCTACTTTTTCAATGTAAATTTGACTAACATTCCATTATATTGTAACAATATAATTAAGTTTATATTTGCTACTTTTTCAATGTAAATTTGACTGACATTATTCTCAAAATGTGTATTCTAATAAAGAGTAGGTCTACTCTATATAGACAAACAATTCGTTGGACACAGCCAAAATAGTTTTTGAATTACTTAATTATTTGGATTCTCCTGGATGAGTATTGTGTGTTGCATTTGAAAATAAATGCCACAATTTAAACAATAAAGCCCACTGCAACTTCTGTTGGTCAAAGCAATCGAAAGCATTTACAAATCGAATTATATATTGTTGTATAATTATATGATTGTTTGAATCATTGCGCTATTCCCACTCTTTTATTATTGTCTACTATCGACAATTAATTGACAATTATTTGACAATTAATTTTTATATAGGTATATGGCTGGAAAACCAAATCCCTGTTTTTCAATTCAATATGTTTACTTCTCAATTTTTCAATTTTATCTCTTGTATTATCATTATGTTCTTTATAACTTCAGTTTTAATAAGGTTCATTATTCAGATTAATTTTTTAGAAGCAAATAATTTAAAAAACATGGCTGTTCATTATCTAATTTACTTTTATGTGAATCTATCCCACAGTTGAACACTTTTAGGGTTTTGTGGATTCAAGTCCAGTGTCAATTTTATTTCGTCACCGCGGTATCTAATGATGAGCCTTTTGAAAAAAAAAATATATCATACATAATGATATTCAAAATATTCAATAAAACTTCGTCTCTTTGTACAGCCAAATTTTGATTCTTCCATTTAATTAGACCTACAGCATTTTGAATTGATTCCTCATCTAACCATCTTGCTACAGTATTTGGTTGGACTGGCGATTAGACTTGGAGAGGCAGGTTAAATTGAATGAATAATATTTTACGAAATGTAACTTTGACAACTTGACTAATTTCAATACGACTAAGGCATTCTACAACCAAATTGTATTAATATTGTATGTGACTGATACTAGTTTGTTTTTAGCCTCTTATATCAAGGTATGTTCGAGAAACGACCCAAACCTCAACGCATGCGTATTGAAGAATGGAAGAGAAGCGCTAAGTAGCGGCCTGCTCATCACTGGTAAGTTCCCGACGCAATCAACGGCCAATGAAGTTAAACTTAAATGAACTTTAAACTTAAACTTGAATTTAACATGAACTTAAATTTTACATTGATTTCAATTTTCAATTATTGTGATTTATAGCAAGATCGTTTCCAAATCTCTGTCAATGTACTCAATACTCTGTCTATCTTTAGTATTTATAAGTAGGCCTATAACTGTAATGAAACAAAATTACAATAGAGACCTATATTTGTTCTTGATATAAAATAACAATAGGATTGAATTTTAGGGCACCTAAAAATAAATATTGGAAGATAACTCCAGGTTGACATTTAATTTTCAAATTAATTATACAATACAATTAAAATTCACTAACGAATCGAAACAACAACAAATTCATGATTATAATAATTCAATCAGTCCGTATTTCGATTTTGCACCATTTTAATTTTAATTTGTATAAAAGTAGATCTATATATAAGTTATTGTTACGATTTACTATTGTCATTCAACGAAAAATATTTGTCTTTATAGTCGAATGCATCTTGTGATTGCAGGTGATCGTAAATACAACATACCCGTGTTGGACCCGCTGCAAATTGAAGAGTTGATAATTGAACAACAAGGCGTCTCGATTAGACATACTGACATGGCCATAACAGGCATTAAAGACGTAGAATTCAAGGATGCGCGGTAAGCAATTATATAATATATTTGTATTATTACCTACATCAAAAACTTGAGACAAAGTCATTAATAATTGTTTCTCAAATAAGTAGGCGCTGATAAATAGCCACCGAGCAACTCTATAAATAACATTATTCATATAACTTTCCACTTATTATACGTTCATTCATTCATTTATGTTCAGTATCTTTCGGACGGACGGGGCACTCTAACCACCCCAAAAAGAATTATTAACCATAACGTAACTCTTTTAAAACTGTAAATTGTTAGTTAGAACGTTTAGGGAAATTGAAAAGATAAATCAATAATTTGAGTTGGAGAAAGGAAGACAATATCCCACCCAAAACCGTGCCGGGTAAAAAGTTGAAGCCAAGGCCTGAAATATTTTAGCAACTATAAAAACTCATTCATATAAAAGTGTTGAAACAAAACTGTATGTCAGGTGCAACCTTTAATTATCCATCAATATGACCTTATAAATAACGAGAAACACTTGACTCATTGCCCCCCGGTCCATGCATGTCCCTATATTTCAAAATATCGTTCCCCATCAACTTGATAACATTTAGTATAGGTAGTGATTAAGAGAACTTAATAATATAGGCCCACATTTGACACTAATAGGCCTATTGCTATATTGTATAATAAAAATGTTATTGGGCTTAAAAGTTTATCTGTATACGTCCTCATTTTTGAAGTATGCATTCAAACCAAATTCGTATGGCATATTTAAATATGTATCAATGAAAAAGGCTGTATTGGGATAATGGATGATCATGCTGCATACATGCAATTTTATACCAGTAATCAGTATTATTATCCTCTTATATTTCTCACTGGGAAATGTCAGTTCTGTGTATCTTGTCTTCCATTTTGCATCTTTATATTTCGGTTTTCGGTTTCAAAGGGTTGACTTGAAGAAGAAGCACCAGGAGTTTGACTTTGTCCTTCCACTGGTCGAACTGAAAGCCAACTATAAGATAGCGGGTCGGATACTTGTGCTGCCCATCGCTGGTAACGGGACTGCCAACGTTACATTGAGTAAGTGATTGGTAAGGAAGTAGTGAGGTGAGGGAGTATAGTTTAGGCGATGAAAACAAAAGGGAAAAATTGATGAGTGAGAAAGGGAGGAAGTGAAGTTCAAAATAGAAATAAAAGGAGAGTTAAAGTGAGGGGGGAAGTACCCGGAAAGATGACGAGAGAGAGGATTTATTTATTATTTATTTCGGGTTCAACAAAGCTCTGTAATGATAAGAAAGATCTATTGGCGTCGGTGTATGATAAATGACGTGATGGAAAGATGAGACGGAAGGTTATTTCATAAGTTGTTAAAACTAATGAAAAGTGTTGGACGTCCAGGTGAAGAGGAAGTTGGAAAAAGAAAGTTGATGTGGAAGAGATGGATGTTGGTGGAAAGATAGAGAGAAATGGCAAGGATCATAGTATATAGGACGAAGAATAGTGCGCCCTAGCTAGACAATTGTTTATGGTTTTGATCTGTGATTATATTATGTGGCCATTATATCATAAGGCCAATTGTCATGGCCTAATTATATTGGTTATTTTACTATAGGCAAACGCAGCATGTGAGTTATAAGATGAGCGAGATATCTGAATAAGGTATAAGAGTCGTTAAAGTAGATCTACCTTTGCTACTTTATCGACTCTGGTATTCTGCACACCTTGATGCATACAAAAATACTTAATTGTTGGGCAAATATCGAATCTAGAAAAGCAGTGAATCTTGGCAACATAATTGACCACTAGTGATAGGCGTGGCTAATCACCAAAGCCACCTGTATCTATACTTCATGTGGGAATTTAGAGATACTCTGATGGGTCAATGTGAAATTTCCCACATAACGAAGCCCATTTGATTGGATGTTCTGTTTTGTGACGTTTATGGGCGGGTCAATCACTAGTCGTCAATTCTGCTTCAAGACAAACAATCGTAACCACAGCAATACAGCGAACTGGTGGACAACCAAACATTCGGATTGGTCAATTCCAACTGGTAGACATTTGTTGTCTGTCTCTTGTAACAATGGGTGACGTCACTTGACAGAAGCCTATAATTCGAAATGGCTTACAAAATGCAGATAATGTGTATCATTCATGTGTACACACTCACAGAACATTTTATTTTATTTGGAAATATTTTATTTTTCAAATTTTCTTGCCCAGCCTGATCTCATGGGGTTTTTAGAAACTTTGAGATGATATTTCTCAAAATCGGTTCAACCGATTAATTCCCAAAACTATACACTTCCAAGTTGGATGAGTTTGCCCGTACAAAAAAAGTTTCATGTTGATCAGTCAAACTCTGCGACCTGTGCAGTGCTTACAAACAAACAAACAAACAAACAAAAATAAAAAAAACACAGACAAAGCTCTATTAGAGTGGGATAGAGACTTCGCTGTCGCTCATCTAATTATTGGAAATAATTGGATGAGCATTAGCGAAGCCTTTCATCCCACTCTTAAAGAACTTTGTTGTTGTTTTATTGTGCGCACTGCACAGGTAACATGGTTTCACTGATACACACGAAACTTTTTCTGGACACCGAAAACTTATCCAACTTTGAACAACCTAGTTTTGAGGTCAAGTCGGTTGGACTATCATTTAGAAAACCATCTCGAAATTTTGAAAACCCCGTGAGATTAGGTTGGATTAGGCCGGATGTAAAAGTTTTGAAAAACAATCTCATGATACATATTGTTACGAATCTCCATACATTGAAATCGGACAGGCCGTTTTGAAGAAAGTAATTAGATGAGCGATAGCGAAGATTCCATCACACTCTTATAGAGCTTTGTCTGTGTGTTTTTTTTTAAATTTATTTATTTGTAAGCACTGCACAGGTCGCATGGTTTGACTGAGCACTAAGCCTTTTTTTTTGTAAGCGCAAACTTTTAAAACTTGGAACTATATAGTTTTTGGACTGAATCGGTTGGATAGATCTATCATGTCAAAGTTTCTAAAAAATCCGTAAGATTTAGGTTGGGCAAGAAATTTGAAAAATAAAATCTCTCCAAATGAAATGAAATTTTCTGTGAGTGTATACACATGAATGATCCACATCATCACCATTTTGTATGCAATTCGAACAAGCCGTTTTGAAGAAAAAAATTGAATCAACTATTTTTATTCATCAAATACATAGAAATAATAGCAGAGCTATGTTGACAAGATTCACTGCTTTCTAGATTCGATATTTGCCCAACAATAAAGTATGTTTTATATGCGTCAAGGTGTGTAGAATACCAGAGTCGATAAAGTAGCAACTGGTAGAACTACTTTAATGACTCTTATTAGATGAGCGTATGCGAAGATTCCATCCTACTTTTATGGAGCTTTGTCTGTGTTTTTTTCTGTTTTTTTGTAAGCACTGCACAGATCGCAGGGGTTGACTGATCGACATGAAACTTTTTCTGTACAGGCAAACTTATCCAATTTAGAACTGTAAAGTTTTTGGAATCAATCGGTTGGACCAATTGTGAGAAATATCATCTCAAAGTTTCCAAAAACCCCATAAGATTAGGCTGGGCAAGAAAATTTGGAAAATAAAATCTCTCCGAAAAACAATTTCTCTTAATGTATACACATAAATGATACACATTATTACAATTTTGTATGCAATTCGGATCAGCCGTTTGGGAGAAAATAATTTGATAAACGGTTTATATTCATCAAATAGATAGAAATAAAAGCAAAATGATATTGTCAAGATTTACTGCTTTCTAGATTCGATATTTGCTCAACAATAAAGTATATTTTATATGTGTCAAGGTGTGTCGAACACCAGAGTCGATAACGTAGCAAAGGTAAGACTACTATCAACGACTCTGTCTATACGTTATTCAGATATCTCGCTCATCTTACAACACATGCGCTGCGTTTGCCCAGTTTAATGAATAGGAAACAGCGAGGGGCTGACAACTCCTGAAATCTGGTGTACACTTGTCATGAAATCTTCCTGAAATTCCTTGAAATCTGAAATCAGGTGCACACTAAATTTACCAGTTGTTTACCCCTCTGGAAACAGTGCTTATATATTCTACATCTTGCTCACACCGGCAGGCAGTCAGGGTTTCCACCAAGGTGTGTTGAGAATTTTCGAGTGTATTTCATATGTCACGGTGTGGAGAATTTTCACGCAGACAATTCATATAAATATCTCGCTCATATTACAACCGACA
This sequence comes from Brachyptera risi, assembly GCA_964007535.1. Taxonomy (NCBI): domain Eukaryota; kingdom Metazoa; phylum Arthropoda; class Insecta; order Plecoptera; family Taeniopterygidae; genus Brachyptera; species Brachyptera risi. The sequence goes on along the minus strand of OZ023330.1, from coordinate 29,456,995 downwards.
ACGCATACGTTGCGTTTGCCTATAGAAATAAAAATTATTATTCCCAGTAAAATATAAAAATATGTACTTGAACCAGATGAATTTCTTTCGATAAATATATTTTTCTTCTTTTCAGAGGGTGTAAAAGTCACGCTCAAGAATGACTTTGAATTAGTAAAAAATAAGAAAAACGGTCTTCTCTACATTGATATCAAGAACACCACGTTCACGACCGGGCCAAGTCACGCGACTATTTTCTTGGATGGTCTGTTTAACGGCGATAAGCGACTAGGTAAACCGACTGCAATAATATAGATCTGTTTAACAATATCTGTTGTGATGTTCCAGTCATATATAAGAAATGCATTTTTTACAAAACCATCCTCAAATAACCTAGCTGTAAATGGAGGTCGTGATAATAAATCTGTATTATCATCATTAATTTTATTTCGAATCTTTAATATTTTTCTACTGGCTACATGGTTTTAAAGATGAGTATAATATGCATCTGAACTATCTGGAACAGAGCATTTTAGATAATTTTAAAGATAATCAACGGATGCTCATCCGTTTATCTTAAAGAGCACGCTTTCGGAAATGCTATATTTTAAATGTATTTTCTTTTTCCACGTAGGTGATAACATGAACAGGTTTCTGAACGAAAATTGGCAAGATATTTACACCGAGCTTGGTCCGGCTTACGATCTGGCACTAGCTAAAATAGCCGATCAAATCTACAGCGGACTCACGAACGTGCTCGCTTACGATGATTTGTTCCCGGAAAAACTTTAGGACTGCTTTGACCCGCTTACAGCGTATACATACATGATCAGGTACCAGAAGCGCACCACATTCATCAAAAGACACTTGGCAGTTTTAAATAAATCAATAAGATTGTATTCTACTTTTAGAGATAAGTAATAAAAATGATGGTTGTAATTTTATATTATGTTTTCCCCATTTCCGATGCGAACAAATGAATATAGTTCTCAAATTCACGTAACAGGACCCTTATTCTCGAGATTACGAGATTATGAGATGAGATTATTTAGGTGGAATTCTGGTAATCTCACTGAAAATGCTATGAAAATACCATAGCATAATAATCTCATCTCATAATCTCATCTCATAATCTCATAATCTCGAGAATGACGGGCCCAGGAGTGATCATTTTTGTATTTGACCATCAGCATTTTGTATGATGGTATCTAGAATATAGAATAACGGATAAAATATAGTTTTTATACTCAGGCCCGGTATTACCAACTCTAGTTAGCCTTTATTAATTGAGAGTTGGTGCTGAAAAAAAATAGCATGGGTAACCATGGTGATAACCACTTCAAGCTGCCAGGTATAGCTACTTCTAAGTTGGTAATTCCTGCACTTAGACTGTATATTAATTATTTTGTAGTCATTTGAACTTTCAACACAAAAAATCGGTTTTTCACTCCAATTATAAAATGTTTGAAATAATCTATATTAACAAAGTTAACAGTTATTATCCTCTCTCAAACGTTTCAAGGTATTTTTTTTTTTTGTGAATTCAGCTCAAATAATAATGTTCGACCAGCACTGGTAGCTCAGTAGTAAAGCGCTAAATGTCGGAAAGGTTTTCACAATAGGCTCCCTTTCACTGTCCTTCCATCACCTAAGAAATCAATTCATCACATCATCCCATCATCTCAATAATCATTCATCCGACGATTCAAGTTATCACTAGGAAAACGCATTATGTGTTGCGGCGTTGATGGATGAGCTAGAACATATCAACCTATCTTTGGATTGGTTATTATATATATCCACCTTGAGATCCAAACAATTACGTCACTGCCATCCTATTTCCTAATTAATTTCTATGATGATGAAGAAGGCTTTGTTTAAATCTTTTCCAAAACGGCAGATTTGATTTGACTGAAAGTTCGAAATAATGTGTATATGATCATTATATTGAAGTTCCCTGGGAATTTCAATTCTCTCGAATTTTCGAATTTTTTTCTTTGCGACTTTTTTCCTCTGGGTTATTATTATGGGATTTTTGAAAACTTTGAAATGAGTTTTCTCAAAAGTGGTTCAACCGATTGCGCCTCAAAACTATACAGTATCAAATTGAATAAGGGCACTTGTGTATGTCAAGTTTCAACTGATTTTGAATTTTCGTTTGACATGTGGAGCGTGAACAACAACAAAAAAACGGGCACTTTTTTTTCGAGTATGGTGAAATTGAGTCTTCGCTTCGCTCATCCAATAAATGATACACATCTTCACAATTTTTATGCAATTAGAATAAGTAGAATAAGTATCGAATGATAATATCACAAGTAATAGGCCTATCACAAGTCTTTCCGATACAACAGTCAAACAGGCACGGCATCCCGCATCGGGGTGTCAAGCCCAACCTCACCCCACTCGATTGGTCACCCAATCGCCAAGTTATGTTGCATGATGTAGGGGGAGGGGGGAGGGGGGAAGGGGGAGGGGTATAAGAAAAGGAAGCGGATTTTTAAATTAAGTTTATGAGAAAAGTGATGAGGTTCTGTGACGATGTTACTATTGTCGATATTATTGTTAGTTTGGTCCCTAATTATTTTTGCCGAAATACAGTAATTTATAGATGAAGCTCTTAAAGACGATCTGGGGAAGGCTATAAGAGTTATATATATTTCTTCATACTTCGTCCAAGGCGGCAAATGGAAGATTCTACGGAAAAAAAAGAGGACGACATAAAAGGGTTGAAATGGCATAGAGGCGAATTCGAAAAGAGGACGGGTGAATGTAAATGAGTTTTAAATAACGTCTCAAATGGAGCAGCCACGAAACCTACCTCTGATGTGAATGAGTATAGATTCATGCGTCATACGGACCGAGTTCAATTCAATTCAATTCAATTTATAAATATTTTTATTCTTCAACTTATTCACAACAGGATAACAGGAAAACAATACAAACAGTAATAAGTGAACCAAATATTTACATGTGGGTTAACATTGTAAAATCAAAAAAAAGGAGAAAAGAAGAAGAAGCCCGCGTAAGAACTAATTTCTTGTGTGCGGGCATTAGTGGCAAAAGTTAATATTCATATTGGCGAAAATATAATAAATAATACTTCAATCCTATTGCATTGTTCTTGATTTTCCAAGTGTAGATAATGGAAAAAATACAAACATATATAATTATAAATACATAGAAACCAACTCGAGAAAATATAACAAAACAAACATAAAATTAGTTGAATGAAATAGAATAATTCATAGATCAAGACACAATATGTAGTCATACGTAACGTAATGAATGAGTAGTAGAGACAACGTGCATGCCAAAATAGATTACAAATGAGCAGTAGTTGATTTCTTTGTTCATGTGGGACTACCAATTGATTATTATCAGAGTAATACAAAACAGAATGAAAGAAAGAAGGGTCAACACCCTTGGATGACTATATATCCTTCAATGGTCGGTACCCCTGGGCGTCTGGAACTCCATGCCACCTTGGTGTTCCGGTCAATATTGTTTTACGATTTAGCACAAAGGTATTAAAATATACATCTTACAAACCCATCCAATTAAATATCAGTTCAGATTGGGATAACTTGACCACATTATAATTCGGTGTCAATTAAATCAAGAAAAATCCTGAGAAGAATGCGTCTTATAATAAAAATGAAAATATGATAACCAAGGTACAAAAATACCGTTGGAAACCAAAGGTATTGGAAGCTGATCCCCTTATTATCGCTTAATCAACAAATTTATTCAATTCGTAAAACCAGACCTAACTGTATCTCAAATACTGAGATAATTATGTACTGTTAAAAGATGGCTCAGCAGTCATAAATAAATGAAGGTTCCTTCATCTGTGGCCAAGTGTGACGTTTCAACATTTAATTGAGGTTTTATATACCCATTATACATACAATATATGTATATATATATATATATATATATATATATATATACTGTGAAAGACATAATACTACACAATGATATAAAAATGATGCCATAATTCCTTGAAAATCTACATCATCATGTATTTATAGGCCTTTTATATATATATATATATATATATATATATATATATATATATATATATATATATATTTAATTATATATATATATATATATATATATATATATATATATATATATATATATATATATATATATATATATATATATACAATACATATACTATGTATATCAATTATATTATATTGAACAGCTCAATATAATATAATTAATATACATAGTATATATGTATTGTGTTGAATTGTTTCTTTATTTAAAAACGATTGGAATTATCCATAAGAATTATCAACTTATATATATATATATATTTATACATAAATTATGATTTTCAAGGCAGCCATTATGTGGTATTATGTCTTTCACAGTATAAATTTGCCTCTTTTGGATGAATTTGCGGTAAAATCTATACAGTTTATGTTGCATATCATTTTCACATAGCTAGATAAGACTTTTCTAGTTATATTCCTGTGGGAATGGTAAAATCGAAGGTTATATTCATTCAAATTCAATTCATTTCAAAGGTATTGAAGAGATCTGTGGTTTATTCTGTATAAGTATTTGTGATATCTCATTCCGTCCAAAGCTATCAACAAAAGAACAATATTTCACTAAATCTTCTCCCATGCGCTCCAAGTTCCATTTCTTCTTGCCAATAGATTATCCACAATAATTGCTAGAAAGTTATCGCTATACATTCTCCTTCTCCAAAATATCCAAAAATATCCAAAATAGCCCCCCCAAAATATCCAAATTTCCATCTCGTGAAGAGTAAATTCGATTACCAAGTTCTTGAAAATAGCATGTACCGGTACTTTCCGGGTCCAATCGACCGTCCATAGCTAGCATCAATCTCTATACCGCATTCTGGAGATCAAGGTTCGATTCTCACCATGGTGAATCTACTTGAGGGTTTTATTGGGTTTCCTGTCATCAAAGTTAGTTGAAGAAATACAATAAATAAGTAACTAACGGTTAAATGTAAATACATTCACCAGCACATAAAATACACTATCCTAGGTCGGGGACCTTCGAATTGCTGGCAGGCGCACGTCAGTTCAAACTATGACAAAAAATGGATTTCAATCAAGAAATAAGTTTAGCGATACCCTAACAGATGGAAACTAGTTCTTATAAACCAAACCACCCAGGAACATTGACCTCGTTTCCTGAAAACTATCCCGATTGAGATGGGTATAAATAAGCAAGATGAACGTGCACTAGCAACACTTTGGAAGTGAGTATAAACATGGCCGGTAGCTTCACGTCGTCACTCGTCGTCGTCGTGATTCTAACTGTTTGTTGCGTGACAGCTGTGAAGTCAGAAAGGAGAGTTCGTAAGTGCCACAGTGTAGTGACGTTTGATAATCATAAACAAATAGCAATTGCCTTAGGTCTGTAAAAAACAAACAATGGTATAATTCAATTTTGTAATTATGGTTTTTGTTAATATAGAAAGTGCTGGTTGGAACCTGGGTATAGTTTATCCTCAAAGAGAGGCCATGCTGGATGACTGATAAAGAAATCCTACCCTTGATATTACAGTGTTGTCACAAGCATGTTTATTTTATTTATATTATACTTCAGATCTTGACCCACTTCACCCCCATAATGGCAAACAACTTTAAATTTAAATATTTATTATCAATTTGGAAGAATTTTTTAAATAATTATTAATTGAAATACTTTGTTGGGGTGAATCTTAATAATTATAATATCATTAACAGTGATGGGCGTCCATGCTAGGAAATGACATACATTCATAAATAATGAGCACGAATTGGTGGAAGGGGTGGAACAATTAAATGAGATTTTATCTCAGATTTTACTACCAGCAGACATTATCTTCACCTACACTTTCTAAAATAACGAAAACTATATAAGTTCGTAAAACAATGGTTAAGAGTAGGTCTATCATCAAGTCTCAGAATAAGGGACTAGGCTTCGTGAATGAATTATAGCAGTCCTTGGACAGAAAACAAGACGAAATTGCTGAAATGTGATTTTATCTTTTACCCTCTAACAGTATTTGTATCTTTGTATTTATTGCCGTTTCTTATGAAACACAATGTAAGAGTTGAGTGAACATTCGTCAGATATTGAAACATCAAAGTACACTCCACACTTTTCTCAGCTGTAGATGTTTGATTTGTTTATTTTGCGGTTTTATTGTACTTACCATTCATGTAAATAATTGATGTATTAGATGAATATGAGCAAAGAACTCCATTTTACTCTTATGGTACTTTTACCATTATCATTTTATGTACATTTAACAATTATTACAGTATAGTGTTTGATCAAATTTTTATAAGGCAGTTATAAGAAAAAAAAATTATAGATTATTCATTTCTATAATTTTATTTTCATAAAAAATTGTATAATAAAAAATCATATGACAGAAAAAATATGTGAGTATAATATTTTCAGAAATCTGTGGTGACCCTTAACACCATAAAATATTCACACCACAAGTACATGCTACAATTCATGGATATATTGTGTTTTCTTGTCTCATACTTAATGAACATGTTGAATATTTGTTTACAGCCTCATATGTAACACCATGCTCGAGGAACGACCCAAACCTCAACGAGTGCGCCCTTAGAAGTGGACGTATAGCAATAGCAAGCATTGCAACCAAAGGTGAGAGATAACATTTTTATCATTCTTTTTTTATAAGTATATATTTTATATTTTACATATTTTATAGTATAAAAGCATCTAATCTATAAAGGTGGTATTAGTAGACAAATGGACGAAAATAAATTAGGGTACCAAAATTGAAAAACTTTAATTAGTCATCATGCAATTTATTCCATCAACGTAGATTTATTGGATGAGCAAAGCAAAGATTCAATTTTACTGTACTTGAAAAAAAAATTGACTTTATTTTTGTGCTCCACTGGTCAAACAGTACAAATGTTATTTAAACTTGGCGTACACATGTGTCACTTAATTCTATATTGTGTAGTTTTGAGGAGCAATTCATTGCACCACATTGTGAGAAAAATCATTTTGAAATTTATAAAATGCTCACAAGAATAACCTTGAGGAGGAATTTTGAGAAAATTATTCCCTCAAATAAATTCAAATATATGCAAAATTTAAACATAGGCCTACACATTATTCATGAGTTTCATATGAATCAGATCAGCTGTTTTAGAGAAAATAATTATTATGTCATTTTTTAGATCAATTAAAATGCTATAAGAAGATCAAAAGGTAAACCAGATAGCTCGATAGTTGATTAAAAATCAAGCAACAAGTAGAATGGGGAGGCCGTGACTTGATGGTTTTCAAAATCAAAGTGTACTCATAGCTTTTCATCACATTTCACATTGATATCTAGCACAGGCTAGCTGAAATCCGAGTACCCCATGAGTTTATTTGAAAGATTCTTGTAAGCCATTGTTTAAAAAGATTAAAATATTATCACTACCATATATGTATATCTTTGCAGTAATTATGTTTGTTGTTGAATATAAGCATCTGACTGTTGAAGCCAACGATTATTATTATAACTCTTACAGTTGCGTATAAATGCACGGTGGCAAGTTTCATATTCTTAGTCACGACTGTTTGACGGCCTCCTTAACTTTCTGATGGAATTGTTTTATCCTTATTTCATACCCCTCAAATACACTTCTACTAAGCCCATTCCAGTCCTTACCTGTCCTATTCAAGAAAGAAAATGTGCCCACATCTAATCTAGCACCCTTTATAACTACCGCTCTATCATGACTTTGCCTAGCCGCATATCCTGACTCATTCCTTTCAATCAACCTATTCAACCCCCAGCTCCTTTCTCCTCTCATTGCCCTGAAAAAAATTACACATCCAATTCAATTTTCTCCGTTTTTCCAATTCCTGCCAGTCCAAGTCCTGCATCATCTCAGATGGACTTTCCAATATTCATACCCTTTCTCCCCTTTCATTCTCTAAACACCTTGACCTCCTAATCCTACCTGTAACCTTTCTTACTGCTATCCTCTGCACTCTTTCTACATCCCTTATTTCAACCACCCTATATGGATCCCATACCAAACTTGCATCTTCTAGCAGAGGACGCACTAACGAAAAGTATGCCATTTTCCTTAATCTCCGTACCTGTCCCCCTAAGCTGCCTCATTACAAAGTTTAATGCATTTATACCCTTCTTTCCTATTCGCTCAATTTGAATCCCCCAACCTAACCGTCTGTAAAATACTACCCCTAACTTTCCACTGACACGAGTGTCTTCCCTCCTACATCATACACTACATCTAGCCTTCCTCTCCTCCTACCAAAGGTGACCACCTTACAATACTAGACAAAATGGTGACCTTCGACTGAACAATGGCAAATTTAAAACCGGACCGGTGTGCATGGGCATCGAATTATTTGACTGTCTTCCAACAACTTTAAAATCTAAAGCATCTATCAAAGATTTTCAATGTGAGCCCAAGATATATTTACTAAATCAAGGTTTTTACTCTAAACTATAAAACTGATTTTAAAAATAATTGTTCAAGTATTAAGGAGAATTGACGTAGCATATTGATTTATAATATTAGATATAAAACCAATTTTATAGATTTAAATTTTCAACTAGATTAGGATAATATCATATGTTCTAATTAGATTTTATTATATATGTGACCAACGCATTAGATGTAATTTATTGTACTATAATCTACTGCTATGCTGGTAATGTGTACAATGTAATATGACATCCAATATCTGTGTGCCGATCAAGTTTTTGGAAATAAATCATCATTTTTATTATTATTATTATTATTGTTATTATATATTATATCACCTACACCGCTTATCTTACAAGTACAACGCATATGCTGCGCTTTCGTAGTCAATAAAAAGTAAAAAAATATGTACGGTACTCAAATATTGGATTAAGAATGATGACATTAGGTAATGTTTTAGTGCAGTGGTGTAGTCCTGGAAAAAGTTATGAAGTGAATGTGGGTAAGAGGGTACTGCTTGTGCTGTGTAAGATTCTTTTTTAATAGCATAATTTTCAAAGTTGTCCTAATGAGTATGAGGAGTTATAGCTGTAGTAGCTATTAGGTAGACATAACTACATTAATAATCAACCTAAAATGTCTGTATCAGAAACAGAACTTCTTCTTGAAATGATATTGTTTTGTTAACACTATTATTGTCATGGATTTTATTTTCACTTGTTGAATAGGAAGTGTAAGTGTTGTATTCATTGAATACAATAAATAAAAGTGGTTCACTTTATTCACATACCAGTATATTCATAATTGCAAGTGTAAACTAACTAGACCCTTTTTTTTCAAATTGCTAGTGAAACAGGCAGGCAGTTCATTATCATATACATTGTTTTCAACACCCACTACGACTTTTACACTTCGTTGAGAGTACAGTATAAGCATCCACTGCAGCTGCCACTACTGCCACTGGTTTTACGTATATATTTTCTACACAAAGAGATCAAATTCAGCTGTACCACATATATATTGACCATATAAATGATTGTAATATATATATATTAATAAATCCTGAAAATTAATGGCTGTACCTGCGCATACCCCGTTCATACAAAGTTAGTTTACGCAAGACCATAATAAAGGAAGTGGGTATATATATATATATATATATATATATATATATATATATATATATATATATATATATATATATATATATATATATATATATATATACATATATATATATATATATATATATATATATATATATATATATATATATATATATATATATATATATATATATATATATATATATATATATATATATATATATATATATGCCGTATATCTGCTTAAACCGCCGATTACACACTGGTCTAGTGTGGTTTAGTTCATTTTCCTCTGTGAATACAAATCTGAAACGCTTGTATCAAACAAGTACTCTATACTTATTATAATTGGATGAGCGAAGCGAAGACTCAATTACACTATACCAAAAAAAAAGTGCCTGTTTTTTTTTTTTTGTTTTTTTGTTTTTTTGTTCGCGCTCCACAGGTCAGACAAAAATTCAAAATCAGTTGAAACTTGGCACACACATGAACCCCTATCTGACTTGATGCTGTATAGTTTTGAGGCGCAATCGATTGAACAACTTCTGAGAAAACTCATTCCAAAGTTTTCAAAAATCCCATTAGAATAAGCCAGAGGAAAACATTCGTGAAAAATATTTCATCTGAGAGGATTCAAATTCTTAGAGAATTTCAATCTGATAATGATACACATTATTCCGAACTGTTACTCAAATCGGATCTGCCGTTTCGATGTAAAAAAATATATAATGTTATTTGTGTCAATTATTCAAAGCTATTAAGATACCTATTAAATAAAAGCAACAAGTGTCACCACTTGATTGTAAACGATTAAAACAAAGCCTTCTTTATTATTATATAAATTATTAATGTAAAATAAGATGGCAGTGATGTAATGGTTTGGATCTCAAGGTGTATATATATATATATATAATAACCAATCCAAAGATAAGTTGATATGTTCCAGCTCATCCATCAACGCGGAAACACATAACGCGTTTGCCTAGTGTTATATACAGTAATTGGAAAAAGGAGTATATAATGAAATATTTTCAAAATAAGACTAGTTTTGAGATTTTGTCAAATGTTTACTCATCACTTGATTTTTTTTTTCTCACAGGTGACAGAAAATATAATATTCCTGTATTGGATCCGATGCTAATCACTGCAGTCACTATACAACAAACAGGAATATCGATCAACAACACGGATATTGTTGTGACTGGGATGAAAGATGTTGATCTTACTGCAGTCAGGTGAATTATATTATGTTAATTGTTGCATCAATTTGCTGTACATACCTAGTACATAAACCTCAACATAGTTGTCAATTGTTTGTTTATTAGCAGTGCAGTAGTAACGTATAGTAGTTCTGTTTATTTTTAAATGCATCACATATGTAATGAATTTAATACAGTAGCGACTCTGTGTGTGAGGCAAGGGAGGCACAGCCTCCTCAAATTTGATGACCAAGGAGACATCACACCCTTCATCTCTCGGGAGGTTTCTAAAATCTCAACCTTCTGTTCACTGTGACAATTGTCAATATGATTAACAAAAGAAAGAGCGTAAATATATATTCCTTCTCCACTCACTGTTGATGAGTCTATTTCAATTGCTTGATTACTGAAATTGTAAATCCTGCAACTTAATTGACTTTCATTTGACAACTTACACAAGACCCTTCATTATTCTGCTCGGATCTTATTCCTACAATGCCGACCCACCCTTGCTACACCTACTCTAGCGCTGTTGAGGCTAGTTGGCTATAGTCATACGGTGAGGAGGCTGTCGGTTCAAAATCTCCAGCTTGATATAGACTAGGGGAGCGAAGAGTACGTTGCAATATACCGGTACCTATCTCTCTCTAACCAACCGAGAAAAGTTCTATGAAGTATAACCATATAGTGTTCGGTAAGGGAGGCTACGGGAATGCTTGGGCCACAACTGCACTAGATACCTTTTAGACCAGCTCATGCACGATCAGTGAGAGCACAGAGTACGTATTAATTTGTGACAGCAGAGCGAATTGTCTCGTGCAAGAAGCAAACCTTATTTGGCTAATCTAATTTATACTATAGGCCTACATTATTATAATAATTGAGTGATGTAAAATGTTCGAGCATTTAATTTTTCAGAATATTCTGTGGTATTATGTAGGTGTTTATACTGAAAGACTTTTATGTAATATTATGAAGGTGTTTATACTGAAAGACTTTTATCTACGGCAAAAAATTATGGTCACAGACAGCGCAGTCCTGGTGTTGAAGACCATTAATTTCAAATAATCAAAATGGGGTGGTAAGATCGCCCTTGTGGTGCCCCGTCCAAACGATCCTATCTTTCATCCATAGCCTTAATTGGGAAACAATGATTTTGTATCAAGTTTAGATGTTATTAAAAAAGAAAAAAGAAAAAAAAAAGAATATTCTCAAGAATATTCCCGAGAATACTCTCATGATGGAGCATATTTCATAAATGAGTTTAAAGGGTTTATCAATAACTTTTTTGACTTTTTATTTTGACTTTTTTTTTTACACATTATATAATTATGATTTATGTTATCATAGGTCTATATATATAAAAATATAATATAAAAATATCACATATATGTGTGTTATTGACTTATTGTATCAGCTTCATGTCTAACAATAGTTCTCTGTACTCAAATCATTTATAGGTAACAGGTTATCAAACAGTATGATTGAGTATAATCAATACTCAAGCACTTACAGCAAGTACTTGCTATTAATATCATCTAGAAATGAGAAAAAAAAAGCTGAGCGAGCATAGCGACGACTCAGCTGCACCGTACACGAAAAGAAACTCAATTGTATCCATTCAACATTTACCTAATGATCAAATAACTCACAAAATATTTGGCAGGAACATGGACGGTAACTCGTGATTTGACAGCCGTTAACTACTTCAAATTATGCCTGCGTTTACCTAATAATTAATAAACTTATATTCGACAGGAACATGGCAACTCGTTACTTATTTGACATACCGTTAACCATTCTAAATTATGCCTGCGTTTACCTAATGATTAATTTATATTCATATTTGGCAAGAACATGCATATTTGGCCAGTGCTAACACAAAATTATTGAACAATAAAATTAGGTTTTTTGAATTGTGAATATGTTAATTGCACTTGAAATATATTTAAGAATAATGATTATAAAAATATATGCTCGAGCATTTTTGAGCATAATCTTTTGGAGAATATTCTTGTGCTCGAGAATATTCTCTGGAGAATATTCTCAGCTCACATCACCATATATTATTATCATTATATTATACATTATGTCATTTTGCTCATATGAAAGATCGCCGCCTTCACTTTCATTTTCGGTAATTAGGTACGTAATAAGATTTATATTATTATTCTATAGCCTCCTCAGTTTGAGACGCCACGAACTACTGCTGATTTAATATAAACAGCATTATCATGTTGCAATTAATAAACTACTACATATTCACATTATACGTGGAATGCAGCGACATGCAGAAAGTATAAGAAAATTGCACGTTGACACTAATTGAGAAAAATATTTCAAAAACATGAAAGCAGTAATTATACATACATATAGTCTTCCAGATCTGTGTACGAGTGCAAGCGTGCGTGTGAGCAAGCGAGCGTTATCAACATGGGGATGAGGGGGTCCCATATAGGCCTATTTATATATATATATATATATATATATATAGACTATATATATATATATATATATATATATATATATATATATATATATATTAAAAAATACAATATTGGCACAAGCAATATGAGTAGAACTCAAATAAGCTGAATACACATCGTATCGAACAATATTATAATATCAGCATCTTTTTCTGGCAATTTATGATAATGATTATTATCAAAACCAATACAACACAAATCAGTTGTGGTATAAAAAATTATTCACACATATGAACATAACTTTTCATCTTTACCAGTTTGACTGTTTGAGCATTTGTTTTAGCATTTGGTCATCAAATAGCTATGAATTGTACAAATATGAAATTATTTCAGGATCGACTTGAAAAATCAGCATGAAGAGTTTGACTTTATTATACCACTGTTGGACATTAGAGCTCGATATAACATTGTAGGGCGAATCTTGGTTGTTCCAATCTTGGGTAATGGCACTGCCAATCTTACACTAAGTAAGTACTAGGTTGTGAAACGAATAATTAACATAAATATGTAGGCCTACCAATACTGTAATACTGTGAGCTGGCATGCAAGAAGCATTTCCATGAGGTTATAAACTATGAATTATTTATTTTGAAAACTATTTTAATTCTAATCGTTCTGAGATCAACATACTTAGCCTTTGGGAATCGACACTTTTATAGGCAGCTGTTGAATACAAATATTTCAATTTCGAAAAAATATCTTTTCAATAAACTAACCAGCATTAGATTTACTATCTGATATTATTGGAATTTGTGTGAAATATTCAAATCTTCCATTAAATGTGATTCATCTTGAAATTTCAGGCCAGACTAGGTAGACAATTACAAAAATTATTAGATTCCAATTGTTAAACCAAATTACACGCTTTTAATCAGACGTATGAATATGTGTGTAACCTGCACCCTCGGTAGCTCGATCTGAGACACCGCTTCAGAAACTGACGTCCCTGATGGGCGTGAGTTTTTGTAGATGTCCCCACACTAATCATCACTTCATAATTTCACAATCACCTGCTCATTTTGTACCCCCATATAACCTAGCTGTTGGTGCATGGGATAATTAAGCAAATAATAATCATTGTACCGGTATATATGTTTAGGCCTATGTGGTCACCTAGATCAGTGGTGACCAACCTTTTTCGGCAGGGGGCCATTTAAATTTTCCAAATATCACTGCGGGCCACACAAGCTCACTAAAAAAAAATGTATTATATATATATATATCAGCGGCGAGCGGTGACCATTTTGCTGGGATTATTTTACTCTCAATAAGAACGATTAGCACATACAGGGTAGTATGTGCGAAGCCGGTGACCCGCGAGGGGTTCGCGATGGGAGACCTCCCATTTTAAGCCCCGCAGGGAATTTTTTTCAAACCATAATTTTAGGTGTATTTTGTTGACTTCTGATGGAACGTATGAATGGATTCAGATGAGAAAACAAAGGAAAAAAAGAGAAACATTACGTTTTTTATGGTAGGCCTTTGCTCAGAGTATTTTAATTTTTTAAAATGCAAAATCATTGACAATTCACAATGATTTGCCATTGAAGTAGGTAAAAAAGTACATATTTGTCCACTTTTTCTGAAATAATCGATATTCATTATTGTTTGCCTTGCGCTTTGACATAATGTTAATTTCGCTCCGAAACACGTCCTGCCGTCACAACACTTATAATGAAACTAAAAGTGACAAAGGGACAACGACTCACTCACTCACTGTGAATGTGATTTTCCAATCTCACCGGTAACGTATAGTGGGTCTAGTGGTAGCGAGCTAGCCTTTTGCACGTGTTCGGTCCCGCATGTGGTACTGTTTTTAATACACTGTTTTGTTTTGATTTACACGACATAACGTTGATTATTATTTGTATTAATGTAGTAGTAGGAGTGGCTAGCTAGAGAATTATCCCGTCTTTGACACTCTGAATGCACCCGTACGTCTTGGCCTGCGGGCTATTTGATTTTATTTATTTATTTTGATTTAATAGTAATATAATTCATACAATTCCTCAGCGGGCCACTGAAATAGCGCCCGCGGGCCACATGTGGCCCACGAGCCATGGGGTTGGTCACCACTGACTTGTATGATTCTTAAGAGATTGAGGCAAAAGGTGTATTTGCTATCAAATATATCCTAATGCTATTGGATATTGATACCGAATATGAGATCAAATTTATATAATTTGCAATCTTACTGCTTTTACTTTTAATTTAATCATAGTTCTGTTTTGTTTATTATTACAGCTGGTATAAAAGTAACATTAAAGAACGATTATAAACTGGTAAGGAAGAAAAAGAATGGTAAATTATATATAAACATTTACAACACTACTTTAACCTCGAGTCCCACCAGCATGACAGTCAGTATGGACGGTTTATTCAACGGAGACAAGCGATTGGGTAAGATATTACGGTAATTTATTGTCATTACTGCATGGTAATATGTCACATTGATTAACATGACTGAGTGATCAGTGATAATCATCAATATGTAAGAGTAGGCCTACATTTTTTCATAACAAGTAATTTTTATTGATTAAACTACTGATAACCCACAAGTGGTTAAGTGGGATATGTATCTACCCCAGACTTTTTCTTCATTTGGTCTTAGCTTGAAAGTGGGAAGATTGATTATTGTCTTTCTCAGTACCTCAAGTTCATCCATCTTCTTTATATATTCGCAACTGACACGTCTGAAATAAGTTCAGGAGGGCCGTAGCATTCTCATGAAAAAATGTGCGGTCTCCAAATTCTCCAAGTGGCCAAATACCACATACGGAAAAGTGTCTCAATTACAAGTTTCCATGTATTTTATTCAATATTCTTGTTCTCAATTCAATTCAATTGTTTATTTGTCCGTTAAAATTACAATACATAAGTGGCATATACATAATATATAATACACTCAATAGGATGTTGGACTCGTCTGATGAAATATAAATATGAATATAAATATATTCCATTCTGATAAATAACAATGATAAAAATAATGCAGTCAGTTGAAAGAATAATAATAATTCAGATGCAATAATACTCAATGTCAGTAGATTGAAAAACAATGGGTGAGCTTAGGAACTCCTCCACTCGTTGTAAATCGATATTCCTCGATTTTTTCTCATTTGCTGCAAAGAGGCTACATTTCACATAAAAATAGACTACCAAAACTGAATGTGAATGCTATATTCCTACAACTCTACATATGCGTATAGGCCGTTTAATATAGGTCTCATATATCATGTGGTCTATAATTCATTACATTTTCATTCTTCATGAAGATTCATTTTCACATAACTCTTTCTATTACTGTACTAGGTGATAACATGAACAAGTTCATGAACGACAACTGGCGAGACATTTATGGAGAGCTTGGCCCCGCTTACGATCTGGCTTTAGCTAAAATAGCCGATCAAATTTACAACGGAGTAGCAAGTGTACTCAATTATGACGACATGTTTCCAGATAATAAAGTTTGACCAACACTGCGGTCATGTTCTATTTTATCTGTTGACAGATAATTAATAACAATAAGTCATAAGTAATTAAGTAAGTAGTAGTCAGTAGTAATTTATTTATAAATTATATAAATGTCCGATTTTGAATTAAATGATTGTATTTATTATTGTGTGTGTTCACTTCTATAGTTTTATCAAATTTATTTATTTATCACTCCACTGATTGGCATTCGTGCATTCTCGGCTGTGCTAGGCTACACTTCGTTCGCTCTAATTCCGTTATACACACACTCAATGCAGTGGTGAAAAGGCATCTACTTCTAGTGTTAGGGAGGGGGTACGTGGGTGATTCTTGTCACATTCCACTTTTTTGTTTTGTGTTAGTGATCATATATTGGGTTTTGACCTTAGATTATGGGTTGAACTAGATGTATAACCTGCTTTGGAGAGAATAGTATAATAAATATTTTTTCAATCAATAGCTAATCAAATAGCTGGAAATTAGATGTGTTGGAAAAGACCCTTATTAGATGAGCGATAGCGAATTGAACTTCGATCCCACTCTTATGGAGCTTTGTCTGCGTGTTTTTTTGTTTGTTTGTGAGCACTGAAAAAGGTGCATGGTTTGACTGAATTGCCATGAAACATTCTCTGTACATGTAGACTTATGAAACTTAGAACTCTTTAGTTTCGGGGTCAAAGTGGCTGGACATTTTTCAGGAACATCATCTCAAAGTTTTGAAAAATTCCATAAGATTAGGCTAAATGGACAAATTTGAAAAATCAAATTTCTTGAAAAAAAATCAAATTGCGAATAAATGTTTACACATATATGATACACCTTATAAGAAATTTATGAGACACAGCTGTATGCAATTGGAATCAGCCATTTTGAAAAAAAAAATTAATGAAATTAATGTTTATAATGTTTATTATTCATCAAAAAGATAGATTTAACAGCAAAACCACGATGCAGTGATACCAGCCTACCTTATTATGATATAAAGAAGGTGACCCAACTAGCGTCTTCGGAGTAAAATATTTCCGGCGTCAGTTCCCGAGTCCAGGGTCCTGATTACCTGTAGCGCAGCTGTGGCTTTTGTATCGAACGATTAAAACAACATTTTCTCAACAATGTTATACACGGCTCAGTAGAATTATAATGTTAGCAGTTGCATTTGTTTTTTACGAAAATCATAGATTTTGAAATTTCAACTATGCCACCAGTACCGTAGTCACTCTTAGCTACATCTAGTTCACAAGGGAATCCGCTGAATCGGGACCTTTGGCTCTGAACTGACCGCAAGAAACCACAAATGCCTTCGATGAAGATGTTATCAACTGTACTACAAACAAACTCATCTACAGACACACTGTACTACAAAAAACTCATCTACGGACAAACTGTACTACAAAGAAACTGTACTAAACTTTTAATTCTTGAGCAACCTGTACAGAGAAAAAAGTGGGGGACAAAGGCTCCTCCCCTTACGCATAGACACCTTCCATCATAGAAAAATATGTGTCGTAGTGATGATTTTTAGATGAGTTTGTCTGTAGATGAGTTTGTATGTAGATGAGTTTTTCTGTAGTACAGTTTGTTCGTAGATGAGTTGGTTTTTAGTACAGTAACTCGAAGGTTTATCTCCACAAATCAGATATGTACTTAATAAAAAATACATCATGTCTCCACAAGTCAGATATATACTTAATCAAATTTACAATAAAACATTTTCAAATCAAAAGAATCATGAGCAATAAAAACAAATGAAAAGAAGCAACAAAATACAATACAATATAGTTGCTTAAAAATGTCCCTAGAAAAAACAAGTTAAATCTATGACTATCAATAATGTAACGGTATAAGCAACGTGGCATAATTGCCATATCCTTCTAACATTAGACTGTTTTCACTATGATGGAATCAGCGCTTTCGTGTACATCTCTGATATTCGCAATTTCAAATCAAATTGTACATATTAGGCTCGTATTTCAATGTATATAGTACATAGTTGTTTACTTGCATTGTTTCTGATCTTTCTTGTAGATGATGAGTAATTATCCAGTTATCAAATGGTAAATATGGCAGATTAGCAGTAGGGCTTTTGACTAGGGTCTAAATGCTTTTACAGACAAATTTTAAATTAAGATTGGCCAATTCAAATTAAATTTATTCCAATATTCCTTAATGCATTTGGGAAGAGCTGGATTCACAGATTGCATTACATCTATTACTTGTATTGATCAACATACAATAATACCAGCAAATTATCATACAATTTGTGAGGTGGCATCCTTTTGATATATGCATGGTGTGAAAAAAAAATGCCATGTTGCTTATCCCACTAGGAAAACGCCATATATGCGCTGTTAGACGAACGGATATGTTGATTGCCAAACTTTTGCCTACATTCGCCAATTGGGTGACATTTAAGTTATATATGGGTAAAAACTGCTTCGAGTGGGACCAATTTAGCACATTTTATGTTTTTTCTTCAAAATGGCTGACCCGATCAAGCTGAGAATTTCCAGAAATGTGTATCAGAATATAACTCAATTTCACACAAAATTTCATTTTTAGGGAAAATAAAAATTATTTTCTTTTTTTCTCGCTGTGTTATTCTGAGGGGTATTTTTGAAATTTCTAAAATTCATAAAAATAAAAGTTACCACCCAATAATGCCACAAAACTAAACAGATCTAAGTTAGTTACCATAGTGGAAAAAAGTTTCAAGTTGATAGCTGTAGCCGTTTGACCTGTGGAGAACCGACAAAAAAACATTGAAAAAAAAAAATTAAAACGAACACCAATTTTTTTCAGTACCGTATGTCAAATTGAATACTCGCTAAGGCTCGTCTAACCCGTTATTGATAATCATAGGTTGAATTGGAGAAAATTTAAAATTTTGTAAAATTTTCTGTAGTACAGTTTGTTCGCAGATGAGTTTGTGTATAGATGAGTTTTTTTGTAGTACAGTTTGTGTGTAGACGAGTTTTTCTGTAGTACAGTTTATTCGTAAATGAGTTTGTGTGTAGATGCAAATGAATATCTTGCACATATCACAGCGCAAATACTGCGTTTACCTCGGTCATTGATTTTGTATAAATTCAATGCCTCGGTAATGCTAATCGGGCCTTGGATTATATCTATCAGTTTATAATCTAAGCCTCTTGGGCCTTTTTTTTACCCACATTCATGAACATTTCATACCCTATTTTACAACTAGGTAAACGCAACATATGCGTTGTAAGATGAGCGAGATATCTGAATACGGTATCTCATCGTTAAAGTAGTTTTATTTGTGCCACTTAATCGACCTCGGTATAATTGAAAACTCTACACACGTTGAATCCTATGAAAACTTTGGTGAATATCGAATCCAGAAAGCAGTGAAACACATCTATTTGTCAAATAAAAAACATTTATTAAATTATTTTCTTCAGAACGGCTGGTTCAAATTGACCACTAGTGATAGGCGTGACTACCGGTAATCGCCAAAGCCACCTAGATCTATACTTCATGTGGGAATTTAGAGATACTCTGATAGGTCTATGTGAAATTTCCCACATAACAAAGTCCATTTGATTGGATGTTCTGTTTTGTGACGTTTATGGGCGGGTCAATCACTAGTCGTCAATTGCATACAAAATTGTAATAATGTGTATTATTATTGTGTTCACATACAGAAAAATTTTTAATTTTTTTGGTGTACTTTTATTTTTCAAATTTTCTTGCTCAGCCTAATCTTATGGGGTTTTTAGAAATTTTGAGATGATATTTCTCGAAATTGGTCGAACCGATTCATCCCAAAAACTATACAGTTCTAAGTTGGATGAGTTTGAGTGTACAAAAAAAAAATCATGTTGATCAGTCAAACCCTGCAACCTGTGGAGTGCTTACAAAAAAAAAAAAAAAAAAGACACAGACAAAGCTCTATAAGAGTGGGATGGGGACTTCGCTACGCTCATCTAATAACTGCTAAACCTAAGGCTTCTATCAAGTAATATATGCCTAACAATCATCGCCATACCAACACAGTGACTGGTGAACTAACTCACAGGTTGTGATTGATTAATATTAGCTAGATGGACGTTGTTGTCTTTCACTTTCAACAATGAGTGACGTCACTTGACAGAAGCCTATGCATCAATTTTTTAATTGATTTCCGAGACTTATCCACCGTACTTCTGAGCTATAATTTAGAAATCCTCTCTAGCTCTCTAGCTTCAATCAAATATAAAATTTAAATATCCAACCTACGTAAAAATAAAACAGAACATTGGATGTATTTCAAACTCGTAGCCTACTGTTTACCCTGTCATGAGATTAGTAGAATGAATAATGATACAGATTTTTAAAAAAGGCAAAAAGACAGAGGTTGAAATATATTAAAGTCCAACAGCCGTTTGGTCAGCTGAGTCAAAAAGTAATTTTGAAATTAATTCTACATTGTGTAAATTTGAGTGAAGCTTTATTGAACATGTCTATTCTTGAATTGAAATTACATCAGAAACACTGTTATATTTTTTTTGCCGAAGTTACAGCGCTTGAATAAAATATTAAGTTGCTATTTTGACTTCATTTTGGTGAAAAATTAACTATTTTTCCTCTTGAAATGAGTGTGATTCATAAATGAGAATGGGTACCTATATTTATTTTTGCATAATTCTATTCATAACATCTTCATCTACAATGAAACAAGTTTTTTGATTGACTGTCATTATTCAATTATTCAATTATTTCAATGATTTGTTGAATAATAAAAACGCATGAAATTTGAAGGTTGCGTGTTTAATGATAGGGAAACATCCAGTATTTGTATTGATACAAATACAATTTTAAATACAAATTAAAGTAGTACCTAAAGGAAAATTGGAAATGACCCTCCCAGCAACTGATGAAATAGAAATAGTAGAAATTGTAAAGAAACTAAAAGCAAACAATTCTACGGGATGGGATGAAATTCCAAGCTCGATTCTGAAAGTAGCTGCACATTTCATATCAAAACCCATAGCTGACATATGCAACTATTCCTTCATGGTTGGAGAATTTCCTGACATGGCCAAATGGACACTAGTTAAACCCTTGTTCAAAAAAGGGAATAGAGAAGAAATAGGAAACTATAGACCAGTAGCACTTCTTACAATATTATCAAAAATCTTTGAGAAACTATATCACGTACGACTTTCGAAATTCCTTGAAACAAATTATTTGATTCGCGAGGAACAACATGGATTCAGGAAGAATCATTCAACAATCTCGGCAACGTTCAATCTGATAGAATCTATAACACAAGCTTTGGAGAATAAGTTGGTGGTTGGAGCAATACTGTGTGATTTGTCAAAAGCCTTTCATTCAATAAACCATACTATATTAATCAACAAGCTAAAATACTATGGGATAGATGGAGTCGCAGCCAAGTAGCTTGAATCATATTTATCAGGAAGAAAACAAAAAGTTATGATGAAAACTGGAGATCCTCAGACTATCTCCGAGTCACGGATAATAGAACATGGAGTTCCCCAAGGATCAATCTTGGGTCCTATCCTATTCAGTGTCTATATTAACGATTTATCATCCAATATATCGAGTGATTTCGGGAAAGTCATAGTGTTTGTAGATGATACTATAGTGTGGTGATTAAAGGAGTCAATGACGAAGATCTGTATCGCAATATAAAACAAGTGCTCCAAAACCTAAGTGAATGGTTTGAGCCAAACAAATTAAAACTAAATGGGAAGAAAACAAAGATTATGTACTTCCAAAAAACTGGAATACTCAGTAAACCTCAACTCCACTATGATAACTGGGTACTTGACATGGCGGAACACTGTATATTTTTAGGTATTACAGTGGATTACAAATTAAAATGGGAAGAGCATATTAAAAAATTATGCAAGCGCCTTGGCTCATCATGCTTTGCCTTGAAATCTCTCTCAAATCAAGTAAGTGTTACAACAAGCAGAGTAGCATTCTTTACAAATATTCAATCTCTAATCCAGTATGGAATGCTACTATGGGGAAACTCAACGCAATCGCACAGAGTGTTTATATATAAAAAAAAGCATTGCGTATAATAGGGAGAAAAGGATATAGATACTCATATAGAAAATTATTCATAGATCTAGAACTACTTACTGTCACCTGTATACGTATATATACTAGAAACCCTTATGTTTGTCAAGGAAAACCCTACACTATTCAAACAGAACAATAACATTCATGGTATAAATACTCGTCGTAGTAAAAACTCACATCAAAATTATGCAAAATTCAATCTCACCACTCATGGACCAATAATCTCAGGGATAATGTTATATAACAACTTACCAGATAAACTCAAAGATTTAGAAATGAGCAGAAATATATTCAAAACTAATATTAAGAAGTATCTTATCAATCATGGGTTCTACAGTATAGAAGATTACAAGCTGGGCCAAAAATATTCCTGCAAATACTGTGGTGTACATATAATTTAAGCCAGCAAACAGCCTTTATCTAGGTTTTATTGAAATAATCGAATTCTATCAGTTATTAATTACTATCCCTGTTTCTACCATATTAGTTACTACTATCGATGTGAAGAATGTTGTTAACATGGTACAATTTTATGTATTATAACTATGTATTCCATTATATTCACTATTATACTAATTCACCCCTATCATCACAAATTGTTATGATGTTTATGTGAAATTGTACTTCTGCTTTTCTATTCTGTATCGAATCTTTTTTTATCATGTAATTGTCTCATTTTATAGTTATTTTGTATTCTTCTAGTCTTAGTATTACGTATTTCAAAACTTGTATGGCCTGTAGCCAGTGTGTATTAAGTGGGTAATTGTTAATTTATGTATTTTCCATTACCAAAGAAATAAAACGTTCCTTGAATTGAATTGAATATATCTCAAAATTTATCCCAGTTAGCCTATCATCTGGTTGGATATTATTATCGTCTATCGAGCACATCAAAACGAATCGACTAACAAAAAATCATAATTTTTTCATGACCATGAGGTAATGGAGGTTAAACCTTAAGCTCCAACTTATTTGACTAAAAAAGCAATATTATTATTATGTACTTAACTAATCTATGGAGAATAAAGAATACAAGTAATGAAGAATTTCCGTTTGACTTCCCGCGCCATATTTGGACACGCCCACCCATTCATGGTTCAAGATATACCCACCAGGAAGAGTGTATTTGTGAAGTGTTAAAGAAGGCTACCTGATGCTGATTAAACAAGGTATTTCGCTTGTTTATCGTAATAAATTCATTAGTAGTTCCCTCGCTTTCTTCTCTAAACTATCCTCTTATCGTCTTACGTACTATTTCTCCTGAACAGTGATCTTCATTTCAATTGTCTTCCTGTTATCCCAGATTAGGCTTACTGCCTTGTCAGTTGCTATGGCACCCCGTCTCCAATTGCCATGAAAAGTTCACATTATGTATCAATGTTACCTGCTTATTACAAATGTACGATCAAACCTTCAAACTAGTACCTTCCTAGCATACTTCGTACGATTTACCTATGGCCAAATGGTAAGGAACGTCGTTTAACTGTTACATTCACCCTTGCAATGACCTGTTTGGGTCAGACTCAAAAGTTCATTGCCATCTGATGGTTCACAGCTGATTTAGCTGGCAACAACAAAGGGTCTGTTGCTGACTATCTTTCCTCACTACCGAGATTGTCATATACTTTACGAATACTGCGAAAGATTATCAGTAATATTATATAAGTCATCCATTATATTTTTATGAAATTAGAGTAGGCTAACTCATATATTATTATAATTTTTCATTTTCACAAAATATTTCTTACCTTCATTATTATACACTTACAGTCACCAGGGCATTGAGTTTGTAGAAACTCAATGCCAGTGCATGCTGGGGCAGAAAAGCTTGAGGTGTGCCTAATAAGAAAGGCTATGTAATGAAGAGGTACTGTCATTAGAAACCCATGCTACAACTGCCGGAAACAAAACCATGGCGTAAGAGCTCACGGGGCAAATCATATTCTATGAAGTTGAAAATTAGTTTTCACAATTGGGCATTTTAATTGAATCTAAACCATGCAATGCAAATCTATCTAAATTCTAATATACTTGCATTTTGCTTACCAAGATTTTCATACTGGGGGGGGGGGGGGAGTTCTTTTCGTCGACTAATTTATCCACATAACTTGATCTTATTTGTGTTTGGCAATCTGTTGTAGACCAGTGGCATTGAATTGGAAGTGATTCAATGCCAGTGGTGCACAACCGACAGTCTTTGGTCCGCATTTGGCTTGCCATGCCATTTTTTGTGACCCGCCGATTGTATAAAATGCCAAACTTTTTCGTAATATGGGTCCAGTCCTATAATAATTTCATAGGGAAATGTTTTTACAATTTTTGACTTCTAATGGGGTTGTTTTATCAATAATGATCAAATAACTACCGTATTGGATTGATTATGATTGATAAATTACTAATCAAAAATGGTAAGGGGGAGTCCAGTGGCAAAGGGTGGAGTTTTAATCAGGGTAGACAGATTTGATTTTTCTAATTAGTGATGTGAGAACTCGGTGACTCATCAAAAACGGAATTTTGTATGCATATTTCTGCTATTCATGCCAATTGGCCACATATTTGTAGATTTTTAAGAAAGACTGATAATAAAGATTGGGCAAAATATAAGGTCTGCTTCTCACATGTGACAGCAGGCACGTGATAACGCTCTGCTGTCACTCACTGATCGTGTATGATCGGGTCTAGGTTTGCTACAGCGCAAACCATTCAACAAACCTACGCTTCCAGCAGCATAGCAATTTCAGTGAAAAGACGAAGGTAGACAGTGACTCTTTTGGTCGATATTTTTTGCTTTCTATACCATCTATACGTGTAGTAGCTCATCGCTGATTGGCTATTCAGCGTGTTAGTGAGCGCGCTAGGAACCTCGCAGGGAGACGTTTTTAAATCTGTCTACCCTGTACTATTTCCTAGTGTATACAAGGAGGCTGACTGCGCTGCCAAGCAAGAATGAAATTCGTCCGAAAAGAACAAAACTTTTTCGACGTACCATGCACATTTTTGTGAAAAAATATAAAATACAATTTAAAAAAAAAAGAAAAAGTACCAAAAATATGTTGAAGTCTAGATTATTTTTTTTTAGTGCTGGTTATGTGAGTTTTTAGGGTAGACAGCGTCTACCCTGTCTCCCCAGACGCCTCGCCCCTGGGGGGGACTCATTATACGAAATGTAATGGAAACTATATGCACCTTGAGTTCAAAACAATTATGTCACTGACTTCCTGTTTTATTCCTACTCATTTTAAATGTTTTAAAATTTGATTGGTTAGACCTGTTGCTTAATTTCCCAATGGGCTTTTAAAAACTTCAAAATGGGTTTTCTCAGAAGTGGTACAACCGATTGCGCCTCAAAACAGTACAGCACCGAATTACATGACAATACCAGTTGTGCCAAGTTTCAACTGAATATGTAATTTTGTTTGACTTATGGAGCGGGATATATTTTTTTTTTCAATTTAAAAATTTTTGAGTAGGGCCTACAGCAGTGTTGGGGAAGTTTCTCAAATAAAGGAACTAGTTTCAATTCCCGTTAATCGATTCAAAAAGGAACTAGTGACCGTTACAGTTCCTTAGAAAAAAAAAGAACTCAAAAGTTCCCCAAAAATAATAAAGTGAAAGTTACCGATTTTTGGGACATTTTTGGCTTTGTAACATTTTGAAACTCATGAAAGTACTCAGGTACAAATTCAAATTAAAAACTTCAAATCGGTAACTTTCACTTAATTATTTTTTGGGGAACTTTTGAGTTCCTTTTTTTTCTGAGGAACTGTAACGGTAACTAGTTCCTTTTTGGATCGAGTAACGGGAATTGAAACTAGTTCCTTTATTTGAGGAACTTACCCAACACTGCTGTAGGCCCTACTCGAAAATTTTTAAATCGAAAAAAATATATATCGCGCTCCATAAGTCAAACAAAATTACAAATTCAGTTGAAACTTGGCATACAACTGGTATTGCCATGTAATTCGGTGCTGTACTGTTTTGAGGCGCAATCGGTTGTACCACTTCTGAGAAAACCCATTTCAAAGTTTCCAAAAACCCATGGGGAAATTAAGCAACAGGTCTAACCAATCAAATTTTAAAACATTTTAAATGAGAAGGAATAAAACAGGAAGTCAGTGACATAATTGTTTTGAACTCAAGGTGCATATAGTTTCCATTCCATTACTTTTCGTATAAGGAGGCTTTTAAGCCTGTTTCAGTGGCGAAGCGTGACAATCCGATAGGCAAGACACAAAAGAGTGAGGGGCAAATATGGGGGACATACGGAGGGGTTTGGGTGCGTAGACCTCCAAAAGGTAGCCCCTCAGTGAAAAAAATTTCAACATATTATTTCATAGTTTCTGTGATATCATGATCAAGTACAGAATAGTATATTTGGAAATAATTGTAGGACACTATTATAGGCTAACTATTGACGTAATTAACGTAATAATATTGACATGATAAAAGAAAGCCCGCTGCCTCTCACAGCAGAAGCAAGCGAACGTCAAAAACACGTGTAGAATCAGATCTAGCCTGTGCTTGCTATTGCTAAGAGACATGTCTCATTGTTCTATAAAAGTTGCGTATGTGGCTACAAATCCGAGTATGCGCACGACTCAATAAACGTGTAAGATAGGCTCGGGAAAGAGCACTGTATAGAAAGCATTGGAGATAGCTGCGTTCACGGACATCCAAGCACACACACAGCGTGTGACGGTATATTAGGCAAAATATTGTCTCCTGTAGAAACTTGAAATCAATTCAGAGATAAAAATGGAGATATAGAATTTTTTCTTTCCTTTTTTTTCGTTGTCTCAATGTTTACCTCAACGCTTCGCTACTGGCCTATATCATTCATCCAACGACGCTCCTGTTGTGTTTTCCTAAAACCGATAGTGATTTAATGCACGTCTCTCTGCAGGAGTCTCAATGTAACTGACCTTCAATATTTAATGAAATACCTGTTGATTCAAGAAAAATGAATATTATGGTCAAATTAAAAAAGAAATTACCGGCACAGGTAACTGAGTGGTTAACGCACTTGCTCCATGTGACCCGGGAGGTAGTGGACATGTCGGACCCGGTTCGATCCCCGTTACCGTCCATCTTTACAGGGGTTTTTCGAGGTTCCCTCTGTAATCTGGGCTAATGCCAGGATGGTTCCCACAATGTAGGCCACGACCGCTTCCTTCCCACTATCCTTCCCATTAGGCCCTACCCATAAAAACCTTAATCTCATCATCCCATCATCTCATTAATCATTCATCCGACGCCAATAGATCTTAGTCATCATTACAGTGCGTCGTTGAACCCAATTTAAAAAAAAAGAAAAAGAAATTGAAGCTTTCATTATAAAAACAGTTGATTTCACATAATTCATGTCTACGTTAATTATACTTAGGCCTACTCATGGTGACCGTATATTCGTCATTAATTTCAGTTTTTGTCAAGGTCAAATACTGAATAAGTTGACATAATCTGGAAATACTAAAATTGATTTCAAATTGGTTGACATGTTAGGTCAACATGATGAACATAAATTATTCTTTCATTCATTTTTATTTTCATCATTAAAATTACTCTCATTTTCATTTTAATGTTCATTATCATTTAACCTACGGTATTTAATTGGATTAGGGTAATAATATAAGTTCATTATTAGCATTGCCAATCACAGTGTATGTAAATGCTTTGTTTTCATCTATTTAAACCACAGATGAGCCAGATATGGCTTAGTGGACGAGACTTTAAATTGTATTCCATTGTATTACTGTATACCGGTATATAAACTAATTCGTGACAATACATTTTTTTTTAACTGCACCGTGTTCCGTACTATGTTCCTCTCAGTATTTGGTCGTGCTAACTGTAATGATGTAATGAGTAATACCCTGTTCACACTATGTCGCTAACTGCTGTTAGTACTAACTGACATCAAACGCTAACTGCGTTCACAGAATGAAGTTATAGCGCTTGATGTCTCTAAGTAAACCTACTAAATCTCTTCCGTTCATATTACGTTGCTGAAGTCAGTTGATGGCTTAACAGCAGTTAGTGAACGTAGTGTGAATGTGGTGTTGAAGGTAATGCCTAATTTACTTGCTGTTGGCAATATTCTTTGTGCAAAGGCATCATGGCAGCCATCTCCGATTGACAGGACAGGCACAGTATTTTCACTTCTCTTCAATTTTTGTCAAATTTATTGGTTAGGTCTGATATAGTTTTTAGAAATACCGATAACAGTAGGCCCTACCTACTCGATCCAGAAATTCAAAACGTTCTTGTTATGAAAACTGAGGTTTTTCGTATTCTTCACATTTTCCCCTTGAAAAAGGGTGAGTCGGGCGCATGGTAAAATTTTACCGTAGGCCTACCTAAATTAGGGTTTTAAATTAGATGAAATTTTGTGTCAAGTGCAATGTGTAGAGTGACCAGAGTAGTACCTATCTCACTAGACTAGTATGTAGTAGGGCCTACCCTACGCCCACAGAAACAGTTCCGGTACTCTCGTATTCCATAAAGTCACTTTTTTTTCACTTTTTCTTACGTATATACTCGACGGTATTTTAGTCAATCGTGTCTACTAAACAAGTACCGGAAGTCTGTCTGATGATCATGGGAAGTATTTTATTCAAAAGAGCGATCACAAATCATAAAAAGATTTTTTTTGGCGCTCCACAGGTCAAACGGAAACAAAAATTCAGTTGAAACTTGGCGTACACAAGTGTCCTCATCTAATTCGATAATGTATAGTTTTGAGGCACAATCATTTGGACCACTTCTCAGAAAACTCATTTCAAAGTTTTCAAACATCCCATAAGAATAACTCGGAGAAAAAAATTCGTAATAAATATTTCCTTCGAGATAATTCACATTCTCGTGAATTTTTGATACAGTAATAACGATACACATTATTCCGGTCTTTCACTCAAATCGGATCAGACATTTTGATAAAAAAAAATATGTCATGTTTTTAAATCACTCAAAGCTATAGGATACCAATTAAATCCTAGCAACAAGTGTCACCAATTGATTGGATATGATTGAAACTAGGAAAATGCATTGATGGATGAGCTGGAATATATAAACATATCTTAGGATTGGTTATATATAATCCACCTTGAGATCCAAACAATTACCTCACTGCCCTCCTATTTCCTAATTAATTTCCAAGGTCTGCTTTATCTCCGCCTAGTGGACAGGCGGTAAACTGTCAATACACACAAATCTTTGGCGGTTTACCGTCTGTCTGCTCTGAGGCGGAGATGAAGCAGACCTTTTTAATTTCTATAATAATAAAGAAGCTAGATGCTTTGTTTACAGCTGTGCCTAGATTCAACTTGAAGTTTTATGTTGAAAACATATCACGTTTTTTCCCATATGGAGTGGTATGTTATAATTCCATGTGTATTGCAGATGATTGTTCACCTAATATTAGTCTCCATTCATGATCTATTCGATTAGAATACCTATACATTGAAACTTGAGTGAACCTTCAACCTTGGAGTTGAAACTTTGACGATGGTGAGTAAGAAGTGAACTTCTGCCCGCGGGTTCAACCCTAGCTCTCACTGGGGTTAGAGCTACTGCGGGTTGAACCAGGGTTTCTACTGTGTAAACACAGCAATATTTTCAACTAATGGCAGACTGCGGTTTGACCCACTAGTAAATACGTAGCGTGAAAACAGCTTATATAACATTTTACTACATAGTATCCAACCTGTGTAATGTGCAAAGGGAACATTGCAGTGCTGTACTTATATCCACGAAAGAAGAAGGTTCCGAGTGACCATTTCTCTGTCCAATACCATTAGCGCTTGAGTGGTTTGCACCTTTTTTTGTGGATAAACGTACAGTAGAGTCGGATGTGTTCGTTCTGTTCTGGTCACTAAAAACACTTGGGCCTACCCACGATCGGTACTAATTTAGTCCTGTCTTCCCAAAAAAATGAGCTCATCATTTTTATCTCAGATTGTCATTAGAATTCACTTGTAAATAGACCATATTATTAATTTGTTTTTCAGAATGCCAATCCAGGCGCCCCAGTGGACTGAGTTCCTGTCGTGTCCAGTCTGCTGCAAAGAGTTTGATGTCTCGCTCCGCAGCCCAATCAGTCTTGGCTGTGGGCACACAATCTGCCGCACTTGCTTGTCCAATCTGCACAGAAAACAGTGTCCATTTGACCAGGTAAGTTGAAGCCTGTGACAGTTGTAGCTTCTAGTGTTGATTACGTATGCTTAGTGCGTGACATATAGGAATCGTACTCACTTCACAAACCTCTTACACTCTTATTTTCACTATGATTGTTATTGTCAATATCATAAGGCTAATCATTAATTAATAAAAACTCATTCTTTCACTTATATAACTTTCACCATAAATTTTGTAAATGTCACTACAAAATACTACTGGCAGGCCCTTCAGTATATCAAAAATCTTGTAGGCCTATGTATCGGTATTCAGAACTATTTAGCGTTCTATATTTCTGTACGTATTTGAGTTCTTTTTAGTGACAACTACAATATATTGATTTCCATTTTCCGTATTGAAAATTATTGAACTTCTGCTTATAATTAGCTTGTTGTTTTGTGGCCTGTTGGTACCGGTACATCAATTTCGTGTTCAACGGTCTTGGCGTTCTTAGAGCGATATCAACTTTGGCTCTCATCAACTTTAAATGAAAGTGTATGTGAAGAATCTTGCTATTTTCATGTAAAACTGATTGATCACCAAAAAACAGATGCAGTTTGGTGCCTAATCAACTTTCACACTTGGGTCATTTGTCAGTCCTTATCATTGTTCACTGAATCAAGTGTCCAATTTTCTGGTAGAGGCCTATAGTGGAATTGGAATATAAAATAAATATGTCACTGAATGTGCCTACTGTAAGCTAGACCCTATGTATGATACCTATGTAGGCTTATATTGTAAATTTGTAATTACTAGTATACCATACAATAATGTGGTGATTTTTGCACATGTTACAGACTGGAATAAATAGTGACATAGAGAATCTTCCAGTGAATTATGCATTGCTCCAGTTGGTTGGAGCAACTATCCCAGACAACGAGTGCGTCAACAACATAAACCACTTGTCTCCTGAAGACTCACAACATTATTTTCAAGCCAAGAAATGTATCGAAGAATTAGCATTATACCTGAAACCATTTTCATCAGGTTAGTGATTGTGAATCAAACTCATCGTTTTATAATTGTCCTATGATGTCTTTTCTTTGTGATTGGCTCTGCACTAGTGGAAAATACTTGGTGAACTGGTGATCTCAGTAAACCCTCATTAATTGAAAATGAAAGGGATCCAAAAAAGTGATTTTGTTGATTCATGAAAATTCGGATTTAACCAAAAAATTCTTTTTCCACTAAAATCATCATTCTTCCTGCTTAGAATTTATTCAATTTCGTATGCTATACCACCGGCAAAACTAGGTATGAGAAACCGTAGCTAGGGTCTTCACTGATTGCGTGTAATTGGCTAGTTCCGACAACGTGCAATCGTCATATGTCCTGCTTCTATTGACGCTCAGCTGTTCTTAGTCTGACAAACAAGTGTACCGAGTCTGATGACACACACGGATGACACAAGAGGGAATAGCTGAACATGCTTCGTCATGTTACACGTCAAAAAAGAGATGGAAATTGGGAAAATAATGATCAATTCAAGGAATTCACTTCAACGATTTTGAATTATCCAATCCAAAAACGATGTTAAAGGAGTAGAAGGGTCGAAATATTACTTTGAATTACAGATTAACTGGAATTTGGATTAACCATATTGATTAACATTGAAATGCCTATACTTTCTGCCGGGGACCGACTTCAATTTCGAAATATTTGAAATTTCAGATTAGTCGAATTTGGATTGACGAGGGTTTACTGTAAACAAATGAAGTGAAGTCGATCGTTTAAAAAAATCAAAACCCATCTAGCTCAGTCAGACAAGGCTTTACCTTGAAAACAAAAATCAACTCGGGCATGGTTCCTTTGTAAATATCTCATTCGTAACCCCCAAATAGCCATCTTGGGGGGCTTTGTCGCTGGGATCGTTGAGCAATCAACAATACCGTAATCTTTGAAAGGAATCTTTAAGAGCCCACATCTTGGACAGATACACAGGGTGCACTTTCGCCATATACATCTCAAGAAATACAAACACTACGGACTTGTGGTAAAATGTAACGAATAAATAATACCCTCACAATTAGATACGGTATGCTTCATAAAAAATTTAAAAATAATTCTATTATGAAGCAATAATTGAATCAAAATGTGGCTAATTTGATGGTTTTCATCGCTTAATTCCCGGCTACCCAATGATAGTAGAAATAAATTACAAATGCACATCTCTTAAGTTCAACTTTGCTTATCAATACTTGAAATCCTGATTCGCCTGTTATTCTACAGTTTTCCCATTTTCCGTGGTCAAAATGTGTAGGCCCAATGTAACTAGATGTAAATATTTTGTCCAAATTATGAAATGGAAAACTCCTCCATCTAGTGGTGGTTAATAGAACTCTTTCAATATTATCCCCTTTACACTTTTCAACCCACACCAAATCATTCAACGCACATCAAACTTGGGTCCAGCATTTCAAAGAGAAACTTCCTCAGCTAAGATGCGGGCTCTTGAGTCTATGCTTTCTGACACACCAAACAAGGTACAGTTCAGTGAAAGCACCTTTATGAGAAAACTCAGTGAAGTATTAGCTTGGTATTATTCATTATTGTTTTGGTCTAACCAGTCGATTTCAAAAATGAGTTTGTTAGTCCATTTAGTAATGATGAGCCTGTACAGAGATTGTATTCTTTCTGCTGTCACCATGATGATGTGAGTATATTTTCAGGAAATGGAAGTGGCGGAACAAGCATCTTATCCCGCCCAATGCAGCGCAAGTTAGTTACATTGATATATTGCCAGTTGATGGAAGAAGAGGGACGGTCACGTGCGATGCGTGCGGCCCGCTCTCTAGGCGAGCGTACTGTCACTGAACTCATCCTCCAACATCAAAACCCTCAGCAATTGTCTGCCAACTTGTGGGCGGCAGTTCGAGCTCGTGGCTGCCAGTTCCTTGGACCCGCTATGCAGGAGGAAGTCCTAAAACTTGTACTACTAGCGCTGGAGGACGGGTCCGCATTGTCGCGAAAGGTTCTCGTCATGTTCGTAGTGCAACGTTTAGAACCGCATTTTCCTCAGGCTTCAAAAACAAGTATCGGTCACGTAGTTCAACTTCTTTACCGCGCGTCTTGTTTCAAAGTGTCCAAGCGTGAGGGCGACTCGTCGTTAATGCAACTTAAAGAGGAGTTTCGAACGTACGAAGCGTTGCGAAGGGAACACGACGCTCAGATTGTTCAGATTGCAACTGAAGCAGGTTTACGAATAGCGCCAGATCAATGGTCGGCGTTGTTGTATGGTGACACAGCACACAAGTCACACATGCAAAGCATTATTGATAAACTGCAGACGCCACAGTCATTTGCGCAGTCGGTACAAGAACTGGTGATAGCTTTACAACGAACGGGAGATCCAGGAAATCTCTCAGGACTAAGGTAAGCCTACATTTATAAGGTGATTATTTTAGAAAAATTCAATGTCGGATTTTGGAACGGATGTGAGATATGAGATAACTGATATGTAATGTATGCTATTTGTTTTGGACACTACAAACTTGTATTCAGTTAACGAGTTAATCAGTCATCTCATTATTATTTCTCAACAGTTTGCCTTGTAGAATCATAGCGGCAAGATTTGTGAAGGTAGTTTCGAGTTGAAAGTGGTTTCACTTTTTACCACTTATGAAGAAAATGAGAAATTTTGAGAAACTCTTAAAGAAAACCTAGGCTTTGAAAAGAAGAAAACAAAATTTGGAACTTTTTGAAAGATAGGGGCCTATGCACATTCATTTTTAAAACATTAATTGTAAACTGATCCATTTGTAGGCTATACATTTTCCTCGGTTCAATCATTTCAAACGTTTTCGATAACATTGATTCAAGTTATTCAAGAATTTCAATACCGCATACTGTTCCAATTTACCGTACCATCAAATTACTCAAATTTTGCCAAGTTATCTACCATGCCTCAACGTATATCCACAATTTGGTTTGTTACTAGACGACACCTAGAGCTGCTGGCAGGTATTGACCCCAAATCCGAATCTGTGCTGCCATCGTGGAGTGAATGCCATTCTGCACTTGAGGCAGACAGATTGGTGGTCATGGGTCTCGTTTTTTTCATCCAATATCACAGCACTCGTAAGACTCAGGAACCGAGTCACCTTCATAATCCCAAGTACAAGATCAGCCTGTGTCGAGATTTGGCGCTGCAAGGCAGCTGTCCCAGGGATACCAACTGTACATTCGCACATTCGGAGGATGAACTGGAAAAGTAAGTGCAACAAGCCTAGTTGCATTTGTAAACACATGCGCATACGATATTATGTAGGCCATAAGTAGAGGTGTTTGTTTTTCGCAAGCTGCGTAATGTTGTGCATTATGATTATGATGCAACAACAATGTAAGCACGTTCCAATACATTCTCAATTGATGAATATAATTTCTTAGTCGCGGATATGTGACAAATATGCCTAAATTCGCTCAGAAAGCCGCAATCACTTGAAACTACCAATTATTCCACGAAAAACACGTTTTTTTTTATGTTTCATCATGAAAAAGCGTGATTTTCCCAAATTCCATCTTCTTTAATTGACACGTGCTTACCAAAGCTCACCAGCTTACCAAAGCTGATAAGTAGAGATGTTCAGTGAGGAGAGTCCATTGATAGAAAACAAGTTAGTACACAAACGCTCGAGACTTTTGACATTTCGACTACTGCCTTGATTACTCTACAGTAGAGTGGTAGTTTACATGAAATAAAAAATGTAATGTCTTGTCTTTGTTGTTCTTTAAAGTGAAACTTGTATTGATGTAGATATCGTGCCAAGAACCGCAAGGCTTTGGCCCGCCGCAATGCATGGGGTATGACCAAAGAGATGGATGGTGAAATGAGCAACGACGTTTTCCTAGATACTTACGTTCGACCTCCCGTCAGTTCCTTCAACTACAAGACGTACCAATCAGTTTACCAACCTTCCCAACAGCAAATGTTTCCGCCAACACCCGGCACGTTCACCCCGGACATCTACAGGTTAGTTGGGGTGCTATTGACTCTAGTAATGAGCTTTATATTGTTTTACCTGTGCTTCCAGAGCCAACTGATTTTATGTAGCTATTTAGCCAATTCAATAATTCTACGTACTTCTCTATTTATCAAATATCAAGTATGCTAAGAAGGTGTAAGTGAACTTTAAATTATGATCTTGTCAATGTTAGCTAAAAGAGTTGAACATCTAAAAATGGATGTTGTTTAAAGAGTGTCCTACTGACAGGCTTTTCTTTCCAACAACTTGGTAGTTCAGTTCTCACCAGTAGAATTATGATAGATTTAATGAAAGGTATAGATAATTGTTTTTATATTCTTTTTTTATCAACATCAAACTTCATACAAAATCATTGTTCACCAATTAAGGCTATGGATGAGAATAGAATTGTATGAATGGGGCACCACAAGGGCAATCTTACCACCCATTTTAATTATTTTTAATAAACTAGGCAAACGCAAAATATGCGTTGTGAGATGAGCGAGATATCTGAATAAGATATAAAAGTCGTTGAAATAGTTCTACCCTTGCTGCTTTATCGACTGTGGTATTCTACACACCTTGACGCATATAAAAAATACTTCATTGTTGGGAAAATATTGAATCTAGAAAGCTTTGAATCTTGGCAACCTAATTTTGCTTTTATTTCTATGATATATTTGATGAATAAAAACAGTTGATTTAATTTTTTCTTTAAAACGGCTGGTTCGAATTGCATACAAAAAGGTGATAATGTGTATCATTCATGTATACACATTTCAGAGAAAATTTTATCTCATTTGGAGAGATTTTATTTTTCAAATTTTCTTGCCCAGCCTGATCTCAACGTTTTTAGAAATCATTTTTTCTTTTTTTCCTCTCGAGAGATATACAGTAAACCCTCGTTAATCCAAACTCGGTTAATCCGAAATTTGACATATTTCGAACTTGAAGTCAGTCCCCGGCTGAAGGTATAGGCATTTCAATGTTAATGAATATGGTTAATCCAAATTCCAGCTAATCCGTAATTCGAACTAATATTTCGACCCCTCAATTGCTTTAGCACTGTTTTCGGATTGGATGATCTGAAATAGATCTAGTAAATTCCTTGGATTGATCATCATTTTCGTAAATTCCATCCTTTTTATCTGACGCGTAACAATAGGCCGAAGCCAGCTCAGCTGTTCGCTGCCACTGATTCATACGTCATCTGACTTCGAGTGCGCTCGGGCCGCTCCAGAGACCTTAGTATCTAACTTCGTTAGGTTAGATACTAAGGTCTTTGGCCGCTCTGTCTGTCCTTGACGAGCGGTAAGCTCGGAGAACGGCCGAGCGCCAATGGAAGCTGGCCATCTAACGTTTGTTTGCTGTCGAAGATAGCCAAATACACACGATATGTGATTCAGTTCCTCGCACATGTGGCATGTAGCTTACTCTCGCGCTCAATACGTAATTGCTTCAATTCTAACTGGGAAGTATGATGATTTTCGTGGAAAAGGAGTTTTTTGGTTGATCCGAATTTTTATAAATCGAAAAATTTCACTTTTTGGGGTCCCTTGAATTTCGGATTAACGAGGGTTTACTGTATAAGATTCTCTATTTTTCCTCTCAAAAGTGAGTGTCATTTAATCTTTATCTTCAATAGAACCATTTTGAACGTCTTCAATAGTAAATTGAGAA
>OZ023330.1:29411898-29416898 GCA_964007535.1 Brachyptera risi | reverse complement strand
CGCTAAATGACCTTGCTGTTGATGCGCCTTAAAACCCTAATATTCATTCATTCAGTATTTTCATACAAGATGTGTCTTCCAGTGCTGCCTTTCCAAACATGATGCTGAGCTCAGGGGTTGGTGGTCAAATGTACCCCTCACCCTCCACTGCCCCTCATGCACAGTGGGATCAGCCACCTCCGTGGATGTTGACGCCTCCTCCCCCTAAACGCCCCTCTACCAAGGGCCTGGCTGCACTGCAACAGCGCAAGGTGGAGATCATCTCGCAGCTGCAGAAAGTGGTGGGCAAATCTGCAGCTGCTGCGATCTCGAGCACAGCCTGCTCACAGGTACCCACGCTACGTTTTTGTGATATTAGTTTTTACCCAAGTGCAATATCTAGTTGAACCTACCATAGTAGTAGAACTAATTGTAAGTTAGATTAATTAGGACTTGAATCTAATTAATAAGTCTTTATCTGTCTGAAAGTCAAAGTTTGAAATCATAAAGTCCTCATTTGAAATAAATGTACATCAAAAATGTTGTTCTTAATATTTTACAAAACATGTTTCAAGATACGAAGTAGGTGCATGACACCTCCGCTTTGGAGGTTGCATCATTAAATTTGTTACTTCACACAGACCACATTATTCTGTGCCTACAAAATGCATTAAAATTAGGGGTGTGCGAGTTTGAAAATTTTAGTTCGAGTCGAGTTCGAGTTTGAGAGAAAATCGCGAGTTTTGAGTTCGAGTTCTAAAAAAAAAAAAATAGATTCATTCTACCTCTTGTCAAATGAATTTTAATAGGCTATTCACATTTTAAATTCCACTCCACATTGACATGTGATCATTTATTAATTATTTATTAGGCTACTACTCATCAATCTGTCACAATCTTATCACCAACAACATGTATCAATTGAGTTTGTATGTAATAATTAGGGATGTCGGCAGGTGCCGGACTGCCAAGGTACCCAGGCGGTTCCAATTTCAAGTGAAACCCGGGCTCAAACAATTCCCGACGGGTAGTCAATGTTTTTTCTGGTCTTCATTTTCCTGTGTAAGATGTTTTTAGTCCAGTCTGTATGTTTACAAGCGTGCTCGTCTCACGCGCATTCGTCTTTCCACCCCCCTCACCCACCCACACAGCAAGCAAGCCATGTGTTCAGTGACAGCTCAGTTGACAAAAGATGCCGTTCAAATGACTGGCTGGTGTGGCATTACTTTGAATGTGCTTTTGACATTTGTTTGTTTCCCTGTCATTGTTAGAAAGGGAATATTACTGAAATGACATTTTTTTGGTCCAAACAATGAAAAGCGATCATCATTGCCTTTTTAAATACCGTAGTTCATTTTGGGAATTACTTTTTGTCGCCATAAAAGAAATGCGCTCTTGCAAAAGTCTTGCGTATCCCCACTCCCCCCCCCCCCCCCCCCCTCCATTATGAGCTGTTACTGGAGGACCAATGTGCTAGTGTGATTGCACCAGTCTCATCAGTGTGCTTCCAAACCTTGCGGTTGGAGGTCCTGTTGCTCTAGAGAGTGATGATTGGATTAAGGGAAATGACGCGTCTTCTTATGATTATAGGTGATTTACGGTCTTTACAATTTTTTTCTTTTTTTGGGAGAAAAACCTGGTTAGGAGTCGGGTAATAAAGGCGACATCCCTAGTAATAACTGTCAACAAAACAAGCTATTTCACTGCTCAAGTATAGGCGGATAAGCATGACAAATTACTATAGAGGGTCAATTTTCAACACTTCCTAAGATTAGTATGTTCTGCCAAATTACAATAATAAAAAACCTGTTTTTGACCAATGTTAGGCCGTTATTTTCATATCAGTAGCGACTTCTGAACTCTAATATACAGGGAAAAAATTACGTTGAAAAAAAAAATTGGAGTTCAGCTGAATTTGAACTCGAACTCGAAAATCCGAGTGCCCGCACACCCCTAATTATAATATACACCACATTATTTCTCATATCACTTGCTTCTCTTACTACATATATAAATGTATCATCATCTATCATTCATCTCTCATATCATTCACCACAGAAATATATTCTTACAATATACAAGATTTTTATAATAACAAAACAGGACCAAATAACCAGAATAACGGGAATTCTAGTGGAGTGTCGAAAGAATACATTAGCCTACGAAACATAAATTCTATAGGCCCAAATTATTGTTCTGATACATCTGTCTAGTCACCTTATGAAGTCTGGCATTATTGATGATTACGAGTCGAGTCCAGAAGCTGTAACGCGGGAATGATTGTCATGTCGGCAGGCCCGTATCCTGCCTGAACTACAGCTGTGCCCGTCAAGCTACGCCGTTTGGACGTCCGACGACCTGGAACATGCTTGCACGGACCACCCGACTGCCATCTATCGGTCAGACTCACTACTCGATGATGAGTACGTGCCGTTTGAGCCGCCGGGCGTTAGTAAATACGGCCCAATATCGAGGCAGTGCAAGGCCATTTTACGTTCAAATAGTTCTGTCCAGGTGAGAGATTGTCTTGTGTTTAAACCTCTCCTTCATCCATAATTAAATGAGAATATTTTCATTTTGATCCTTCTGATCATTATCAACATTATTTCACTCGCTTAGAAAAAATTCATGTTTAACATATCCAAAACTCTTCGTATTAACAAAAATAGTGATTCAAATTTCAAAAATCAATATCAAAATATAAAAACCAAATGAATAAAATACCCTCGTCACACCAACCTAGTTTGTTTTTTACAGTAAACCATTGTTAATCCAAAATCAAAGGGACCAAAAAAAATGATTTCTATTTATACAAATTTGGATTACCCCAAAAAACTCTTTTTCCACGAAAATCATCACTCTTCCCGCTTAGAATTAAGTCAATTTCGTATTGCACGTGAGAGAAAGCTGTGACCGTCCGAGACAACGTCATAGACTAATCGTGTTTACTCAGCTAGCCAACAACGCGCGATCATCATATTACTCGCTTCTATTGGTGCTCGGCCGTCCGTAGTTGATGGTGTGACGAACGAACGTTCCAAGCTCAGTAAATGGTGTTATGAAGGTCAAACCACTTGGTCGAATGACACACACAAAGCTCAACATGTGTTGGCCTATTCTTACACGGCAAATAAAAAGGATGGAAATTAAGAAAATAATTATCAACTCAAGGAATTCACTCAAACTATTTCGAATTATCCTATCCGAAAACAGTGTTACCGGTAAAGCAATTGAATGGTCGAAATATTAGTTTGAATTACGGTTTAGCTAGAATTTGGATTAACCATGTTAATTGAAATGCCTAGGCCTATACCTTCAGCCGGGGACTGGTTAACTTCAAGTTCCAAATATCGTATTTACACACATAGAAGACACACTTTTTTCCAGTTTTAAGCCTTCAAAAAGTTACATACATTTTATAGAGTTAAGTGAGAAAGAAACGTCATATTTTGCGATAAAAACAGTTCCGGTGAATTTCTGCCGTTCGTCCAATGTTGAAGCATACGGCAAACCTGCAATCGTCGTCAGATTTGATGCACAGACGGTCGTCAATGCGCTGTTGCGCAAATTTGTTGCGCGTTCGATACAACCTTTCCTCTCTCCGTCTCTCTCTCCCTGTGTAAGCCACATAGCTGCTGGTTTTTAGGCAAGGTCACTGATTGCTATTTAGGACTGCCGGCCATCAGTATCAGTGTTACAGTGGAATATAAAACTGCGTCTTATATAAGTAAACAAAAAGGTTTCCAAAAATAGAACCTGAAAAGTAGGGGGGCTTCTTTTGAGCGGGTGTGGCTTATATATGTGTAAATACGGTATGTCAAATTTCGGATTAATCGAGTTTGGATTAACGAGGATTTTCTTTATTAGGTTTAGCCTAATGGTCAAATGGGCACTCTGTTATGAAATAATTGGAGTATCCAGTTTATTAAAATTGAATCATTTTTCCAGGTGTCTGCTTCGTTTGGCGATGAGACCATCTCCACGCCCATGGTTAGACGGCCTGTTCCCACTGCCAGCCCAATGACCTCATGGTACCTCAACCCTCCGCCAGGCCAGCACAGCTTGGCGCCACCGTCCAATTACATCACCATCGGTCATGGCATCATCGACGCGCCACAGCTGTACGCACTGCAGGCGCGCTCTGATTGCCCTCCCAAAGAGTATGTATATGCATTCTGGTTGGCATCAATTTGACTTATATTGGTACTAGAATTACCTCTAGAGGTGAGAAATCCAAGGGATCCTGAGCCATTTTTTGAATTAATTATGGTACTAGATTAGACAAGATATTACAACATTCAAATTACCATATCGCATTGGGAGTTCGCGAATGGTATTGGCCTACAGTGAAACCTCTATCCATCGTTTTTCAAGGGACCAGGACAATAAAACCATCCATGCAGTAAAACGATCCACCCAGGAAATTTTGCCATTGATTATATGGGAGTGGGGTGAGAAAAAATGAATGACACAAGCAGGAAAACGATGGATACAGGAATGATGCATACAGGTTTCACTGTATTTTTAACAGTAATAATTTCAAGTTGTTTGTTTACTGGTTTTGTGTTCATATCTGGAGATGTATTGGCAGCATACAGAGATGTTCACATGAAATGCTACAAGTGACTGAATTTGCACTGGTGATGGTAAATAATCAAACCTGTGTTACATAACATGTAGACTTATCACTGGTCTTATTTGTGCCGTTCTAAAAGGGAGATTAGGTTGTACGAATTATTAATGCTATTTACTAGGGATGTCGGCGGGAAGGAATTTTCCTACAGGGTTACCCGTATTCATTACCTGACTCCTACCCGGGTTTTCCTAAAAAAAAAAAAATGTTCATGTCCTAAATCACTTATATTCATAAAAAGTTGTATCATTTCTCCAATCCAATCATCACTATATAAAGCAACAGGACCTCTAGCCTCAAGGCTCTGAAGCACACTGATGAGAATGTTGCAATCGCACCGACACATTTGCCCGGCCAGTAACAGCTGATATGGATGGGAGGGGGGGGG
>OZ023330.1:29339845-29411698 GCA_964007535.1 Brachyptera risi | reverse complement strand
TATATATATATATATATATATATATATATATATATATATATATATATATATATATATATATATATATAGATAGATACATCACGGCATGCTCGGGCACCGAAATCTGGCGCACGGGATCGGTCACGCTCTCGGCGGAATGTACGGGCAACATAACGAATTTTCGTACAACAGGTCAACAGGGCTTGACGCCTCTATATAACACTATAAACTCAATGGCATTGCGTATGTGTGTGTGTGTGTGTGTGTGTGATACAAGGCGTAGTTTTGAACTGAGAGCTATCAAGGATGCATGGCATGCTGTAGTAATGGGTGGGGTGGGGTGGGTGAGTGGGTGAGGGAGAGGAGAGGAGTGATTCATACACTGGACCAAAAACATCGTACACTGAAAAATAGAGACCAAAAAAAACATTGATTACCTGGCAGGTAATTGTTTGATCCCGGGTTTCACTTGAAATTGGACCCACCCGGGTATCTGCTGACGCACCTTCTATTTTCCAAACCCTAACTAATCTAACATAATCATGTCAGAAGTGAAGGCTTGAATTAGAAGCTTCTGGGTGTGCAAAATCGTACCGAACGAGGATGTGTCATCGTACAATATACAACCACTCTGGTGTTTAAAGCACCCGCAAATACTCCATTTTGTCCCGTATGCTCATTTCACCGCCTGTCTGTTTGTGTAGTTTGTTTGTCGAGTCTCACCGCGTAAAACAACAGATACGCAACCTGGAGCGCAAGATCAATGACCTGAAGTTAGCGACGCAGGATGCAGTTGTCAACGAGAGTGATAAGCTGAGCCACGAGCTGCAGCTGATCGAGCAAGGCATACGAGAGAAAGAGAAGGAGATGAGGCTGGTAAGTTCAAATCAATTTTTGTGATGACTTG
The DNA here is from genome assembly GCA_964007535.1 of Brachyptera risi. Lineage (NCBI taxonomy): Eukaryota > Metazoa > Arthropoda > Insecta > Plecoptera > Taeniopterygidae > Brachyptera > Brachyptera risi. Next base: position 29,410,812 of record OZ023330.1, on the reverse strand, counting down.
TGCTACTACTGTAGGCCTAGGCCCACTCGTATTTGTTCAATCGGTCTCTGCCTGTCTACCAATTTGTCATTGACTGATGTGAATGTGATTAATGAATAAATATGATACGGCATATAACAACTAGATAGAATAAGCTTTTTCGAATATAGACTGTTCTCAATGTTCATGTATTTCAATTTTTTGTACAAATCTCGGAAAGTAGACCTACATAGAATGTTTCTATGTTTGATCTTGAGTGCGTATGTAGGCTTTGCCCTAGATCATTGGTAGAATGAATTACGAGACTTCGAAAATTTCTTTCTGCCTGCAAGTTTATTAAATATGTATTTGGAAAAAAGACATCTTTCTGAATGGCCTAAAATAATAAAAACAAAAGTGCTTGAAAGATCAGAAAGAAACGTAAAAAAAATTTAAGTCGAGTGAAATTCAATTACTGACAATTCCAAACAAAGTTAAACATTGTTATCAGTTGCAAGTTTCAACTTGCGAGCAGCTCGTAGATTGCCCAACGACACTAGATCACCATTATATAACATTGAAAAAAAGTTGAAAAAAATGCTATATTGTACCAGGACTATTTTCTCCCCAAGAATACAAAGTGTATTTATTTTAAACTTTAATTTCAGTTTCCCCCCTTGTCTCGAGGTCTCATTCACCGTCCATGTATATTTTATTGGCAATTTTTAACGCCCAAAGTACGTTTCAAAATTGTTGGTAGGCCTACACAATTGTACAAATATTGTACAGTATAACCCAAAAGTAAAAAGCCGTTCCATTTTCTGAAGCCCGGGAGGTAGGCAACTTGTCATGCACGCTAGAAACCGGTCCGACATTCAAAGTCCACATGCAGGTATACTGACTGAAGTAAAATAGTATTGATTATATTTGAAGTGATTTCATCTGTGCAATTCAAAATAATGTTTCGATATGTTTGTATCATTCGTATTGGTTTTAATGTCGCACTGCACTGATGACTATACTATCTATTGGCGTCAGTTGTTTTGATGTCAATTCTTTCTCGTATTTACCATCAAGACATGGATTTGATCCAAATCAGATCTTGATCCGTTTTCTTTTCTTGTGTGCGCTCCACAGGCCACAATGCAAAACCGAACTACATGCTATTTTATCTATGGGCGTTATTTTTGAATGAATGCATATTAGGGTTTTAAGGCGCATCGACAGCGAGGTCATTTAGCGCATGTGCGTTATTTTTCTTCCATTTTTAAATACTCATAGCTTTTGGTGGTAATTGGATCGGTAAATTTGGGCAGATTAACGATTCAAATTGAAGACCTTACCTATATGAGAATAAAAAGTGAAGAAAAACGAACAATATCTCTCATTGGAAATTTAAAATTCATGATACATAATATATATATATGAAATATATAAAATATTGAAGTATATAACCAATCCAAAGATATACTGATCTATTGTTCCAAATATTGTTCATCAACGGGGAAACACATGACGCGTTCACCTAGTATAATTCAATCAGCACCTCAGTGATAGGGGAATGATAATGAAAATAATGAAAATAACAAATCAATGAGAATATTAGTTATGTTAATTGAACGTTTGAAAATGATGACACCCACATAAGCCGAAGATTGTGTCTGGGAAAGACGATATCCACCTTGAAATCCGAACAAATACGTCACTGCTATCCCTGATTTCCTAATTAATTTCTGTGATGATATAGAAGGCTTTGATTTGATCGTTTCCAATTAATTGATGACACCCGTTGCTCGAATTTTAATCGGTATCTTGACGGCTTTGAGTGATTCAAAAACATTACATTATATATTTTTTTACATCAAAATGGCTGGATTGATTTGAGGAAATTCTCAGAATAATATGTATCATGATTAAATTGAAATTCACTGGGAATTTGAATTCTCTCGGGTGAAATATTTTCGACGATTTTTTTCCTCTGGGTTATTCTTACGGGATTTTTGAAAACTTCAAATGAGTTTTACCCGAAGTGATTCGACAAATTGCGCCTCAAAATTATACAGTATCGAATTAGATACAGACACTTGTGCATGCCAAGTTTCAACTGATTTTGAATACTAGTTTGACCTGTGGAGCGCGGAAAAAAGGCACTTTCTTCGATTATGGTGGGATTAAGTCTTCGCTTCGCTCATCCAATTACAAAAAAGTGATCTCGATTAGGTGAAAATCACATTGCTCATGGAAGGAATATTCCATGTGATACTTTGGACAAATTGGAATGAAAAGAGTGGATAAGGGATTCAGAACGTGAAGAACTGAATAGTGAAGCGCAAAACAAAATTAATGATTACTCATTAGGCGATACATGAATGACAAAATAATATGGACGAAATGAATGAACATGCACATGATGACTCAATATATAATGAACGTTCCGAAATTATATGAAGATGAATATATCATATATATAATATAATAATATAATATATATAATATAACAACAACAAAAAAATATATATATATCTATATACATAAATATATATATATTTATTTCCAGGGGCTTGATGACCTCACAAGTAGCTAGATTGAATGTGGGATGAATATACGCACACACACACACACACATATATATATATATATATATATATATATATATATATATATATATATATATATATATATATATATATATACAAAGCTCCGTAAGAGTAGGATGGAAGTCTTCGACATCGCTCATCCAACTATTTCAAATTCTATATATCGAACTTCACATTAATTCTGTCCATGCTATCTCGATATTATCAATGATGAATAGAAATTTTACTGTCCGACTATTATGAATTTCCTTCGCATTTTCAGTTCTTCATATTTGATTCACATCAAATTATTTTTACATTCCTAATCATACTGTTCATTTTCCAGTAAGCTGTGATGAAAGATGTAGCATTTCATACAAAATTGGGCTTGAATAGAAAAATGAAAAAATATTCATTCAAACGCCATCGGATTGGCATGGAATCATAATTTTTTCATTGCATATTGAATTTATTTTCGATGGTAATCTATTATTCCGAGCTGAGATTTTCAAGATCTACAGAACAATTGAATCGAATCGTGATTTCAATTGTCGAAACCTCTTCTCCCGCAAAACCTATTCTCGATTATTTGTTCAGAGTTTTTCTTGAACAATTTCGTCTCAAACAAAAAAAAATCGTCTCATGAGAATTTAAGAATGTGTATTCCTGACCATTTGAGAACAGAATGTAATTCTCTTCTACTCCATACTGAAATCATTCCAACTCTAATTATGAATTGACAACAGTGCCAAACAACCCTTCGAACCTGTCGAACAAGTTGAATGGCAACATTGCTTGGTGGTACGATTCACAATCACGCAGATCAAACTACATGCTGGGAATTGTTCATATCAGTCCTACCTGAGATGCGACCTTTGCACCCTAACCCCACCGGTTTGCCATCTGTGTGGCGTGCTGCCTACCTCCGAGGCTTCAGAGAATGGAACGGCTTTTTACTTTTGCGTTATACTGTACATCTAATTCGTATATGTCACGGTCTATTCACATCGCCCCCTCGTTTTCAGATTACTTTGGTTTTGTTTGGCACTAGCGAACACGCCAGAAACTATTTAAACAGAAACTTTGGTTTCTTTGACAATTGAGCAAACGTTATGCGAGATCCATCGTAATAACATTTCCAGTATTTTTCCATGTATTTTTTTTCCCTCAATTTGAATTTTATCATTCAAAATATCTTTTTAATAGTTCCAAATGAACAAAGATTGACTGTAATAATCCAGCTGCAGGTACCACGTCCTTACCCAATTCAATTATTCTACCGAATTTAGATATAGGCCTACAGTAAACCCTCGTTAATCCAAACTCGGCTAATCCAAAATCTGTCATTTCGAACTCGAAGTCGGTCCCCGGCTGAAGGTACAGGCTTAATGTTAATGTTAATGTAAATGTTAATGTGGCAATGTTAATTAATATGCTTGATCCGAATTTCAGCCAAACCGTAATTCAAAAAAATATTTCGACCCTTCAATTGCTTTAACACTGTTTTTAGATTGGATAATTCGAAATAGTTCAAGTGAATTCCTTGAATTGATCAATATTTTCCCATTTTCATCCTTTTGATTTGACGCGTAACAATAAGCCGAAGCCAGCTTAGTTGTTCGCTGCCTTGAGTGCGTTATCTGAGTCCGCTCTGACCTTCACGACTCACGAGCACGAGATTTACGATATGCTCGGAACACTCATTTGTCAGTCATCCTCGGGACGACCAAGCGAGAAGTGAATGAATGGAAGCGGGCTATATAACGATTGTGTGTTGTCAGCTAGCCGAGTACACATGATCAGTGAAGCGTATTCTCACATCTGTGGCATAACTTTCTCTCGCGCGCCATACGAAAGTGCTTCAATTCTAACCGTGAAGTGTTAATGATTTTGTGGAAAAGTTTTTTTTTTTTTTTGGTTAATCCGAATTTTTATAAATCGAAATCATTTTTTGGGGATTAACGAGGGTTTACTGTAGGCCTATGTGATAACTTCTGAACCAAAATCTTTTATTTTAATCAAAGAAACAAAATTTTATATTTCAGAAATGAAATGTATAAAACCACAAAATTTGAGCCCTACTGATAAGTGTGCGGTAATTTTACAGAATCAGCTGGTCTCCGCATCTTTGGCATCCCCCACCATTACTGCAGTCAGCTGGAATAAGGATGGAACAGTCAACTGGAGCATGAACACCAATGGGGACTTCCGGAGTGATGACGTACGTATTGCTGCTGCTGGGTGCACTCCTTGCTCATCGACTAACACCCGGTGCGATAACGTAGATGATTTATGGCGTATAATTGTTTGCCAACAGGAAGACACGTACGAGGCGGGGATAGCCAATGACATGCGAGAGCTAGAGCGTTGCTGGGAGTTCGAACTTGAAGAGCAAGAAAAGCGGTGGTCGAGTGAAGAAGAGTCTGGTAAGAAGTAGGCATTACCAGACATGAATGAAAACAACTATCAACCCAATGGGTTTAGATCAAAACGAGGGTAATATCCTTACTGCTTAAGTCACGTTTTGAGTCGGTACAAGTGAAATGTCAGTATTTAAAGTGAAGATATAAAAACAGTTATTCAACGTAGCCTAGACTATGACTACCTCTAAACAACTCCATGCTGCATTCAATTTTAGTTGTAACATTGCTCATTAAGAAAGTGGTTTTAAATTACAAGGTTTATCTTTTCTTGATAGTGTATACTTTCCGCTGTGCTAATCTATATGACGATCACAAGTAGCCGTCCCCAAGGCTCAGTCAACCAAGGCATGATGCTTTAGCGACTGAAGTCAGGTCGAGCGTGGGTTCAAATCCCGCATAAGGTGTGGGTATTTGTAAACGTCCTTTCACCTTTCGTCACTTCATCTTTTCATCATCATCTGCTTATTAGTACCCTGATATAACGTGGCTGTTTGTGGGGTCGTTGAACACTATTGTAACAGCCACTATAACCGTCACAAGTGTGGCCGTTACGTGATCACAAAGATTTTTATTTTTTCCCATCTGACGATATATTTTCGTCATTGTGGTATATTTTAATTGTGTTTCAATAGTGAAAGCTACAATAGACAAATCATAATAGGGAATTGGAATTGAATGAAATTTAATTCAAAAGGCCCTGGAGGCCTAATGTTTCAATGTTATTGACGATGCAGCACAACAGCTTATAGAATTATGAATTTTTCACTATTCGAAATGGAAGCCTAACATCAAATTTAAGAATAGTAGGGTATGATCTACAAATAATTGTTTGATACTGTATATCGTTGTATACAAAACAAATAGTCAGAATATAATTTATCGTATTTATTTAGTTTATAATATGAAATATAGGCCTACTATGTTCTATGATATGTTTTATGATATTCATATAAAGTAACTTTTTCGTTATAAGAAAATTTCGTTAATACGTTTTTTACGTGTAGGCATTCATACAGTATAACCTAGCTTTCTATATCGTATTGTTGTATAGAACACTTTGATTTGGTTTTTATGATTAGTATTTATCGATGTTTGGGCTATTTATTGTCAAAACAACCATATGTCTTGACTCTGTCTTATCTTGACGTTCTCTCGGCCTATTGATTGTCTTGATTCCTCAAATGACAAGAATTGGTTAAACAAAACTCAAATTTAGTTCTGCAGTTCTTCTCGTAATACAGATATTTCTTTTGTACCAACTCGTTCAATTGTCATGACAACTCTGTCTGTTGTGGTGGCTTACAATCGCTTTATGTTTGCTCGTGGTATGTTGTGTCATATTGGTATGTTATATTTACCAAACATTCTCCACGTTCACTCATGTTATTAAAGAGAGATAGAAATTTAATACATATAAATATAATATATAGTAAAAATATAATTATAATGCGTGTCATTTTTGTACAACATGAATTTTTCACTGCAGTTGTAGTTGTTAAGGAAATGACGGTCTGAAGAAATTATTAACTGATAGGTTATCTGATAAGACTAGATATCTCAGCGAGTTGTTGAAAGTTTTGATATATTATATTAAAAAGTAACAGTAATAATATATTGTTGATTATTTTACGAACTGACGGTGGAATTGAGTTGTTCAAGACTAACTAATGGTAAACTTGGGTCTACCAATATATATATATATATATATATATATATATATATATATATATATATATATATATATATATATATATATATATATATATATATATATACATATATAAATATATATATATATATATATATATATATATATATATATATATATATATATATATATATATATATATATATATATATATATATATATATGTGTATATATATATATATATATATATATATATATATATATATATATATATATATATATATATATATATATATATATATATATATATATATATATATATATAATATATATAATATATATATATATATATGTATATATATATATATATATATATATATATATATATATATATATATATATATATATTTAATATATATATATTGACCTGTCATGTTTTGTTGACGGAAAATACAGATTATGATAATTACGTAGGATAAATATTAGGTAGAATCTTCCAGTTTTATTGGGAGTTTGGAAGTCAATTAGGTAATCGGTATCGTAACTTAGCATTGTTGTACACTGATCAGTATTACCGTATATATAGTTTGTACGTACAGTTAATTGGTATGGCAAAAAGGCCTTATACAAGGTATATAGGCAAACTTCATACTGGACAAAATTATATATTATATATAACTACATGATATAGGCCTATTTATTAACATTAGCCTTTATATTCTAGGGTTGCCATGCTATATATGAATCAATTATTACCAGCTAGATACTGATGAGAAAATCGGGCAGGAAGCCGATCTAACTAGAAATTGATTTTCTAGACTCAAATTGATGAACGAACACAAACCTCTGAATTGAAAACCATTATCAATCACCAGAGAAGAGTGAATCCATGCTTTCAGTTTAGAGTCCGAGTCCAATTTTGATACAGTTCATGAGTCTCGAGTCGAGTCCGACTTGTTGAAAAAATAATACATTTAATGATGAGAATGGGGAAACTAGGCTTACATAAGCCTAACTTACGTACATGGACAGTTAAATCTTGTTAATCCAAGTCAGTTTATCTGAAATTTGACATATTTCTAACTTGAGTCGGTCCTTGGCTAAAGGTATAGGCATTTCAATGTTGATTAATATAGTTAATCTGAATTCTAGCTAATCCAAAATTTAAACTAATTTCAAACCTCCAATTGCTTCAGCACTGTTTTCGGATTGGATAATTCGAAATAGTTTGAGTGAATTCCTTGAATTGATTATTATTTTCCCAATTCCCATACTTTTTATTTGACACGTAACGTTTAAGCCGATGCCAGCTCAGCTGTTCGCTGCTTTGAATGTGTCAACCGATTGCGCTTGAGCCTCTGACCTTGACGAAATACGACAAGTACGAGATTTATGGTAAGCTCGGAACACTCGTTCGTCAGTAACACTCCGGACGGCCTAGCGCCAATGAAAGTGGACTGTATAACAATCATGCATTGTCGACTATTCGAATACACACTACCAGTAAAGCGGTTCCTCTCAGGTGTGGCATAGCTTTCTCTCGTGGGCAATACGCAATTGCTTCAATCCTAACCGGGAAGTGTGATGATTTTCGTGGATAAGGAGTTTTTTAGTTAGTCCTAATTTTTATACATTAAAATCATTCTTTGAGGATCCCTTGCGTTTCGGATTAACTAAGGTTTACTGTATACAGTACATTACACATTGGTACATTACGATATTGCATATTTTTTGGAAATGATAATTTGCATATTTTTTCACTTGCATATTTGCATATCATGCTATCACAATATAACGAAGAAAACATACTGGTATCTTCATTTCGTGAATCAAGACCTGGTCAAACTACAATTAATCTAGTGTAAATGATAAATTATTAAAATGATTTGAAAGAGGATTTTTTTACATTCCAACAATATAAGTAGAAGTAATTTTGATGTTATAAAACCACGCCATCTTTGTATTTCATTTTCATGACCGACTACAGAGTTTAAATTGAAGAAAACAAAACACAAGATCAAACCAAATTAACCAATATGGAAAAATTACGTCTCGTTTAGATGGTTATTAACCATCAGAACTTTGGAATTTTTGTATATAGTATTTTCAACAAGTTGTTCAAAGTTGTGTTTTCCAAGTTTCAAGGTGGCTGCCATGTTTTTCTGTTACCCAGATATTAGAATTCTGTGGATTGAATTCTGTGAAGTGATTGCATTGGTTGACACATCATCCAATGAGAGAGTGTCAAAACGGTGAATGATTTAAAAATACGATTCTGAACAATTTCACTTGAGTTCGTTTCTGTTGGAGACTCAGACTCTATACCACATGGACTCGCACACCTCTATCAATTACAGTGAATAATGAACATGATTTCAAGTCGTTGGGTTTTTGTGAACATCTATCTTCCATCTATCTATCTTATACTTGGGGCCTATTCCAAAATTATCCTACCTGTTGGTAGTGGGAAAACTTGTGAAATAATAACAATATTCAACAATTATTCTTATTTCATGCAATCCTTATTCTTTTTCAATTGATAGTGTAAAAAGGTCTCAAAACTGTTGGAACAATTCGAACAATTGTTCAAGTGATATCAGATTTTTCATCGTTTCTTGAGCTACATTTGATGTTTCCAATTTCAAAGTGATAACAGCTCTATGAGCTTATAATACGTATTCAATTATACTAAAATAATTAAAATAATACAAAAATACTATAGTGTAGGCGTACCCTATAGGCCAACCATTTGTGAAAGAAAATCAATATTTCTTATGAAACAATTTCAGATCATATTATGTATTCATTTAAAATTGTTGATCAACAATTCAACTAATTATTCGCTGGCAACCCTAATTTATTAATTAATAGTCTTCAAATATATACTGTACTTCTTATCAGCATATGCTATGGTAGAATCTTTTTGCATCAAGCAATGAGTAGTATTTCAAATCATCCTACGGATTATGGTGAAGTATTTCTGCTCGATTGAAATATTTTGTCCCTGCTAGACTCGAAGATTGACTTATTTCTTTCACTCATCCGTATGACTGTACAACATGAGTGAGAGGCCTGGGTGAACCTCTCTCCAACACACAGTAGATTGGTTACATAGTGGTCCTTTAATATTGAAATGAAAGGATTCTACTGTAGGCTATTTAAAAAAGATTCTAGAAGAATATATTCTCATTGTAGCCTGGCTTCTGTTTGTATTCAATTAGATTCCCCTGAACATGTGTGATTGTGTATGCATATTCAATTTAATCCACAAGCTAAGAATCAAATAATAGGACTAAACAACTGACGGGTGGAATGGCTGGAATCATATTGAAGTTCATAGGCGTAACAAATGATTTTCTTAATTTTCTTAACAATCTCATGAGAGATTGAACCCGTTCTGAGTGGCAGTTCACAGTTTTGTGAGAGATAACTTTGCGATCTAACGCAAAAGAAATTACGAACTTGGTTGAAAATTTCAACTAGTAGGCTACCTCTTTAATTCTGAATATGCCACTATTTTATCATTTGGATTTTTATATATCATGATAGGGCCTACCAGGGTCAATAATTCAATATTGATTTATTAATTATTCTTTTAATTCATTTAATCATTTTATTGATAGGCCTATTCATAATTTTATTTCAATTTAATTTTTATTCACCTCTGGTTTTGAGTTCCATGTACTAGTTCATATGTATTAGTTCAAATTGCTGAAGGCTGTCTATATACATAGTATATAAGCAGTGTTGAGTTTGAATCTTAATTAGGTAAATTGCGTATCCATTTATAGAGTATTGTTCGGGTAGTCTAGTATCATTTTGTAAAAGTTATAGCCATCAAGATGAGGTTGTTGTTAGCGTATCACCACTATAATTTGCTGTATATTTGTATTGTATAGACCAACTTCCTTGTAGTATTATAGCTACAATTGTCATATTCTCACTACAGTATATAGAAGAATAAATGCACTATTTCACAATAATGTTTCATTAGATGATATTGATTTATGATTATAAATATCAAGTACAGAACGTTGCCGCAGCTGGAAACACCAAAACAAAAATTTGCAGTGCTCTAGTTCTTGGTTGATTGATTGATTAATTAATTAATTACAAAATTAAATTTCAAGATACACAAATGACCTCATTGAAGTTTGGAACAGAAACTATAATTAACGGTAGGTCTACTTTATGTGTCGTAACAATGGACGTTGGGCATTGTCAATCAGATTGCATTATAATTATTGTAGTCTATTTCAGTGGTTCTCAACTGGTGGGTCGCGATAGGGTTTTATGAAAAGTAAAGAAAAAATAACATTCATTTTCCCATAATAATTTGATGAATAATGATACATTTTTATTTTCTGTGACAATTATTACAAACATTATTCTTAAAATATCATTATTGCCTTCATTCTACGAATGTATTTCGTTGGTTATTCCAAGATTTCTTCCGAAGACGACAATGTTTGGTTACTTATTATGTACTTCTTAGAATCTGGGTAGGGTAGCCGCGTTAAGTCGAAGTAGTCAAGACATCATCCCTACACTTGTGTAGGCCTACAGTTAACGAGTTATCTGGTCTCTCTCTACCCTCACCCCTCACTATCCAACCAGATCGATGGAAAACACAAGAATATGATTATTCAGTCAGTCGTACACTTGAGAGTGATGAGGAAAGGTGTTGAGTTCGTTCGGGTTTTCTTCACAAAAGCGAAAAAATAATGTTGTGGATAGTGGGTCAAAAAGTATGTGCAATACTGTTAAAAAAAGAAAATATGATACGTCGTATGTTCAAATTAGTCTTACGGTAGACCACTCTTTTTAAACCTCTTGGCTCTTCTAGTTCTAGCATTAATAAGTTTGACTTGTAGTTTGATTGTTGTTAATATAGAGCTATATACTTTTTAAGTAATTAGGTCGCCATATTATTTCGAAACACTAAGTGGGTCGCGGTACCTAAAAGGTTGAGAGCCACTGGTCTATTTATATAAATATTTTTATTATTATTGTCAATGTAGTCAATACAAATTACAAACAATAAAGCTCACAAGTGAAATGAATACTGTAGTTGAATAAAATTCCAGTTATTTGTCTTGTAATTTATGTATTGGCTTATGTGATGAAGATCCCACAATGTGAAATCCTTTCAGACATGTCCAAAGCATAATATGAAACTAGAAAATATTATATTAATTTTACTCTGCAGTTGAATTAACATTGTTGAATCAGCTGAATTAAGGATTAGTATACTGAAAGATCCATTTTTTATGACGAACTTCTCGACTTGCCAGTCAAACCCCCAACCAGAAAATGTGTTGGATCTTCTAATCATAGAACACTCTAACATGACTTACAATGATTGTGGTGTAAGCTGCAAGTAGGCCCATAACAAAATGAATCTAGACATACCCGTATATGGTGTATTATGTGTGTATGTTTCTTTGAACTGTTTGACTGTTTGAAGTGTTAGGAAAGTTGAGCACAATTCTATTGATATATCTATGGTTGAACTTATAATTACTTATAACTCTACTCTTATCGTCAGATATGTTGGCTTGAGGAGGTGAAACGCAGCTGTGGTTGCAGAAATTTTGCTGACGCTCCAGTTGGTATAATACCAATCTGAAGATTGCTATTGGGCCTATATTATGTTCTTTATGTGTTGAGAAAGATACCAAATATTGCTCTAAATTTTGCAGTATCATATTTTGGGCTGTCCACTAATAACTATTAACACCAGTTTCCTGAAACTTTGTAATAGTTTGTAATTGTTCAAAATGGGTTTTCTGCAATGATATGTGTTTTAGTATGCTTCCATGCTAAAGTGTTTCTCTCCAAGCTTTTATATGAGATAATCAAGTGAGTATTGTTAATGTAAGCTGTATATGTTTTCAATGTGCTGCTGCTATTTTGTATTAGATTGGATTGTTTCTTTTGTATCTTTAAGAACTTCAAAGTGAACATAGAAGTGACAAATTTGTTATATTGTTGATTTCATATAGTAATATTATTTAATGAGTGTTTGAATAAGGTTTGTTGGAAATGATAATTGCTGTTTACTCATAATTATTTATTAGCCTATATTGTGTATTGCTGTATTTACTAGTAATTAGTATGGTGTTATGTATGTATAATACAAATATCTTCGTACTTTTACTAGCATATAGTTTTAGCGAAGACTTTCCAATCAACTTTAAGAGTCTTTCTATAGTAATTGTGTATGCGCGTACGTTCAATCAAGTCTAACCCAGCTACCCATTACGCAATCAACATAGAGAATATTTTGTGCATTCAACCTTTCTGAAATTCTGGTTTTATTCAAGTGTTTCTATCAAACTAATTGCCATGTATAGAAACAGCACTTAAGATCTGTGCAGTGTTGTCAAGTACATCCATAGCTCTACATGAAGGAAGGAATGAATAATCTTGAGTAATAAGTATATATATATATATATATATATATATATATATATATATATATATATATATATATATATATATATATATATACATATATATATATATATATATATATATATATATATATATATATATATATATATATATATATATATATGTAATGTATATGTATATGTATATGTGTATATATATATATATATATATATATATATATATATATATATATATATATATATATATATGTAATGTATATGTATATGTATATGTGTATATATATATATATATATATATATATATATATATATATATATATATATGTAATGTATATGTATATGTATATGTGTATATATATATATATATATATATATATATATATATATATATATATATATATATATATATATATATATATATATATATATATATAGGCCTATATATATATATATATATTTAAGAAGAAATAATCACAATAGTAAAATTCTGTGAACTTATTATTCTATCAAATTGGAGATGAATATAGTATGAACAAATTGAAATGGTATCCAAAATAGAACTGGAGTATTTCATTTGAAGATAGCAGTACGGTACCTATTTGCTTGGGTCAAAAGTTTTTCTTCTTGAAATCACACTTCTGACAAAATAATTTTTTTTTACAATTTTAGTCCAATACTTTGACTTTGTTTGCTTCTTCGAATTCATACTATACACAGTAACAATATTGTTTTCTATATGTGTATATTGTATACAAATATATATACGTATTGTATACAGATGAGGAAGCTGCCAGTTCCACTCTTCGGTGGTGTAGAATGATTGGAAAACCATAAGAGCATGCACATGGTTGTGGAGTTATAACACTGAACTTTTGTTGGCCAAATATTAGACGAAAATGATTGAGCGTTGGTACATACTAATCATATTTTGAGTAACCGATTTGTAAAAAATGTTTTGTACCAAATACAGATTGATGCATAATTTTTACATCTGAAAAGCATGGTCACCTTTGATTCATTGTTGTACTCAGACTCTTTTGCTCTCAATTTTATTAACTAGAGTCTAGCAATGTGAATAGTAAAAGTTGGAGGGAAAGTGCTTCATATAACCTACCATATATGCAAAATACGGTACTTGATACATTAATGGTGTATTTAATTTAATGACTTGCATGTTAAACATGTGTGTTTAAGAACTAACTGTCAACTAGTTTATCATTGTCTTGTGCTATTTCACAGTATTGTATGAATTAAAGATAACTTCAACATTTTCATCATTTCACTAGTGTAATGTATTCCACAGCCATCAGGCTACATTATTATGTTAGCTTGATTTATCAAATGTGTAATGGATCTTGAAATCAATATTTTACTGAATAGAAAAACTATTGTTAATATAGTAGCACTGGAATAGTTTTGATTGGTGAAAACAGAAAATTTAGTGCAATAACAAAATCACATTTTTTCAACCTCTGAATATGTATAGGATTTTGATATCCAAAATAGTTGAAATATGAAACAGTACTGAATTTAAAAGAATTATTTATGAATAACTCATATTTGAAGATGTGTGGAATATATCTGTATAATATAATATCAATAATATGTATTATATATATAGCTCCTAATATAAATATAACTTGTCATGTTGCGCATGTTCATATACTTACTACCATACAGATTATATTAATCATTTATGTGTAATATTTTGGTGGCTAGAAGTACATATGTTGTATTAATATTAAAGAATAAAAGGATGTACTCCTATTTGTTATACGACAAATTCAAACTGTTATTTCAAAAACTGTTTCCTTCTACTCAACTACTTTAATGTTATATTCAGCTCAAGACCTTTCAAACTTTGAGGTAAGAGGTAGGATATTGAAGAAGATTCATCTCGGTTACATTATCTTTTCGTTGGCCGAGTTTACAATATTTTCACTCTTTGTATTGCATTGTTACACTGACGCATTATAAATTTGTTATGCTCCTTCATTCAACATCAGTTACATTAACTCCTAGTGAAACCAGAACTGTGAGGAGCAACTGTCCTCAATCTTGCAATGTTTTCAATCTGGTCTAGTTTTGTCTATTTTTTTTTTTTTTTTTTTTTTCATAAAAACCACGTGGCTTCCAAATTTTTCATTATACGATCTAAATGCTGAACCAGCGTCAACACAGGAGAGTTTCCATTTAATGGGGGACACCACTAAAAATATTTGTTGGAATTTACCTTTTTTTGTGGTCAATTTATTTCATATCTCTTTTTTGGGCTACTGAAGAAATAATGTTAATTGATCCACTGGTATATTTTATATTGAACTTTCAACTATGTAGTGTCGAATCGAATTAGCTCCAGAACGAAATACAGTTAAATGTTTAATGGCTGTTATCTAGTCATATTTTTTTCCAACGTATTTTGGAGTGGAGAAATAAATAAAATCCATTCTACTGGATTTGCACAATTTCTTGGGTGTATTCCATGAACTAGATAATGAATGAAGTTATGCATTATCATCAGTAAATCTTGAAAATAGCATGTACACAAAAATTGTTGAATAGACAAATTATCGAATAACTTCGATTAGAAAATATGTGTGAGAATAATTAATTTTTCATTCCTCCCAGAAAAATGATGGAAGTTACATCAATGCATAACTTTATTAAATGCACTTTCGAGAACACTATGATTTTTTTCTTACTACTTTTCTCAGACCATTTTATAGAAAAAAGTGTCTCCATGATAATAGAAAATATAAAAAAAAATAAGAGAAAATATGTGACTTTATATTTTTGTGGGTGATGTGGTACCATAATAAAAAAAATCAACTCAATCAAGTGTAAAATGTAGAACTTGGGAATTTCGGTGCTGTCCCCTTTAATTTAGTGGAGATTCTATAAATTAAATTTTGTGGGTTGGGATTATTAAATTGACCACTTAGAGCAAATAAAAATAGACTGACAGGCTATTTTCAATATCAAAATGGCTAAAAATGATGGCAAGGGTTAATACAAGTGCACATTTTATAATGGCTAGACTGATGTTTAATTACTGCATAGGTCCTACATATAAAAAAGGCACTATATATTCTTCCTGATAAATTGAAAGACTTGGAAATTATCATTATCAATGCCTTTGAAAATGAATTAGAAAATTTCCTACATTATATATGTTATTGTTTTGTGGATAATTTCTCAAATGATGACGTTTTATAACATAGAAAAGTAATTTCAAGTATTTAGGCCTACACATATATTTTATATCCATCTCCTATTGTCCTATTAGTCCTATTTGTCAATATAAATATTGTGGTGTGTGTGCTTATTTTCTAGATGTATCATTTTTCAAATTTATATTATATTTCTCTCAATTGCATTGCATGTAAATCTTGAAGTTGAAATTTCTTTGATTGATTCCCAATAATTATGAATACACAACACGTTCACATAATGATGCAGGCTTTGTGGATATAAATGAATGATGATGAAAAATGAACAATTTATTTGACAATGAAGTGCAAA
The DNA here is from genome assembly GCA_964007535.1 of Brachyptera risi. Lineage (NCBI taxonomy): Eukaryota > Metazoa > Arthropoda > Insecta > Plecoptera > Taeniopterygidae > Brachyptera > Brachyptera risi. The sequence goes on along the minus strand of OZ023330.1, from coordinate 29,394,269 downwards.
ATATGGAATGACGCATTTCAAAATATCTGAGTTAAAAGAATGAAGAGAATGAAAATGAAAGTATAATAGATATGTGTTAGTGTTGTTTTGAGGGGCTCAAAATAGATATTTGTCTAGAAGCAAGAAATTGTAAATGATATATGAAATAAATAGAAAATGAAACTTGATTTCCTTAAAGATGACAAAATTAATCCAAACTTACAGGAAAAGCAATGCTGTTACAACACAAAAATAATAATTTACATCAAATTAATAATAATCTTTATCCAGGAAACAATATAAATACCATACCAATGACCATAGCATAAACACAATTTAATTAGAAAAAAAATAATCATGAAGATATTCCTCTTTCAGCATTACTGAGTCAATTTAGAATGATATATACAAGACTGAGACATGTGGTCGAGTGGTTACAACACTGAACTGTCATTCAGGAGACCAGGGTTCGATTCCCGCCATAGTCGACCATCCTGACAGGGGTTTTTCGTGGTTTCCCTCTGTTATTCAGGTCAATACTGGGATGGTTCCTTATCAACAGGCCATGACCGACGCCTCCCCTCTATCCAAAAACACCTAATAAAATAACCTCTCATCTCACCATCCCATATCATCTCATATATCATTCACCGACGCCAATAGATCGTAGTCATCAGTCATCATACAAATAAAGAAAAGAGATATAATTTTTTTTTTTTTTTAATAACATCGAAACTTTATACAAAATCATTGTTCCCCAATTAAGGCTATGGATGAAAGATAGAATCGTTTGGAGATATAATATACAAGTCATAGGCAAGTAATGTGCCTGTGAGTAATATCTAGACTGGTCCAATTTGTCACAATAATAATTTTCAAGTCAAGACTTTTATATATATATAGGCCTATATATATATATATATATATATATATATATATATATATATATATATATATATATATATATATATATATGTATATATATATACATGATGATTCAACTTCTTGGATACGATCCAATATCGAGATATTTGGGATTTTATAGTTATGTAGATCTTTTTCGACATAACTAAAAAATCCCATATACATATATATATTTGGCCCCTATATTTATATATGCGAATCGTGTTAGGCCTATTTGTAATTAAAATACATGATGTGACTTATATCTACGTAATAGATCAACAGTCAAAATAAATTAATAAGTTAAATATCATCTAAAACTTGCATCAACTTTTTGTGGTTTTTATTTTGATAACACACCATTCACCACAATGTTGAATGTCCAGTGGTGACCAAATTTTTGGCAACTCAATTCAACCATATTTGTATATTCCGTAATACAGCTCTGCAGACATAATAATGAAAAGGATTTGGAAGTACATCGCTACTTTGCATTTAATTCTAGGGTAGTGCCGTAGTTCTTTATTCTATCAATAGAATACCAAAGAGTGAAGAAATATCTTCTTTATTCTATGATAGTACCATATTCCAAATCTAAGCACTACATTTAATTTACATATCAAGTAAATTGGCATTCCCATTAAATATTAATTAATACGCTTAGATAAGTGGTCAAACCAGTCACCCATGAATCTTATCTTTGTCGATTTAATTTGAAAAATATTACAACTCGATGTGCCACGCCCGCGCACTCGAGAAATTCTAGTATCGGACGTTATTCGCTAGGTAGCAGTGATATAGTACTTCGATTTTCTCTGTCAGACTTGGACTCAGCGAACAGCTTGTCATTGACCTACCTGTTTCCAGTTTACCTCTGCAGTTTGCAACTTGGCACTGTTTTTGCCTTGTCAATTTGTTCCCGTATGTCGTTGGCTGGGAATTCTTTGTCAAATTTTCTGTTTAGCCTGTGAGGTGAGGCGTTATTAGTGGCCGATAAATATCCCGTGCGAGCTATGAATTTAGGCCTTTTACCCTAGTTGTCAAGTGCTAAATTGTTCGTTAGGTAGTCATCCACAATGAGCACGACAATGGTGAAACTTGCTAGTGAGGCAAACCCTATTATCAGTCATTCACCACATTATCTACATGAGCTGCCCCAAGAAGATGAGGAGCGATTGGAAAAACTGTTTAAATCTTTAGACGTTAATGGTGATGGCAAGATTGATATCCATGATTTGTCTAAAGCACTGCATGATTTCGGTGTTCATGCGAAGTATGCTGAGGTAAGCTGCAGGGTGCTGTATAAAGACCACCTTGTGGTCTATAAGGACCCCCCCACATAACCTCATTTTGTTATCCATATTGATTTGTTATAGATCGGTCTTAAAGTAAGTGATACGTTTCTCAACTCTATTTTGGAAGTATCAGGGATCAAAGAGTTGTCCTTTTCATCAGAAGCAGTAGGCCTAATAGGCTTATGCCCTTCATTTCAAGTTTCTAGCAGTTTAGGGCCTGGGCCATTGAGTGTTCATTGGCTGCATGGGGCTAGGTCCGATGTTTTACTAAGTTGTCTCTATCACTAACTAGGTCTAAACCACTCATTCATTACCTATGAAGAAATATGGGTAAATTTATCATACTCGGTACCACATATAATTATCCGAGGTTAAGGACACTAACCTGACCACTAATCCCAATCGAAATGACACCAACCTATCGAAAAAAATGTGTTACTGAGTAACACAAAATTATCTAAATATGCCGCCATAGTTTGTGACCATGCCCATTTTTGCTTAGCCCTCAGATTAGTTGACAATGTCGTGACCTAATTTTCTTTCAAAGCATGAGCCTGGCCTGTGAATTGGTAAGAAAGGCCCAAAAAAAGGCTTTTTGGTGGAAGGGCCTGCTAGCCTACTGATTTATTATTATTATTATTAACTCTTGCAGTTGCACATAAATGCGCGGTGGCAAGTTCCCTATCAATCCTATCCTATCGCCTCCCTAACCTTCTGACGGAATAGCTTCAACCCTATTTCATCCTCCTCAAGTATACTTCTACTAAGCCCATTCCAATCCCTACCTGTCCTATTCAAGAAAGAGAACTTACCGACATCTAATCTAGCCCCCTTTATAACTACTGCTCTATCATGACTTCGCCTACCCCCATACCCTGACTCATTCCTTTCAATCAACCTATTCAACTCTCCCCAGCCCCCTTCTCCTTCCATTACCCTGAAGAAATTACAGATCCGATCCTCCTTTCTCCGTATTTCCAATTCCCGCCATCCCAAGTCTCGGATCATCTCAGATGGACTCTCCAATATTCTCACCCTCTCCCCCCTTTCATTCTCCCCCCATTTCCACCTCCTAACCCTACCTGTAACCCTTCTAACTGCAATCCTTTGCACCCTTTCCACATCCCTTATCTCACCTAATCTATAAGGATCCCAAACTGAACTAGCATATTCCACCATGGGACGCACTAACGAGAAATAAGCCTTTTCCTTTATCTTCATACTTGTCCCCCTAAGCTGCCTCATTACAAAGTTTAGTGCATTTATACTCTTTTTTACTATTCTCTCAATCTGACTCCCCCACCCTAGACGTCTATCAAATACCACCCCCAAGTACTTGTAATTTTCCACTGACTCAAGTGACTTCCCTCCTACATCATACACTACATCAGCCCTCACTCTCCTCCTACCAAAGGTGACTAACTTACACTTCCCTTCATTTAACCCCATCTTGTTCAACTGAACCCAACAATTAAGTGCCGTCAAATCTGCCTGAATAGCTACTACATCCTCCTCTGTATTGATTTCCCTATATACCACACAATCATCTGCAAATAACCTTATTCTCGAATTAACAACCCTAGTCAGATCATCTATATATAAATCAAATAATAACGGACCTAGCACACTACCCTGTGGAACTCCTGACGTAACCTTAACCTCACTTGAAACCTCCGAACCTACTCGAACCGTTTGAACTCTATCCTGAAGAAAGTTTCCAATCCAATTAACTAACCCAGCATTCCCAATGGACAGTTTCAACTTCCCTAATAGTATAGTGTGATCTACCTTGTCGAAAGCCTTTTCAAAATCTAAAAACACTGCATCAATACAGCCCCCCTTGTCTACTACCCCTGCCAGCTCTTCCGCAAAACCTAACAACTGTGTCTCACATGAATACCCCTTCCTAAACCCATGCTGCACTTCCGAAATACCCCTATGTTCATCTACTTTCTCCATTATTCTCTTTATAACTACCCTTTCCATCATCTTACATACATGTGACGTTAAACTGATTCCCCTGTAGTTGTCTACCCTGCCCCTTTGCCCTCCCTTTGAAATTGGAACCACCTCCGCTTTTTTCCAATCTTGCGGTACTCTACCTGCTGTGAGTGAGGCTTGGAACAACCTTAGCAAATAACCTACAACCCCCCTACCCGCTAATTTCAGGAGATCGCTTTGCACCCCATCTATGCCTGGTGACTTCCCACTTTTTAGTTTCCTCAATACATTCCACACTTCCCCCTCTGTAAGCAGGACTTCTTCCCCCTCCCCCTCCAGTGTTGTTTCTCCCTCCCCTATAATTCCAGTCACATTGAACACTTCCCCGTAGAATCTATTTAATGCTGCTGCCTTCTCCTTATCCGTTTTCCACTCATTCCCTCCCTGATCAACTAAGGTGGGCAACTCCTTACTACTACCCTTCTGACTAGAAACAAACCTGTACATTCTATTCCAGCTACCCTGTACATCACGTTCATTAAACATACCACCCATGAAGTTTTCTTTCGCCTCCCTCTTAGCCTTGTTTAAGTCCCGCCTCAGGTCCCTGATCGCTTCCTTTCCCTCCCCTGACTCCCTCAATTTCCTACTCATCTTTCTACCCTTTCTCTTAAGCCTCCTAACCGTACTATTATAGTAGGCAGGATCTGCATTTGCCTGCAACACCTTATAGGGAACCAACATATCTCTAACCTCCTCATATACTGATAGGCCTAGACTCAGTAAATATAAAGCATGACATAACCATCAGTGGTGGGGAAGTTCATTTATAAAAGGAACTTTTAAAAAGTTTAGCTCGTGTCAAATAAATCAATCTTTTAAAAAGTTTAAAGTTGTTTTTGTGGTTTTGCTGTAAAAGTTCAAGTTAAAATAAAAAACATGATTTTGTTCAAAAAATCACCTTCAAAATTATATGGAAAAAAGGGTTCAAAAGTAGCTTCAAAGGCTTATATGTAGGCCTACACACACATTTTCTACAATGAAATAAATGTATCAAGTTGATTTAACAATTTAAATGCACGTCGCTTCCAGACTCCAGAACAATGTAATCAGTGTACATAGCCTACATACAACTACGGTAACTACAAGTCACAACACGTCAACCTTGACCACACGTGACTGCCGGCTCTCCTGGTGACAAGTGATCACATGATGAAATCCCGAACAGGGAATCTTATACATACAGTATAGACCATAAAATAGCCGATCTCATTCGGAATTTGGACGGGGAAGTACGGATAGTGTGGTCGTGTCGAATAGGATTATGAGTGATCTAAAATTATGAACTTTCAAACGAACTTTTTATTCCCTTAAAGATCACTGTAAAATCGAACGTGAAAAAAGTTCAAGATCGTCGACTCTGAATGTAATGCGTTCATTGAAAAGTTCAGAAAATACGAACGCGTTCATTTTAAAAGTTCACTACCCAAGTACTGATAACCATATACTACCGTATATTAATCGACTATATTAAATACTAGATGCTGCTAAATAGATCTTGTTTTCCATAGGATTAAGTGTAGTATCTTGGTACTTATTGTCCAGAAAAAGTTGCAGATATGCATCTTTTACTCACACACAAAGATTTTTTCATCCTGATTTATGGTTTCCATGATTTCCCTCAGACGTCCCAGAACTCACAAGCATATAATATTAAAAAAAATGAAGAAAAGAAAAGGATGAAAAAAAGAAGAAAAAAAGAAAACAAAGTGGAATAAAAAAAAAAGAAAAAAGAAAAGAAGAGAAAAAAAAGAAGAAAAGTTAAAATGATAATGATCAAATACAATAACAAGAATGAATAAAAAAAAAGGAAAAGGAAAAAAATGGAGTGAAAAAAAAAATGAAAAGAAAATGAAAAAAATGAAAGACAAAAAAAGATACAGAAGAAAAAAAAAATGAAATGGAATGAGGAAAAAAAAGAATGAACAAATGAATTTATAAATGAAGGGAAAAAAAGAAAAGAAAAAAAGAAGAGAGAAGAAAGAAAAAGAAGAAAAAAATGTATCAAACACTACAAGAAAAGAAGAAAAGAAAAGAAGAGAAGAAGTTGGAAGAAAAAGCTCAAGACCAACAAACACCTTTTTTTATCCATCCTGACTTGGTTTCTCGTGGTTTCCCACAGTCCTCGAAGCAAATGCTTGGATGAAGTACTAATTGGCCACGACCATCAATTAGTAGAGTGACAGGCCTAAAATTTATAACACTAGGCAAACGCGAAATATGCGTTGTAAGATGAGCGAGATATCTGAATAAGGTATAATAATAGTCCTACATTTGCTACTTTATCGACTCTGGTATTCTACACACTTTGTCCTTCATTTAATTGCTACTTTATCTTCTCTGGTATTCTACACACCTTGACGAAAATGAAGAATACTTGATGCTTGGGCAAATATCGAATCTAGGAAGCAGTGAATCTTGGCTCATTTCCATATATTTGATGTATAAAAACAGTTATTTTAATTTTTTTCTTCGAAACGGCTGGTTCGAATTTCTCACAAAATGATGGTTATGTGTATCATTTATGTTTGAACACTCAGAGAAAATTTTATTTTATTCGGAGAGGTTTCATTTTTTCAAATTTTCTCACCCAGCCTAATCTTATGAGGTTTTTAAAAACTTTGACATGATATTTCTCAAAATCTAATCGACCGATTCATTCCAAAAACTATACAGTTCTAAGTTGTAAAAGTTGGCCCGTTCAAAAAAAGTTTCATGTTGATCAGTCAAACCATGCGACCTGTGCAGTGCCCACAAACAAAAAAAAAAAAAAAAACACAGACAAAGCTCCATAAAAGTGGGATGGAATCTTTGCTACGCTCATCTAATTATAGGCCCAACACTAATTTAATTAGTCGATTGTGTATAATGATGAACTTTACATCTGCTGTCAATGGAAAGAAGTGATCATTGCCCAAGAGACTTAGTTCAAAGTGGAAGATTTCAACATTTGTGTGTTTATACTGAAGGACTTTTATCTACGGCAAAAAATTATGGTTACAGACAGCGCAGTCCTGGTGTTGAAGTTCATTAGTTTTAAATAATCAAAATGGGGTGGTAAGATCGCACTTGTGGTGCGCCGTCCAAACGATCGTATCGTTCATCCTTAGCCTTGATTGGGAAACAATGTTTCTGTATCAAGTTTCAATGTTATTAGAAAAAAAAAAAAAAGATATGCTGTGATGTTGAACATTGGATCTAGAGAGAAGTCACAATATGAAGCGCGCGCATATGTTCAACAATGATTGATTGGAATATTAGGGGCTACAGTACATTGTTGAACCGTCACATGTAGCTAAGTGGTTAACACACTCGCTTCGTGTGATCCGGGAGGTGAAGGGACATATCGAACCTGGTTCGATCCCTGCCACCGTCCATCTTTATAGGGATTTTTCGTGGTTTCCGTCTGTATTCTAGGCTAATGCTGGGATGGTTCCTACCACGCCCAGCAGCCACGACCGCTTCCTTCCAACTATTCTTTCCAATACCTAAGAAACCCTCATCTCATCATCCCATCATCTCATTAATCATTCATCCGACGCTAATAGTCAGTTATCATTATAGTACCGGTACGTCGTTTAAACCCAATATAAATAAAAATATATTGTTGAGTGAACTTTTGAAACTATTTGTCGGTCATATTGAGATCTAGAAGTGTATTCTATTGTTACCTTTCATGTCGAATAGTAAATTGATAATAGTAGGCCTAAGTAGGCTAAGCCTAATAATGATAATAGTTTTCTAACCACTTTTTACTCAGGTAATTCATAACTTTGCTTTCAGAAATTCATCGAGCTCTCCGATCAAAATAAAAGCGGGGATGTATGTCTGGGAGAGTTTATCCACTATGTCAAAGAACACGAGAAGAACCTCAGATTGCAATTCTCGAGTCTCGATAAAAACAAGGACGGCAAGATTGACACAGACGAGCTGATACGAGCTTTCAAAGACCTTGGAGTTACAATCGAGATGCGCGAGGCTCAGAACTTGTTGAAGAGGTAAGATAAGGCGATCAAGGTACTGAGCAAGATGTGTTCAATTGTGTTCATAGGGTTGGCTTCAATTGAGGTTATTCCAATAAATATGAATTCCATATAGCCAAAGCCATAAAGTGCTGGGAATATATATTTTACAGACCTAGGTCGATTAATAAAAACGTGGAAATCGAAGAATTGGTATTAATAGACAAGCAATATTTTGGATATGAAACCAGTTGATAGCAGTTTTAGGTAGGACATGTCAGTTTGACTTCTCTGACAGATAATTTTGTGGGCTATGTGTTACATAAATCTGACAGCCTAAATTTTGGGTTTTTGACCCATTTTCTGGCTTTCTTCAGAAAAAGTGCTTTTTAAAAGTTCTTGGCAAACCAGTTATAACTCTTCCTATAAGAAAAATAAACATACGGTACTTGTAGATTATGGCACTAATGAGGCACAAATTAACACTGACGATCCAGATATTAGAGTCTTTTCTGGAATGAGCTAAAAAATGAACCAAAAAAGAGGGCCGAACGCATGTACGAAAGTTTTTGATGCCAGTAATTTATAACTTGCCATAACTCGGTTCCATAACTAAAAAAGCAAGGAAAGTATCACTACCCCGAAAACAGCATGCATGTGTTGAGAAAACGTGGACATTTCAACTTTTTTTATTCTAGCATTAGTTTTATTGAAAGAAAATTTATAAGGCTATATGGCCTAAAAAAATCACAGAGCGAAAACACTGTAGCGTGATCGACAACTAGCATTACGGACGACCCCTTCACTGTGAACGCTTGACGCTGATTAGCTGCTAGCGTTACACTGACTATACGTGCGTTTGAACAATTTTTTTAAAAACATCAATAGGAACACTTTTATACACCAATATAAAACATTAATCAAAGTACCGTAATAGATTATAATGATGGAATTGTTACGGCCGATAAAATTCAGATGGCATAGATTAATTTTTTGACGTGTTGATGTGCATCCGGTCTCTAATTTCGAACAGTTGCAACTTATTGTCCAATATTCTTTGGTTATTTTCCATTGACATATATTGCTTCTAAGCCCTGTTTTTTAGAAACAAGCTCTTTGAAATGTTGCAGTATATTAGGTGGGTGTGTCATTGTATTTGCCATTTTGTCATTTGTTTTAGTCCACTCTTTAAAAACAATGCTCAGGTATTTCTATCTCTTATAACAGCAAAATATGGTTGTGGGTTGAAAAGTGGAAAGGGGATAATATTGAAAGAGTTCCAGTAATCACTGCTAGATGGAAGAGTTTTTCACTTTATAAATTGGACACATTCTAGTTACATTACATATTTTGGCCAAGGAAATTGGGAAAACTGTGAAATTACAGGCAAATCAGGATTTTTAATATTGATAAGCAAATTTGAACTTTGAGATGTGCGTTTGTAATTTATTTCTACCATCATTCGGTAACCGGGAATTAAGCGATGAACACCATCAAATTAGGCACATTGTGATTCAATTATTGCTGCATAGTTAGATGAGCGTAGCCATTGACTTTATAATAACTACGTTAGAAAGACTGGACATTCTTATGGGAGGCTCTATAATTCTGACAGTTCGAGCTTCACCCAAAAAACAAGGTGTTTTGTCCAGGTGGTGCTAGTGTCGCCGGTTGACTAGTAACGCCGACACTAGCACCACCTGGACAAAACACCATGCTTTTGGGGTGAAGCTCAAGCCGGCCGATCACGGTTGCTCTTATAGAACTTTGACATTGGAGGTACTCTCTTATAACTACAAACTCAATGGCGTAGCAAAGTCTCCATTCCACTCTTATAGGGCTTTGTCTGTGTTTTTGTTTGTTTTTTTGTTTGTTTGTTTGTTTGTGGGCACTCCACAGGTCGCAGTGTTCGACTGATCGACATGAAACTTATTTTGCATACGAAAACTCATCCAACTTAGAACTGTATAGTTTTGGGAATGAATCGGTCCGACCGATTTTGAGAAAAATCATCTCAAAGTTTCTAAGAACCCCATAAGATTTGGCTGGGCGGAAAATGTTGAAAAATAAAATCTCTCCAAATGGGATGCAATTTTCTCTTAATGTGTGTACATAGATTTTACACATTATCACGATTTTGTAAGCAATTCCAATCAGCCGTTTTGAAGAAGAAAAAAAATAACTGATGATATTCATCAAATATTTCATAAAAATTGTGACAGAATTGAGTTGTCGAGATTCACTGCTTTCTAGATTCAAGAGTTGACCAACGATGAAGTATTTTTTATATGCGTCAAGGTGTGTAGAATACCAGAGTCCATGAAGTGGCAAGAGTAGAACTACTCTAACGACTTTTATAGCTTATTCAGATATCATGGTGTGTAGAATACCAAAGTCGATAAAGTAGCAAGGGTAGAACTACTTCGAGGACTTTTATACCTTATTCAGATATCTCGCTCATCTTACAACGCATATTTCGCGTTTGACTAGTAAAATGATTTTTCAATTTTCGACTAAGCAGTAGTTTATTAGTAGTTTATTTGTGAGGTATTACTTATTTATTGCATTTTACCTCACAAGTCCATAGTGTTTGTAGATCTTGAGATACTTGAGATATTTGTGGTGAAAGTGCACCCCATTAACCTGTCTAAGATGCGAGCTCTTGAGAAGTTAAATCTATTACTTTTTAATGGGGATTAGGCCCTAATGATCCCATCAATAGCTAGTTGATAGTTATTAGTTATATAATGTTACAACAATTATTTTACCTTATTAAGTGATTGCAATAAAATACTGAAACAGAATAATGACTAAATCTACATTTCTAGCATCGTTCAGCCAACATTGGTCAAGTTTCATTGTGTTTTTTTAGTACCGTAAAATACTGAATTTAAGGCGTCGGCCGGCAGGCCCCAATAGGTTTTATAAGAAGAGGTATTTGACAATCAAACCTAGCTCATCACTCGGACATAATTTGTTCACAGTATTGCTAAAATAATGGTGCAGAATTGTGAAACTTCTTAAATAACACATATAAGTAGCCTATTTTACAACCATAGTTGTTAAGTTTTATAGTGGACTATTTTAAATTTAATGATGAGCTTATTTTTGGAATCTTTCGGAATGTGAATGCTTACAATATACCAACTTGTAGACCTGTGTAAATAGGCCTACATAGTTAGTTTTGTGTGTGTTGGCCTGTTTTATTCTTATTTATTCATGACTATAATGAAATCTTTGGTTGATCTTTTTGCTGCTTACTTACTGGCGCAGCAGTACTTGAACTATTTCCATCGTTTGTCAGTTGAGTCGAGGAGTAATTAGAAAACAATTCTACTTTGGGGAAAAAGTTGAGCTTTATTGAACAAGTATACTGTATTCTCAAATAGAAATTGCATCTGAAACACTGTCATATTTTTTCCCCAAAGTCATAGCTTTTGAAAGAAATGTTGAATTAGTATTTTGAATTAGTAATTGGTAAGTAGTATGTACTTCATTTTGGTGAAAAAAAACTATTTTTTCTCTTGAAATGAGTGTACCGGTAATTAAAAAATAGAATCAATACCCATTTTCATTTTTGTATGATTCTATTCATATAATCTTCTATCTTATATTCTTCTATATTTATATTATATTATATTCTTATATTTTTCTATTATATTCTTCTTCTTCAATATAACCATTTTTTATTGAATATGCCTATTATCACTTACAGTACATTTTGATTGTCTGTCGATAAATAAAAACAAATGAAATTTGAAGGTTGCTCTTTAATGATAAGAAAGTAGACCTAACCAATATTTGAATTGAAATATCTCAAAATTTAGCCTTGTTAGCTAGGCTTTAATTGTTTTAATTGGAGTTGCCGTTCGATATGAAAACTCATATTGATTATCGTTTACTTAACATCGGTTATTAATCGTATTATATCGATATTTTTTCTCCTAATCGATAATCATATCGAATGTCAAAATATTGTATCGCGTCAGAATTATTGTGTTACAAATTGCGATCTAAGCAGCTGTGTTGATTGATTCATTGACAAGCGGTTGACCTTGGACTACGTGCGGGAGTATGGTCCTAGCAGGGAGGGGTAGAAAGATAAGGGGATAGAGTAAGAGGCAGATTTGTGAGCTGTAAAAAAGTACAAGTAACAACATACATTTGGAATTCATTATTTATCTATTACGGTAATATCACACCGTATAGTCCCGAATTCAATTCGAGGGTTTTTCTCAAAATTTCAAGCTCAAAAGTCACTCTCGGCCTATATGCAAATCTCGGCCTATAATCATTCAAAAATACGTTTTTTGCTCATTTTAATTGGACGTAAGCTTACTACATCTGCACACTCATAATAACGGAATCAACAAGAAATTGAGAGATATTCCACTAAAAACACGTTTAATAAATGTTATAGGGCCTATCATGAAGAAGCATCATTTTCTCAATTTCAATCATTTTTATTTGATGCGCAATAATAAACATAGCACGTCAAGCTGTTTGCTGCATGGTATGCGTCTTCCTATTACTTACCTATTACTATTACTACCCTGACGCGGTCTGACCTTGATAAGCACGAGACTGTTTAGTGTGAAAAAACACTCGAAACCGGCAATCAATTGAGTCATCTCTCAACAGTTTGTCACAAGTCGTTTCGGCCGGTGACATAGCTGGGCTTTTATCTATATTCGAGACAATACGGTTCCTTTTATAGGTTAAAGTGCTTGCAGTCTGTATCTCATATTGCAATCTCTTTGTTGATCCTACAAACTACAAGTATATTTTCGTCTCGTGCGCACATCAACTCTGACGTCATTGCAAACAGCGTTTCTCATTGGCTTTGGAGTGCCCATTAGAAAACTTTTGCGCCACATACACTGATTGGAGCAATTACATAAAGGGTAGAATAGTAAGTTTGAAAAGGAAAGAATGTTCATTTCGATAATTGAAAATAATCATATTGATATCGTATCACCGAGATTGAATCGATTATCGTATCGTTTGAAAAAATATCGATCTAAATCGATAATATCGATTATTGCTGGCAACCCTAGTTTTAATATGATTACTAAGCACATCAAAATTAATCGACTGACAGAAGATTCATAATTTTTTAATTTTTAACCATAAAGTTATGATAGAAAGACTTTGTCGTGATTTGATTTAATTTTTTAATTTTTCAAAGTTGCAGTTAGCCATAAAGTACAAGTGTTGCCAAGTGTCCAGTGATGACCTCAAGCAACATAATATTATGCTTCAATAATTGCATTAATTGGTTTGTGGTTGCAATTCCACTTGTGTCATAGTGCAAGAATTGCACTTGCGTGTTATTTTCAAAACATAAATCAAGCTTCACACTAGGCCTAATTAAGGAGAGTGTCTCAATTCTTGAACATAAGTACGGGTTAATAATTAAGTGAAGGAAATATAGGTTTGGTTTAATCAAATTTACTGAGACGTGTGGCTGAGTAGTTGATACACTGAACCGCCATTTAGGAGACCAGGGTTCGATTCCCGCCATGGTCGACCATCCTGACAGGGTGTTCTTCGTGGTTTCCCTCTGTCGTTCAGGTCAATACTGGGATGGTTCCTTAACGATAGGCAACAAGCCACAACAGACTCCTCCCCACCATTCAAAAACACTTGATAAAATAACCTCTCATTTCATCATCCCATCATTTCATATATTATTCACCGACGCCAATAGATCGCAGTCATCACTGCAGTGCGTCGTTGATCCCAATGTAAATAGAAAATTATTCAAATTTGATCTGGCTTCTGTGGTCGTTCCATGTTCCCATTCAGGTCTACCATTCACATCAGAATATAAGGTTTACAAAACATTCTTTCATATTATACTTGTTAGTTTTGTAGTACAATTGTTGCATAGTTTAAGTGAACTTGGATACATGATGAATAAGGAATAGATTTATTGTTAAAATTTGATTCCTTGAAAACCAAAAGCTAGCACGTGATATTTTCTAGTCTTCATCAGATAAATTTGGTATATTTTGGAGCAAAACTTGTTTTTTCAGTAGAATTTAGTTTAATAATGGACAATTATTTGAGATAGAAAATATATGTATTTCAAATAATTTGCAGTAAGCCCATCACCATCCATTCAACTATTCTTACAGCCGCACGTTTTGACATCGCTGCTGTATTGCCAGTATTTTATCCATACCAGTCTATTGAAATGAATTCATTTTGGTGGTTGAGTTTGTACCCGTATTACCAAGCTCCAACTGGCAGTTCAAAGTTGTTATCACCACTTACCAAGGGACAAATGGGATTCAATTTTTGTGAATGGAATTTCCAACACCATTTTAATTTGCGTTGCATATTGAAACGCATCACAGTTGGAGTATCAATGAAAATTTCTTTTCTATTTAAATGTATTCACAGTTGAAAGGATTGTTTTCCACAATATGGTGAGGGGCGATGGCATTTTTGGCGGGTATCCAGCTGACCAACCAGACTGTTGCACTTTATAGGGGTTTTCCAAAAAATATTTTGAGACATATTTTGTGAGTGGTGAAATATAAGTCATAGACTCACACAAAGTACAGTACGGTAGATCGAAATGATTATTTTACAGCAACGCCTACCAGTATGACAAACTGTTTTTACAGCTTGAAATAGCACCTATAAAACTCGTAATGCAATTTTGCTACACAGATGATGAAAGTTATTGTAAACCTGAGGTTATTTGTAAGGTCATTGTCACTCCTCTCATTTTCCCCCAGTTTTTTTAATACCAGTATCTATGTGTTGAATCCCATGTTGCGGGTTCAAATTATTTCATTGTAAACCTGCGGTTATTTGTAAGGTTATTGTCACTCCTCTCATTTTCCCCCAGTTTTTTTAATACCAGTATCTATGTGTTGAATCCCATGTTGCGGGTTCAAATTATTTCACATGCGTGTACTATTGCTTCTTGAAATATGGTGGCCTAATTGTCTTAATTTATTATTCTTTAATCTTCTTTCCTTTTCTTTCTTGCCATCAGCCTCTGTTCATTGTTCTGTCTCTCAAGTGTTTGATGTCATGCAACTGTGAAAGGAGATGTATCTTATTATTAGAGGTGAGCCGTAGCTTTGCATGTGTGTCAGTGATAATATGTTGATGTAGGCTTTACTTCATTTAGTGAAGCTGATTTAGTTTTAGGCTGGAAATACGTATTTACATGACCAGTATTAATCTTGATGGATAGAATTTAGGACATTAAAATAAAACATCTATAGTTCGACATAAAACGAGTTGCCAACAGCGTTTATTCTAATCCAAGACAAGAAATTAAAATAATTAGTTGGGCTTCAAATTATTAGTATCGGTATAGATAGTGTAAGCTTAGAGGCGTGCTACTGCAGATCGTGCTTAAGAAGGCAATTACCGGTATTGCAATCAATACAATCAAGATCCCGCGTCTTCAACCAGTCGATCGATATATTGCACAATGTACTGGGCTGGTTGATTGGTTCGATAAAATTTATTCACAGCCTACTAATTCCGACTACGTTAATAAGTTGTCAAGTTATTATTTTGTAATAATAAATGTAAATATCAATATTAATTGACATGTCAGCTTCCTTTTTCAACTCAAAATTACTTATCAAAATCAGCTGTTTGTTTTGATAATACTGTTAGCCACTTATGTGTCACATCCAGTCATTTGACTTCTGTAATGATTGCAATTCAACATTACGATCTGTAATACAAAGCGAAGACTACCACATGTGTATGGCAATCACTCACGTTTGGTTTTGTGTGTGCAAGCTTTTTGTTTTCACCTTCTCCACAGGTCAGTGCTTTGCCAACGATTGGATTTACTCAGCCATCATCTGTAATTGTTTGTGTATCTTTTATCGACAATTTCTACAGTATTTCTACAACACAATACTGCTTTCAAGTTTTTACTCAGTTTTCTATGTAGGCCTATTAGTTTACGCAATTTAGAGAAATGAATTGAATATTTCATCATATAGGCCTACCAGACTGAAAAAAAATTGTCGAGTTTTTGTTTTTAACCTTATATTGACTCATATTTGGCCTACTATTTCAATTGGACAGGGATTTTCATGCTAAGTACTGTTTTTATGCATCTCTTTTCATGCAATAGTTCTTGATGATCTTAAAGCAGAGGTGAGGGGAATTGTTCATGACCTGATTTTAGGTAACTAAATTCCAGTATTCTCTGCACGGATGGGAGAAACACAACGAGAATGAGTAACCGACCGATATTCATTCATAATTGATATTAATTGTTGTTGATTTATTTCAGGATGGATCAAGACGGCAGTTTAAACATCAGTTTCGATGAGTGGCGCGATTACTTGATGTACGCCCCGAGCACGAACATCATTGACCTGATTCACTACTGGAGACATTCTACGGTAAGGAACACATACAATACATAAGGTATTCCATTATTTGATCGAGTCACGTGTGACATGTTATCTTCAATAGACGGCTATTTAATGTCAAAGCAAAATTGCATTTTATGACATGGTTTTATAAAAATTGGTGTTCACAATGACGGTACTGGTTTTTATGGAAATATACCAGTAATCTCAAACCATATTTTTTAAATTAAATTATAGGTGTAGTCATTTTTGAATTTCGTCAACATTCATAAGTATGTTCTCGAAAAGTATCGACACGTCTGAAAGGGTGTTGATGGAATGCATAACGGCGTTCAAAATTTGTATAGATTTCGCGACATGGTATTTGAAGTAAGACCTTGAGGACTAATTACTAGAAAATAAGTGGATTAAGATTGGTAATTGAAGCATTCAATCTACTTCAGTAATAAAGTAGGTTTGTTTAAGGGTTGTAGGTTTTGTAAGTTTTTGATAATGTTTAACTGCTAAAATGTTGTATTTATTTATTCAATCTTTATTACCAACAGGGTAAGCCCCTCAAGTGCAATATAATGAAACCACACAGTAAAAAAAAACACAAACTTGGAACTAGAGTACGGTACTGCTACATCCATTCAAGTAATCATTAAGTCGGTGAATATGTGAAAATTGCTATCAAGTTGCTCAATCGGTGTATATAATTATTAATCAGTCACATACATAGTATATCCCTTCAAAGTCAATTACACTATTATATTATTGATATGGAATGAAAACTCACAAAATATACAGACTCTTCAACTTTTGTGAGTAGCAAGGTAATCGAGAAATGATGGAAATGATGAGATTCGGTCTACCGAGAGGTTTGATGGTATGTGCGGCAAGCATCATACATACACAAAAAGTTTGTCTTGCACCAGCCTGTCCTAGTGTTGCTGGTGCAATGAGGAAGTGTCATATTACAGGTTTGGTGCATTGACTGCATTTGACTTGCCATTGACTGTGAATATAAACATTACAGTACCAGTACTGTATATAGTTTGTTCTGAATAACATTGGTATAATTTCACAAACTGGGTGTGTATAATCATAAGGATTCATATTACCCGACTTTTATAATTTTTTCTTTATGAACTGATAATTTAAATATTCAAGAGTCAAGACTATATCTTATTCCACAACGGGAAATTCTCAGAGTAAAGGTAGTCAATGTTTGTACATATCGTTTATATCTTGCTACTACTCCCACTTCGAGAAATGTCCTCGTTTGAAACGACATAATTTTGAATATTTCATTTATTAGTTTATATACAGTGAAACCTCTATGCATCGTTCCCGGATCCATTGTTTTCCCGCTTTTATTGTTCACTTTTTCTCACCCCACTCCCATTTAATCAATGTTGAATTTTCGTGGATGCATCGTTTTCCTGCATGGATGGTTTTATTTTCCTGGTTCCTTGAAAAACGATTGATAGATACTGTACTCTAAATTGATGAAAAACGCATATTATATGGCGTATTATACAAACTTCCAGTTTGAAAAAAATCATACCCATGAAATTCAGAAAGTGGAACAATGTAGGGCCTACAGTGTTCATTTTCACACTCGTATATTTTTACTTTTATTTTATTCTTACCTCATATGTACACTCAATATTTTCTATACGTCTTCACAATGACCGTGACATAGAATCAATGACGTTTAACTTGGTGGCTGAGTGAACCACTGAACCGAGTAACTGAAGTACCAAGTGAACTGAGTAATACACTGAACTGTCATTCAGGAGACCGGGGTTCGATTCCCGACATGGTCAACCATCCTGACAGCGCTTTTTGTGGTTTTCCTTTGTCATTCAGGTCAATACTGGGATGGTTCCTTGACAACCGGCCATCACCAACTCCTCCCCACTGTCCAAAAGAACACCTGATGAAATAACCTTCCATCTCATCATCCCATATATCATACACCGACGCCAATAGATCGTAGTCATCAGTATAGTGCGTTGTTGAACCCAATATAAATAAAATAACTATATCTAGATGCCCAACCTCCTGTACCAGCTACAGGAGCATTAGCGTACAACTTGGAACAATTAACTCACCATTAATAATTGTGGCAAGATAGCCTGTAGATGGTGACTGACTAGAAATTAGAACAATAATGACCGTCAGAAATCATTGGTCACGTCATCGGAATTTCCCTGCTTGACTTTCAAAGAAATTATATGTGTTCATAACATGGCCACAGCCAAGGTGTATCGAGCTTACCTGGTGGTTTGACTCAGCTGTCAATCTTGTTCTATTCTATGAGTACGTACTGTCCTTGAACCTACCGATCGCTGCTCGCCCTTGTGTACAATATGATCAACTGAGTTGACGTAAACGCAATTTTCTTAACAAAGTTTGTTCCATGTATCACTACTAAATTACGTACGATTGGTGGGTTCAGAGATTCAACATTGGTGGGATAGGAAGTTGAGCCACGATATGAGACTGGCAAACCAACACAATCTACAATATATCTTGACCACAGCACACACAGCATTCTCTTTAAATATCATAAAGATTCACACCAATCAAATTTGCCTCTACAAATGAAAAAAAAACATGTTTTGACCGGATTGTAGGGGAAAACGGAATATTTTGAAATAATTAATAACGATTTAATTATTAAAATACATTCTTTAGTGGTGACGTAGATGACGGCTTGTACACAGTTACCATGCTAACTGTGGTCAAAGCTATCACTTTTTCGTGCTTTCGTTCTGTAAACCAGGGATGCAGTTAGTCTCTACAACCTTCACAGTCTCCGCTTAGACGACACGGCCTTCTGCGATTGAAAATCGTCAAGAATATACAGGGATAACAGTTTCTAATTCTATTTCAAATGACATTGCCCTATACACTGACTATAGCTTCTAAGAGCAGCTGCCTGCCTAGTTGAGTATCTAGCCTATCTGTTGAATGTTTTTGCTTGAAGGCCCTTTAGAGTTTAGAGGTTTGTCCACTAAAATAGTAATGCATTTCGGCAAAGTATTCTTCGTCGTGTATAGGATCCTAACATTTTCATTTTCTGCCCTAGCGGTGCCAGTAGCTTCAACCTTGAGCTAGCGAATACCAGTAGCGCAACCTAGGGCTAAATCACTAGAACATAGATTGACAGTCGTGATAAAAATACTACACCTATCAAATTTTCCTCAACCTCACGATCCATAACATCTGTTTGAATTATTGGAATTTGGAGATCAATATAAACATAGCCTGAAAGTAACCTGTCTTCTGTATTGTTGAAAAAGGTTAGTCAATTGAAAATGGTCAATCACCAATCTTCAATTCTCCCACTCAACGATATGGCGTCATCTGAAGCTGGGCATTCAACGCAATGTATCTGGTCGCTGATTGGTCGGCTACTAGCAATATTGACTCGGAAGTTCAGCGTATTCCTACTCTAGTCCAGGCAATACGTTGACAGCCATGGCAATTTTTATTGCAGTGTAAATGCGAGATAGGAACTTGGCATGTATTCTACTTGGTAGAGATACATTTCAAAAATGCATTGCTAAGCATAAGTTGACCGTGTAAAGGGAGTATTAGAACACCATCGATATATTCTAATTAGGACACATTGCATTATGAGCTGTTCTGCTCCCTCTTTCCTTACCCCTGCAAGTCTATAGTTAACGGCATCTCAACTGCACATTGTTGGGGTACACTACTGCATCAAGGTCAGCTGGTAGTGTCACTTTTGACAGTTGTAAAATTGTGATAACGAGTGAGGTTATGCAGTAGCGGCCCGAAAATACAAATTCGGGTCCATGGCCCAGCGCCCGAAAGGGGTGGGTGGGTGTCTGGTCAAGTAGGCCCCAGAGGGACCATCATGTCCATGTATGCCGTTTGCCTACATATTTCAGGTGAAAACGAATGCAAATGTATGCGGTGATATGGACCTAGAATTCAAAAGATACATGCAATGTGTAGGGAATTTATTTCATCTACTCATAATTATGATTTTGAACGGAATCATTGAACGTTCACGCATCCTGTTGAGGTGGATGTCCAGTTTTTCCATATCTTGTGGACATTATTGGTTTTAAGGGAAGAAGGAAATGAAAATGCCGAATAAAAGATACTTTTTCGTCTCCGAGTAGTCGACAATTTCTCATGAGTATGCTTACCCAAACACATGGCCATTTGTTAAGGTTACATGTAAAGTAGATTTTTTAATCACTTTTTACATCAAATTAAATCTAACTAGGAAAACGCCATATACGCGTTGTTGGACGAGCGGAAAGTAATAGTATGTCGACTTCTTTGCCAAACTTTTGCCTGAATTTGCCAATTGGGTGACATTTAAGTTATACATGGGTAAAAACTGCTTCGAGTGGTACCAATTTAGCACATTTCATGTTTTTTCTTCAAAATGGCTGACCCGATCAAGCTGAGAATTTCCAAAAATGTGTATCAAGATGTAATTCAACTTCACACAGAATTTCATTTTTTTTGAAAATAAAAATATTTCTATTTTTTTCCTGCTGTGTTATTCTAATGGGTATTTTTGAAATTTCTAAAATTCATAAAAATAAAAGTTACCACCTAATAATGCCACAAAACTATACAGATCTAAGTTAGATGAGGAACCATAAAGTAAAAAAGTTTGAAGTTGACAGCTGTAGCCGTTTGACCTGTGGAGAACCGACAAAAAAAAGGAAAAAAAAAAACAACATGAAAACGAACACCAATTTTTTTCAGTATGTCAAATTGAATCCTCGCTAAAGCTCGTCTAATTATCCAATTAAAAAAGAGCAATACATTACGGAAAATGTTTTAAGAAAAAATTATTAGAATAGTTGGATCTCAAAATACTCTTCTGCACTCAGAGCTCCTTCCATTTGAAGTAAGTGGTTATCAGGTAAAAGTTAGAACTATCTTATGAAGAGAAAAAGTCATATTCAAAATGACTACAAATAAGAATTCAAATACAGTATTCATGGAAAACTTCTCTGCGGAGCTCCTTCTGTTTGGAGTGAGTAGTTATCAGTTAGATGTTTCACAATAAAAAATTACATTTTCAAAATGACTTCAAGTAACACTTCAAATACAATGCTCATGGAAAACTTCCCTGCGGGGCTCTTTCTATTTGAAGTGAATATAGTTATCAGTTGGGCTAAAGGTTCGAAATGTTCCACAATCAAAAAATGACATTCTCAAAATGACTTCAAATAAAACTTCAAATACAATAATTATGGGAAGCTTTCCTGCTAGGCACCTTCTATTCAGATTGGGTGGTTATCAGGTAAGGGTTCGAAATATCTTACAAACCAAAAATATATTTTCAAAATGACTTTAAAGACCACAACCACTTGGAATACCGTGCCATATAGAAAAGATCCCTGCTGGGCTCCTGTTTGGAATAGGTAAAAAATAAGAAAATCTGTAGTTGACCCCTGAATATGTGAAAAAATCATTTGAGATATGTTGAGATAAGCGCTCAAAATATCATATTTTCTCAAGAACCTCCCTGCATGGCTGGTGTGACTTTCACCATCTCATTTGTGTTTTCTGCAATTGAGCTACTGTATTTGCCTATTTGTATTTCGAACATGTGCACCTCAATACGAAAGTCCTAACGACATCCCTGTTTTTCGGTACAGCGCTTATAATTCCTTGTCAATTACTCAATTAAATACAACAAAGACAAATTTAACGTATTCAAAACCTTGACCGCAGTTGGTAGCCCGGGCTCAGTAGTTAGGTGGTGGTGTCTTACTTATCTGGCCCCGCGTATTTGTGACACTTCGGGCCGCCACTAAGGTTATGCAGTAGTAATTGGGATGACGTCACGCGACCGTGACCTTGTCTGATAACATCGGTGTAAACGAACGCAGTACGGCCTTAGGTTGGTATCCTTACGTCACAGAGGCTCCTTTAGCAACGTACCGTAGTCATCATCATCATCATCACTAGACAGCCCATAGTCATTACTAGAAGTATATACGCATTACGCCGTGAGATCAAATGTGAGCAACGGAAATGGTGGCGGACGGACAATTTGCCATCAGTGGACAATTTGCCAGACTACCTCTTCCTGGGGTCGGAAAATTTGCCAGGCTGTGTTTGATGGGTAGGACTATTTGCCAGGGTCGCTTAGGTATAAATGAGGGGTTCGGACAATTTGCCAGGCTATGTTTGATGGGTAGGACAATTTGCCAGGGTCGCTTAGGTATAAATGAGTGGGTCGGACAATTTGCCAGGCTATGTTTGATGGGTAGGACAATTTGCCAGGGTCACTTAGGTATACATGAGGGGGTCGGACAATTTGCCAGGTTGTGTTTAATGTTCCATGATGGTTGATGGACCATGTTGGTGATAATAAAAGCGCGCGGGATTTTGAATTATATTATTTGAATTACATTATTTAGATTGCAAAAAAAGTCATATAAATATATGTTATATAAGCTATATTAAGAAGAACACTTAAGTGGGATTTCATTTCAATGATACTATCACCGATATTAATTGCAATATAAAAATACAATATAAAAACTTGAGATTTCTTCCAAACTAGAGGAAGTTTCATCACACTCTTTATGTATGATATCCATTATTTTCATAAGACTAACCAGAAACAAGAAGATCTATTGAGAAAAACCTGTCGCAAAACCTTTAAAACCTGTCGCATATACACTTTGCAAAACCAATTGATCCCAACCTTTAATGAAATGAATACTTTTATTGCGTTTTCTTTGTTATTTCTCATCCGAATGTTGTGAAAGTCACTGAAAATATCCGTAATTATGTTTTCCATATTCAGTGAATATTTTGAAGTTTTTGAAAATTTTCCACATTTCAAGTACTTTCTATCCGTGTTATTTTTATGAGAATTTCTCAAACTTTCCGAATTTTTCTGAAAAAACCTTCCAACCGATTTTTCTGAAAAACAATCCCAACCTATTCTGGTGTGACAGAAATATGTAAAAGAAGTTTCAAGTCGATGGGTATTTTTTCCTGACCTGTATGCCGCGCACAAAATACAAACAAACAATTAACAAACCAAAAAGAAAAAAAAAGAAGCCCATTTTTTTCGGTATGTGAAATGGAATTTTCGCTACGCTCATCTAACTAGGAAAACGCGGGATTCGCGTTGTGAGATGAGTTCAAAAGTATATAAATGTACAATAAAAAATAATTAGTCAGCTCAGTCTACATCTACAGACATTGGATCACTTCAAACGTTCAAAAACCTTACCTGCAATTTGTTGATATATATATAGTGCTGCAAACCTGTCGCATATACACTTTGCAAAACCAATTGATCCAAATATTCAATAAAATGTACACTTTTATTGCGTTTTCTTTGTTATTTCTCATCCGATTGTTGCAAAAATCTCTGTAAAAGTGTATAATAGTATTATTCATATTCGGTGAAAATTTGAGAGCTTTTGAAGATTTCTTGTTTTTCAAGTATTTTCCATGAGGATTTTTAAAACTTTCCGTTTTTTTCCGGAAAAACCTTCCGGAACCTTTCCGACCGATTTCTCTGAAAAACAATCCCAACCTATTCTGGTATGACAGATATATGTAGGAAAAGTTTCAAGTCGATATAGGTATTTTTTCCTGACCTGTATGCCGCGTACAAAATTACAAAAAGAAAAAACAACATAAAAACGAAGCCCATTTTTTTCGGTATGTGGAATGGAATCTTCACTACGCTCATCTAATCATCTAAAATGATTTGAGCTGTATGATGAAATCCTGCACATTGATAACATTGCATGACATTTTTGTGATCATATGTTTTAAATTGGCTCGAATGATTATAATATCATGAGTTTGGGTGAGCTTTGACAAGTTTTTCATCACGTGAATAATATCTATAGCCTTGTGTTTGGACCACGCTTAATTGTTATTAATTTGCCTATGAGCGGTAATGTTTCAAGTATTCACCATGGTCTACGGTATACTAATTATGCCTGATTGGTGTTCAGTTGGTGTTTTACTAATATTATGTATGATTTCATTAAAAATAATGTAATTCAAATAATGCAATTCAAAAGCCCGCGCGCTTTTATTAATACCAACATGGTCCTCCCCATCAAACACAACCTGGCAAATTGTCCGACCCCCTCAATTATACCTATAAGCGACCCTGGCAAATTGTCCTACCCATCAAACACAGCCTGGCAAACTGTCCGACCCCCAGAAAGAGGTAGCCTGGCAAATTGTCCACTGGCAAATTGTCCGCCACTCGGAAATTGTTCATCATGGGTGATAACAGTTGCACGGGCGGATCCAGGTCTTATTCATGGAAAGAGCGTGGAGGGGGGAGGGGGAGGGGGGATTTCAGTTCAAAAAAACAAAACAATATAAGAACAGTTGTGCAACATTGGTATCGCCAAGCCAGGGGTAAAGCATCCTTCTGGTCCCGCGGGAATTTTTTGAAATAATACCCATTTTTGATGTGGTTCAACGTGTTTCCGACAAGGTTTAGATGCCATTATTATTGTCCTTAAAAGATTGAAAGGGGAGGGGGGGAGGGTATGCGCAGGTTAGGCCTATACCTAAATAAAATGAGCCTGGCGCGAAAAGGGGGTCTAGGGATCGGGAGCCCCAGCCAAAGCCCCTCAGGAAATTTTTTGAAGTGATTTTCGCGATTTAGGTCTACTATCAATTTTGGAGTCTAACAATATTGAATAATTTTGGACATTTTCAAAGTTATTTTTGATAATTGAATCATTAT
This sequence comes from Brachyptera risi, assembly GCA_964007535.1. Lineage (NCBI taxonomy): Eukaryota > Metazoa > Arthropoda > Insecta > Plecoptera > Taeniopterygidae > Brachyptera > Brachyptera risi. The sequence continues at coordinate 29,369,029 of OZ023330.1, read as the reverse complement.
GGACATTTTCAAAGTCATTTTAACGATTTCTCCCTGAAAAATTCCCAGCAGCGAATTTTTACAAATGTGGTTATCTTTTAAGTGATCTTTGCAATTTACAAGCAGTTTTGGAGTCTAATAATTGAATAATTATGGACATTTCCGAAGTTATTTTCAATAATTGAATCATATGGACATTTTCGAAGTCATTTTCACGATTTCTGTCAGCATAATTCCCAGCAGCGAATTTTTTAAAATATGATCTTTTTTGAAGTGATTTTTGCGATCGAGTGGTTTTGAAATCTAATGATTAAATGATTATAGACATTTTCGAAGTTATTTTCGTGAAAAGTTTTTCGTGTAAATTTTTTTCTCCCAGCAAAATTACCAATTATTATATAGTAATTAATTATTTAACAATTATTACTTTTTGTAATAATATCATTTTTGAAGTGATTTTTCCGATTTACGAGCAGTTCTGGAATCCAATGAACCATTATCGAAATTGAAACTCGACACACACGGAGAAGGAGAAAGGGACTTTGTCCCCGCATGGAATTAGTTTACGGTATTTGGAGTGTTCTTGCGAATTCTGGAATTATTTTTTCATCATGTTTGGAGTAGGCTTAATGTCAGGATTTTATATACTTCATATAGACATAGAAGAAAATCCACATTGTGTCCGTTTTTTTTTTCTGACACGTTGTATATATATATATATATATATATATATATATATATATATATATATATATATATATATATATATATATATATATATATTTATATATATATATATATATATATATATATATATATGTATATATATATATATATATATTTATATATATATATATATAAATATATATATATATATATATATATATATGTATATATATATATATATATATATATATATATATATATATATATATATATATATATATATATATATATATATATATATATATATATATATATCTATCTATCTATCTATCTATCTATCTATCTATCTATCTATCTATCTATCTATCTATCTATCTATCTATCTATCTATCTATCTATCTATCTATCTATCTATCTATCTATCTATCTATCTATCTATCTATCTATCTATCTATCTATCTATCTATCTATCTATCTATCTATCTATCTATCTATCTATCTATCTATCTATCTATCTATCTATCTATCTATCTATCTATCTATCTATCTATCTATCTATCTATCTATCTATCTATCTATCTATCTATTTATATATATATATATATATATATATATATATATATATATATATATATATATATATATATATATATATATATATATATGTATATATATATATATATATATATATATATATATATATATATATATATATATATATATATATATATATATTTATTTATGCATATTTTTTCATATATATTTATGCGTATATAAGAAAGGAATGATTTGAGATACTTTCGAACTGCAGATATCCTTTGAGTAAAAAGAAAGAACTTCATAATTTGCAACGTGCGAGAATGGGTCGCCCTATTTTTTTGTGAGTTACCGTGACGGGGGTTGAGGGGGGAGATCAGGTGCTGGCGACCAAGTCAGAGGACCAAGGTTCGAATCCCGCCAGAGTCGACCACCCTCACACTTTATTTTTCGTGCATGGTTTCTCTCTGTTGTTAAAACTGTTCAAAACACATGAATTTCTCTGGCGTTCCCATACATCATTTCCAGTCGCCAGTAGATGTATTATTAACAGTGAGTCATTTCGGCGAAGTGGACTTGATCCTCTCAATACAGACGGTTATCAGGGTTTGGGTGTCGCTGAGACGCGTTTTCTCTCTCGTACTAGCTGGCTCTTCCTCAAAATCAGTATAGGCATTCAATCACATACCAGAAATCAGTTCTCTTTTGAAAGTAGGCCCATATAGCACTTATTGGCTAATCAGAGTCTGCCACACCGGCACGAAGAGGGGTATAGGCAGTACATAACGGGGCTGGGAATTGTCGAATTAATTCAATTCAATTTTTCTCCATTTTGTAAAATACATATACTCAGGAAGTGAAATAATATAACATATATAGTACAAAAAGCTCATCCATAGCCTTAATTGGGGAACAATGATATTGTATCAAGTTTCGATGTTATTAAAAAAAAGGCGATATTTAACCATTTTTTTGGCAGGACTGGGTCACTGCTCTATTGATCTTCGATATAACCAACCCTATATCCACACTATAATTCTCGCTATAATTGCTATGAATAGGCCTAATGATTACAATAACTGGTAATCAATTACTGTATTTTTCTTATGGGTGGGGTATATGAAATCTACTCAATGATAAACTGATAATAGTCGATGAGTGAAGCGAAGTTGACAAAAACAATGACTACATCACGGCGGAACTCGAACTCGCGCCCACCTGCCGTCATATTTCAAATCAGTGTCTCAAATTTTTGGTCTACATTGAATGACAGCTGAATGACTCGAACAATGAATTGGGTTTTACGACGAGTCAACGACTGCCATGCAGACGCCCTATCTTGTCTGCGTAAACGTTTTGAGGAAAGATTTCTGGCTAGGTGCCGTCGTTAATGACCTGAGTCTGACGTCGTCATATCGTCACTGGGTTGGCTATGCGCAATTATGTTTGTTTACAAAATAATAAAAATAATGATTCTTGTCATCTGATGATTCTATATCAGGTCGTCGTATTTGTCAATACGGAAGTGACGCCTACTAATCCCGTAACTAAACAGAATGAACGTGTGAAACAAAGAAAGCTGTAATCCAGCGAAGTGTATTTATTGCTCATTCATTGCCGTAACCAAGTACGGACCTTGCCCTATAAAATCAATCAGCCGTTAGACTATTATTCTAATAATAATTGGAATGTCCAAATTATAATATATAGAAAAATGTTTCAGAAAATAGCCCCAAGTGAATTACTTCTCGGTCATTGTTTTTGTTATGATTGATTGTGAATTAAGTGGTGTATCGATAAAGTATCGATTCCTGAAGCAAATATATTATAGAATAGAGTACCTTGATACCGATGTTTATATTTATAGTTTATTATTAATTAATTAATTACAATTTGTTTTAAAAACATTTGTTAATGATCACTCATTTGCTCTAATGATGATGAAGAAAATAAATAAATACTTGGAAGTACTTTTTTAGGAGTACTTTTTTAGGAGTACTTTTTTTCAAGTCAAATGTTGGTATCACCGATCTTTCCGATATTCTTCAAGTCTTTTTCCAACGCATTTCTTTTTCGCCTCATTCTCTGAATGAAGCCATACTCTCTCACTTATCTATCGACTCTTTCCACTTCCATTCTTACCTCTCCCCTTGCATTTTTTTTTTGATTCCTTACCAATTTTATCACTCGATTCCTCTCATCATTTATATTTATTCTTGACTAACAAAATCTCTGCTTTCTATTTTCCTTACTTTCGACAAATTTTCCCATCCCATTTCCTCAATCATTCTACTTGGTATTTCTATAACCTTATCAACCACATCCTTTTCGTATACCTGATTATCCTCCAACGCTTCTCCCTGTTCGGTCTTCAGTAGATATTTTATATCCAAATCAATATCCTAGCCATCCAGTATAATAGTACTCCGCAATTTCGAAGGAATATTAGAATCACCAGCATATACAGAGAGTAGTGAGTTGTTGGGCATGATAGTTTCAACCCCAAGGTTTAATGTGGACTTCGCTTTCATTTATATGTATATCCTCTTATTTCTCTTATATTCGTTCTCTTATAACGCATTACGCATGCTGCTTTTGCATAGTTCAGGAGAATTTTCGAAGGGGCGAAGTAAACGATCATTGAACGATATATTTTCTCGATTTCTTAGCGATTTTTTTTTATATTGGGCACCATCATGATAACTAAGATCTATAGGCGTCGGATGAATGATTAATGAGATGGTGAGATGAAGGCTTCTTTGATATTGTGAAGGATAGTGGGAAGGAATTGGTCGTGGTCTATATTGTAGGAACCATCCCAGCATTAGTCTAGACTACAGAGGAAAACCACGATAAACCCCAGTGGCGGGGATCGAACTAGGTTCGATATGTCCCTTCACCTCCCAGATCACATCAAGCGAGTGGTGTTTATAGCGAATACTGTTTACCTTGTTACACATGTGTTACAATATACTGTGTTACACTAGTCGACTGATATAGACAACCTTCCCTGTCATTCCCTGCATCTTTATTTTTATTGTGATGAAGGGAATCGCGGTACGAATTAGACAGGGCGAAGGTTATAATGTTCTGATCTATAGGCGCAGTAATGTCTCTGCATGAGAGTCCAGTCAATACGTCGCCTCAAAAACGTGACATCGTATGTATGTGCTTTAATTGTGACCCTAGTCTGGGTTGGGTCCACTTTCCAACGAGATCCAGAATAATATGTTCAGTTTGTTTCTCCGAAGATTGTTGTCACCGAATGATCACGCTTTTCTTTTATATGGCATGCAGACTATTGGTGTAAGGAATGTTGTACAAACTTGAAAGTATTGTTATGTCAATTTCATTCTCAAGTCGCTCATAATTATTGTATTTTTTTCCCCTTTCACCACAGTCCACAGATAATCGAGCTATTCAATTATCTGTGCTTTCACATAAGAATAAGGGGTACTGTAACAGCTGAAGATTAATCAGGAACAGGCAGGTGCGTGTTCGCATTTTTGCGGATAAAACACGGTAAAGAATGAGCCATGCAGTACGAACTAAAATTACGAACAAATGCATGAAAATTGAATCTTAAAACAGTATCCATATCTGCATACCACTCATTGATGATTATCACATCACAAAATGTTTTGGGATCATAAGATAATAGATATCCTTGTTTAAATTGTACCGTCAACCAATTCATCACTTATTGTGGACAAAAAATTAGTGCTTGGAAATATATTGCTCGGAAATATTTTTGTTCACATTCCCGTCTATTACTATTCACTTCAGGCTGCTGGACAACAAAATCCATTGGAAACAAGTGTTTTTAGGAGGTATGCTTATGCTATATGATCTCTTTAGTAGTGCAATTTTTTTCTATTGAATGCTGATAAGATATGAAGTTATTATATTTGCTGTTATCACTCTGCCGTTTTAACGATTACCACTTGGTTCTTGGCAGTCGGTAGCACCATGTCGCGAGTACGTATATATATTTAGCGTCACAAACTTTTAAGGCTGTGTGGGGGGGGGGGGGGGCGGGGGGGGAGCTTTCTTGACGCCACGCATTACGGCACGATGATTAGACTTGGGGTGGGGATGGAGGCGAGAGTGTGGGGAGGGGGACCACGTGACTTAAAATGTGCGAAACAGCTGATGATGGTTGGACAAGTAACACCAGTCAGTCGGTCTCGGTTCCTCATTAAATCTAGTTTTACGTACATTCCAAGTGCTGTGCCATTCACCATCATCACCGTCAAGTGTTCTCGTTATCTCTCAAGTTGCAACAATGCATCTGACAACGATGGCTTCTTCCACCTCGTGCGAGACATGTCAGGAATTTTTTTTATTGGTTCACGAAGCTGTAGAAATGGTAAGCGCACCGGTACTATTTCGTATCTCGCGGGCGATAATCTAGTAGTACGGACAGGTGCGTTCTGAGTGCAGGTTATATTTATTTGTATGGTGTGAAGATCTGCAGTAATTGCTTACCATATTCATGGACTGAGAGTGAGCGTATGACGTGCAGTTATTCCTCAAAATCATATTGAATTATGTTGTCAGCTTCTGAGCCATCAAAACCCCTAACCTACCTCAACCTTGACTTCATATGGATGTATCATGAGAGTTATAAACATAATTTGCCTGAAAATCTGATTTTGCCATATATCGTACCCAGCCAAAGAATATGGTCAACAATTACCGACAAATGAAAACCTACAAGTGAATAAATGACTAGTGGTATCATACTTCTCAATGGTGATATACATGTGTGCAACCAGCACGCACGCGTGTTACGCACACGCCGACGAGAGTATGATTTGCACAGCTGTTTTCCACCTTGGTTGCGCACCGTTCAGACGGGTTTGTTGGTCAGTTGCCCGACGACACTCGTGCTGTTTGGTCTATTTTTATATGTCGCCTTTATCGAAACCCTTGAAATGCACTACTATGTGCACCAGTTAGTCCTCATGAGATTATTACGAGACGGTTTCAGTTGTAAATCAGTGGTGTGTTTTATACAGACAAGGCTCAACAATGGATCAACTCGATATGGACTTTTACCTCGATTTTTATATCAAGGTGATGTGAAACGCATGCTAGTCCGTATCTCGTAGTAATTAGTCGCAACTGGGGAAACTGTGAAACCGGATATGTGCTAGATAGATATGTGAGAAATGTATGGAAAGGGATGGAAAACGAACGAATCATTCGGATTGCAGTTATGTACGTTTCGTATGATATTTTATGTATGAAAATCAAACCAAAAGTTTTTCTGTGTGTCATTATTTGTGCCGATGGACAAAGATTTTCTAAAATATTCCTACCTTGTACACGAGAAAGTGTGAAATTGAATTTTGATTTTTTATTGATCAAAAGTAAACTATAAAGCTTCAAGTTTGGACCAGTAAGTTGATCATATGAGTTCACCGTCCGCACACAGATTCCCCACAATGACAGTGAAAACTAAAAAAAAAACAAGCCCACATATTTGTCCACTGTTAATATACCTTCATTTACTTTTATCTAATTACGGGTAAAGAGATCGTCTATACGCAGTAGGCCTAGGTATTACAAAGTCTCTTAAGAGGTCAAAGAGGTAAATATATAGTACGTGGTGACTTTTAGTGTTTCTAAGGCATATAAGTATATAATAATTCTTCGGTGACTCCGAGTTCTCCATGATGTTACACAGTACTCCTATTATAAGGCCCGGTATTACCAACGTGGGAGTAACTCCAACCGCCAGATAAAAGTTGTTATCACCATGGTTACCTTGGATGTTTGTTCTCGCCAACTCTCAGATAACTGCTAACTGGACTTGGTTATACTGGGCCTAAGCCTAGTTACAAAGTTCGAGAATAGATACGTAGATTGGGTCAGTTTTTCGGTATACCCCGGACAATTGAGTATACACGTACCACTTAACGATAACGATTCTAGTGTATGGATCGTCTACATTAAATTGTGTTACTCATGCATAATGTAGGCATACTGGTTGAACACGTAAATAATGATGTAAAATCAGCCAATCGTTATAAATTAATGAATAAGAAAAAAAAAATGGATGTATATAAGATGGAAAAAATCTAACAAAAGGGAGTATCAAAAAAATGGTTGTATAATGAGAAAGAATAGGCCCAAGTTTAAACAGCAATATGAAAATAATATAAAGATAATGAATACCGGTATTGATGCTATAAATGTGTTTTATATATAATTGATTTCCCAAAATGGCAAATGGCAAAATTCCGATGTTAAAATCGTAATATCGTTATTTAGACTAATATTTGTACAAAATTCTACAAAATACTGATCACAATACTGTAAAAATACAAATATTTTACGCCAATAGATCTTAGCTGTCATTACAGTGTGTCATTGTATACCCAATAGAAATATGTTTGTAGTACAAATACTGATTGATTTGTACCGGTTGCTCTCGCAGCCAACTCTTGATGCCCCCCATTGGCTCTGTTTACTTTTTCGTTCTCATGTGTTATCAGCTTTCTTACTTATTACATCAAGGACTCGAGTAGTACTCTGTATATAATTAAGCCTACGTCTGATGAAAACTATTAATTTTCTGTTTTGTTCAATTATAGCTCGTGTGTCTTTCTATAGTTACAGACAGTCACCATCTGGTTTCTCATTTGGTTTACGTTACTTATATGGTTTACAATCAAGTAAAGTCGGTATTATCATATACAAAATATAGGCCCATACTTAAACTTTATCTTTTGGCTATGTTAAAGTCCAGTTGGCTTTATTCTGGAAGTTGGTTAGAACAAATAGTATGGGCAACCATGGTGATGACAATTTTAAACTGCCAGTTAGAGCTATTCCCACACGATGGTAATTTTGGCACTAAGGCCCGGTTTTACGAACTGATACCGTTAGTGGATTAAGGCTCGGTATTACCAACGTGGGAGTAGCTCTAACTGGCAGATAAAAGTTGTTATCATCATGGTTACCTGTGATATTTGTTTTCACCAACTCTCAGATAACTGCTAACTGGACTTGGTAATACCGGACCTAAGCAATTTAGATTTAGTTATGGATCAACATTTGTTATCACCCTTGGCTTCGTATGTCGTGCATTAACTAATAGTTAGCTAATCAATACTCAACTAAGAGTTCTTAAAACGGCCTCCAAGTCCAGTTGCCCTTATTCTAAGAGTTGGTAAGAACAAATAGCATGCGTAACTATGGTGATAACAACGCTCAGCTTCCTGTTATAGAGCTAGGGTATTCCCTTGTGCTGGTAATTCCGATTCTAATTCAAGTGTTATTCCATTGAGCCTGGATCAAGATGCATTCATTTAGTTGTAGTGTGAAGTTGTGACATCGGTGCAACTGCACCGGCAGCTCTACTTAAATGCATTCCAGAGTTCAAACTATGTGTTAGGCCTTCCTGACCGCCGACACTATTGATTTTATGGCACTCTCGGTACAACAAGTTCATGAGGTATATACTATAGGCGAATCTTTCGGCGTGTAGTTCTTCCTTTCCTAACGATCTGACAGGAATGACTACTGAACACGCAGAGACGTGGTATATATTTTGAGAAATATCGCCACAATCATTGTACTATCAAACGTGTGTTGATACAAATTATTATTGTTGTCTTAATCATTTGAATTTACTTTTGATTATTTGATTGCTTCTGATGGATTGCTTTGATTTTCTGATGGAATGACAAAATGTTATTTCTTTCCCAAAAACGTATCATATGATCGTGACTGATGAAAAAAAAGGAAAACATAAATACTTTTGCATTTTTTATTTTTTTTTGTAAAAACGATTTCATTAGTATTATACAATATTTCTTGACATCGAAATATTGATATTTAAAATTTCAAAACAATGCACGACATTCAATTTGAATTTTATGATGGATAAAAGTGACATCGGAGTATTTTTACTAGAACGAATGAGTCTTAACTGTCACCGACAGTGGACAGACAAAATTGTCAACTCGACACTGGACGAGTGTGTTGCCGATTAGTCCATTTATTAGACCTGTGTGAGCGCGTAACAAAATGTAAAATCGGGTGTAATTATTCACCCACACACACGCAGAGGCATGTTCCGTATAAGAGTCGTCGCTTACGTTCATCACATTATTCTTACGATACACTATTAGCAACAGTAGCAACAAGTAGCAAGTAGGATTTTTGTACTTTTGAAGTAATCCAAGGTCTGTAGATGTAGAGTGAGTTGACGGAATATATTTCATTCTAAATGTTCATAAATCTCTAAACTCGATCCAAAACGCATGTTCTGCGTTTTCCTAGTTCTGTTTTTTTACACTTCTAGGCTCATACTTACAACGCATGTACTGCTTTTTCGTATTATTTATTTATTCATTCATTCATTCATTCAATTGGATGAGCGTAGCGAAGAATTCCATTTCACTTACCTAAAAAAATTGGGGACTCATTTATATTTTTATTTTTATAATTTTCTACGTGGCATACAAGTCAGGACAAAATGACCAATCTACTTGAAACTTTACCTGGACATTGACGTGTTAGAATAGACGTGTTGGAATAGATTGAGATTGTTTTTGAGCAAAATCGGCTCGAGGGTTATTTCGGGATGAAAATCGGAAAATTTGGAAAGTCCTCATGAGAATAGCACTCGGTAGAATTTACAATTTTGAGTTGATCCTCGGTTTTTGTACATTCTCTAATGCGTTTGCTCGTATACGGTATATACCTGACCTATCTCCACGCTGTTAACATTTGGTATTCCTCCCAATTTTAATGTTACTATACCGAATAAGTAGAGTATGATCGAAATAATGTTTTCTCATCTGGCGCGATATTTCCGTTTTGTTTGGTGTAATATCTATCCGTTGCCAAGACAACGAAGTGAATGTCATCCAGTCCAGTGATCTCTGATGAACCCGGGCGCACGGATGACGAGCGTTGTATTCGAATTATAGATTATACAGTGCTAGAATTAAAAATAATTAAAATTATTTTTGTAATGAATTATTGTTTGTCATTGACGTAAATGAACAGTTATGAAAACGAAATAATATCGAATGGCACCAATGATTTTTAATTCACTTGCGGGGCGGCAACGTCAGTTACTCGGGAATATATTACTAGCAAAATGGGGGATTTGCGTTGTCTGCATGAGCTTAGAATTATGGAAATCTGGAATGAAAAATATTGTGTCAGATCAATCCAATCAAACGTTCAAAAACCTTACCTGCAACTCGTTGATATTTATAGTCCCGCAACCTGTCGCATAATTATAGTCCACACTTTGCAAAACCAATTGATCCCAACCTTCAATAAAATGGATACTTTTATTGCGTTTTCTTTGTTATTTCCCATTCGAATGTTGTGAAAGTCACTGAAAATAGCCGTAATTATGTTTTCCATATTCAGTGAAAATGTTGAAGTTTTTGAAAATTTTCCATATTTCAAGTATTTTCCATCCGTGTTATTCTTATGAAGATTTCTCAAACTTTCCGAATTTTTTCCTGCAAGATTTTCGGCCGATTCTTCTATTTTCTGAAAAACAATCCCAGACTGTTCTAGCATGACAGAAATATGCAGAAAAAGTTTCAAGTGGATAGGTATTTTTTTCCTGACCTGTATGCCGCGCACAAAATAAAAAAAAATAAAAACATAAAAACGGAGCCCATTTTTTTCGGTATGTGAAATGGAATCTTCGCTACGCTCATCTAATAATGTTGATTGCTATCTAGACAATTTACTTACTATCGCTTATATACATGCTTATTATCTGTGATAATTATTGATAGTGTAAATTGTAAAATGCTAAACTATGTCCGTATACCATTGCCATGGTCTAGCTTGGGCGATTAACACTATTAGACCTACACCGTTCGTATTCTACATAGATTCAAGGTGTCATGATATCGTTCTCTGATTGCCTCAACCCTGGATTAACCTTTGAACCTTGAAATTCAAAATATGGTCATCGCGATGACCGTACTTGGTATGTTAAGTTCAAGTTTTGAGTTTCAAGTCTAAATGTTCATTTTTCAATTGATGATAATAGCATATTTAGCACTTATAAGAAATAATCTAAACTACAAAAGTTGCAATGAAAATATATTTTACAATTTTTTTTCACCAACTATTCCGGTTATAAGTGTTTTACTTGATTATATAGGTATGATCATATATTCTTTAGTCTATGGTATGACGTATACTCGTGTTTTTTCCCTGTAATGTGTGTATGCATGATTATACATTAGCTGCTCCATTGTCCTCTTTTGGTTGTTGGCCTATATCAATTGTCATCCTCAATTAGTCTGGTGTTACCTACGTAGATGTGAAACATTTCCGATTTCAATCTGGTTGTTACTGGTCTGTGTTTACGTCACAGGTACTTTTACTGATGGTATATCGTATCGTGAAATTATTAGTACAACAGTCTGTATATTTCAATTTATTTTCTGTCATTGTTTCCCCATTCATTCAAGTTCGCTATTCGTCACCAAATGCAAATACAAATTGATTGTCGATGATATAGGGGGGAGGGGGGGGGGGGGGGGTCAGACAGACAGACAAACAAAGATACGTACTTCAGTGTGTTTGTTGAGAGTCACATCAAATGCTTTCAAGTTGGCTAACCAATGGAAACTCCTCAACATACTTCTGGAGATGGCACGTTTGTCCGAAAACCGGAAAAGTTTGTGGCCAACAGTCCAATTATTAGGCCTACTGGTGTTGTGATTGGAGAATACAATTTGAGGGACATCGTTGTCCAATTATTACAACAATGTGTTCCATCAATAATTGAGAGAAACCTCTGGATCACGGTTGATATGATTTTAACTTCATTTTAATCTTGTTAGCGTATAAAGAGGTTCAATTTTAAGTATAGCGGCAAAAATCTGAAATCTGTATTCACATTTTTGTGCTTGCCCTCTTGCTTCGCTTCTATACCGTGCGAATGAGCTAAGCAACTTCTAAATTTAACCCCCAATTACAATAATATAATATTGACATGTTAGGTGTTGTCCACTATGTAACTTTGTGTCACTATTAATCCACATTAGTCCACTTTGTATTGAGTATTGCTAAAACCATATACTATGGAATATGTCTATGCCAAAACGCAGAAGTCTTCTCAAGTTGGCATTATTTCCACTTATTGAAGTGAATGAGGATGAATTTAGTTTCCTTTAATTAGAAGATCTCTATTCCACATGTACCGAAAAAAATCGGACTTTGTTTTTGTGTTTTTTTTTCTCTTGTAATTTTGTACGCGTCAAACAGGTCGAGAAAAGTAACAAATGGACTTGAATTTTTTCCCCTGCCATTGGTGTCATACCAGAATAGGCGACGGTTTCTTGGGAAAACAAAATTGGAAAATTTAGAAAATCTCTGTGATAATGGCATTGGCTTGAATGTTCTATTTTTCGTCCGATCGAATTGAAATGTTCACAGAATGTAATATTATTCTAGTACCGGTAGTTGTTTCTATAAAGTTTGAAGAAATTTTGATGGACAGTTTTTAAGAAAATGATTTATTATTTTGGAAAAATGTCAAATATTGAGTATAAGTTTGTTTGAGACAAACAACAGGTTGCATAGAATGACGAAGGTTAGTTCTGAATTCAGACTTGATAATTTCAAAATCAAGGTGTGTATTTGAGTAGCTACATTTCGTATTCATATCGCTTATTCTTATCATCTCATTTTATATGCTGTGTTTTCATAGTTTATTATTTGGCACATCCAAACATTGGTCTACAAAACATGTAAGAAGCGTTGGGCCTACTGCTTGATAGAAACGATTTTGAAATTTGTCAGAACACTCACTATGCACTACTACTTTACCACCACTGTTTTTTACAAGACCTTGTCATTAGACCATGTTTTTGCCATATTACCCCCGTGCATTGAAACCCCGTATACGAATGAAAATATACATGATACGTGAGAAAAACAAATTCATAAATGTTGTTATTTCACTAAATTGGAGGTATTTTGTGATATACAAATTCAATCTTTTGAATAATTGATGAGAAAATATTCTGATGTAATCTGCTCCAAAGAGATTGGAATTTATAAGTGGGTCGCTCTCAAATCCTTGTGGATAAGTATATCTAACTACAAAAACGACCACGATCAAACCGCAAAAGACACGAATACTCGAGCTGTGAATATCCACTTCTTCCGGCCTTACATGATAAACTACTTGACTACTTCTATTCATCTTACACATTTCCATCGCAATTATCTGATCTAAGAGGGTAGCCACTTGTTTGTTTCTAAAGACCTTGCAAGCGTATGCCGCTTCAAGAGGCCGTGAGGGGTGCATATGCACGTGTACCAGTCACGTGTTTGCTCAATGCGAAACATGGAAAGAACTGTCAAAATAATGGGCGTTGGCCTACACGCCAGTCGACATAAAACTACCCATGCAGGTTTCATTAGTTTTCCCAGTTTTCATTAATTTTATGAGCGCAATAATGAATGGGCCTCAGCTTGATTCCGAGAATTTACCACATATCGACTGGATCATGAAGGTTTTGTATATCTTGAGAGTATGTTTGTCTATATGTCTATTTTAAAAGCTGGGGTTTTTCACATGTTCGATGGCAATCTTGACATTTCAGTTTTGACAGGTAGCAACTATATTTCGATAAAGTCTGATGTTGGAGCTATTGGGGAGTTCAACTGAAATGATCTCTTCAGTTATCTATCTTTTTGAAATGTCAATGCATTATGATGACCTCTAACAAGCTTATATAGACGCTAATATAGGTTGTATAAGACTGTGTTACCATGGCCGTATGTCCTAACACAAGTCCTGATAATCTATTCCACTGTGGAAGGTATAAAATGACGGGGCATAGAGTTGTAAAAAATTTAGTGTTCTCTAGACCCTATGTTTGAAGCGTTCGGGTACGTTGGTCGTAGACATGCACAGGGTCGACCTAGACCTTAAGTTATGTATTCACCCTTTCAAATTAGTGGAGTTTTATTAAACTGTACTTCATTTAGGCCTACAAGGTAAGCCTAAACGTATTGTCATAATAGTTCGTAGCGTTGTAATTAATTTTGCAATAGTTGGTACCAGTAACTAGATCATTATTCTGAAGTGTCAAATTCACATATTTATTTCAACACTGAAGATATCTGTACCTGGGTGTTCTAGAAAGACTACAATAAGTTTCAAATTCACCTAGTATTGAAACAAAACAGCTTCATTGGGTATCTCTTCTGGGAAATGACACCTTCACCTATTAAATGTCAGTGGGTTGTATGACAGGTAGAATTAGTTTATATTCTCATAATACCGTTTAAACATACAATTAGTAGGCCTACCATAATTCAAAGCTTTTATCAGTCTCTTCTCTTTTGTTATACGTAACTATTGATGAGTCAATCAAATATATTATTTTTTTAAATATAAATTTACCTTGTAAATCTAGTAGGCCTATAGATTCAAATGAAGTATAAACATAACATGGTCTTCAAATAAACATAACATGGTTTTAAGTGCTCTTACGTCATTTAATTTTGGAATTTAAAAAAAGTATCAATATAATCAATTTTATATCAGATACAATTAATTTGATTGATGGAAGCTTTAGTTAGAAGAAAGTCTTGATAAATGCTTTCTTATTCAGTACCTCGACATCGGAGAGGACATGAACGTCCCGGACGACTTCACAACAAACGAGATGAACACAGGAATGTGGTGGCGTCACCTCGTGGCTGGAGGAATCGCTGGAATGGTCTCTCGGACGTGTACGGCCCCGCTGGACAGGGTCAAAGTGTATTTACAGGTACGGCTGATTTCTCAAATTTTTAGTGATTGCAAATTTCCATTTTCTATGTTGTACTTTTCTGCCAAGTAAGATGACCATAGTGTAGATTACCAGATGGTAGCTCTGGTAAGTGTTGTTGAAATAGCCTTTCAGTGGTCACTATTAGCACAAGAAAATGTTTTTCCTATTTCTCATTGATATGACGTGTCCATAGTTGGAGCTATTTGAAAGACGTAGTAAATATGTTACGTAGTCCACTTTGAAGAGGAT
Organism: Brachyptera risi; assembly: GCA_964007535.1. Taxonomy (NCBI): domain Eukaryota; kingdom Metazoa; phylum Arthropoda; class Insecta; order Plecoptera; family Taeniopterygidae; genus Brachyptera; species Brachyptera risi. The sequence continues at coordinate 29,353,805 of OZ023330.1, read as the reverse complement.
ATTAATGAATGGTGCGACAAGTGGCAATTGTCAATCATGAAGGAGGCTCGTCTCAATTTACATTAATTCACAATAGCCAGCCAGGACTTGACATCCAACATCAGATAAAGATAAATTAGCCTTATCAAATTGACTGCAACCTAGAAAATGTAATAATATTTCCATCTAATTCAATAAAACCTTTCAAATAGGTTACATGCATGTTTTACAGGTGATGCCTGTTCATCGTACAGGTCTAAGCTCTTGAAATTCAGATGTTGAGCAATAAAAACGATCCATTAGCTCTAATTAATCACCTCTGATTTTTTCCTCAATGTCTTCTAACAACTGAATAAAATGTTGGTAAATGAAACATGAAAATGTAATATAAACTGTAAAATACAACTTTCAACAGGTAAATCACAAGAGTCTGTTGAAATTGAATAAACTTTGAATCCAACAAAATATAGGTCACGTTAATATAATTTTGGAACATTGTGTGTACTAGTATCTGTATAGCCTTGAACTACAGCGATCATACTGATGCATATTGGTATGAACTATAATCCAAGGTAGGGCCCTATAGCCCACCAAATTTGAAAATTATATCAAATAATTAGCAATTTCTATCGAAGTAAGGATATAGAACACGGAGATATTGATAATTATTAATTTGTTATAAACAAATTTAGAATCACCATAATCGAGAAGTCACTCAGAACGTGCGTAGTACAAACTCACGTCAATTGCCATCTAAATAGCTAAGAAAGTACTACCACATACCAATATGTGCACATATCGTATAGCCATAAATTACACTACCGGTACCAATAGATTTGCATCTTGTTTTTAATGTGATATTCTGTCACCTAACTAGTAATCCTTTATGATTTAGGTACACGGTAAAAAGGACACACTCATCACCAGCTGTATCAAGAGCATGATGAAAGAGGGCGGCATTACAAGCTTCTGGCGCGGTAATGGCATAAACGTGGTGAAAATTGCGCCCGAATCTGCACTAAAGTTTATGGCATACGAGCAGGCGAAGAAGCTTATCCGAGGCAATAGCGAGAAGGAGTTAACAATATACCAACGCTTTATGGCTGGTTCCATAGCGGGGGGTTTCAGTCAGACTATCATATATCCATTAGAGGTATGTATGCCATGATGAACTAAAACTGTACTGCAAGCTCTTGCTCTCCAATGTGGATTAAAAAATAACGTGTACTAATTAATAAAACTATTATTAAACTTACTGTCAGAAGACGTTCACAACTAAGATAGGCCTACCGTATTTGGAAGGCATAACTGAACGACTGTAGCCAAACGTAAAAGGAGTTATGTCTGATGTCTTTGGCTACTGTGTTGAGATTACTAGGCAAACGCGTTATGTGTTTCCGCGTTGATGGATGAGCTTTAACATATCAACTTATCTTTGGATTGGTTATTATATATATATATATATACACCTTGAGATCCAAACCATTACATCACTGCCATCTTATTTTCCATTAATAATTTATATGATAATAAAGAAGGCTTTGTTTTAATCGTTTACAATCAAGTGGTGACACTTGTTGCTTTGATTCAATAGGTATCTTAATAGCTTTGAATAATTAACACAAATAACATTATATATTTTTTTACATCGAAACGGCTGATCCGATTTGAGTGAAAGTTCGGAATAATGTGTATCATTATCACATTGAAATTCCCAGAGAATTTGAATCCTCTCAGATGAAATATTTTTCACGAATGTTTTCCTCTGTGTTATTCTAATGGGATTTTTGAAAACTTTGGAATGAGTTTTCTCAGAAGTGGTTCAACCGATCGCGCCTGAAAACTATACAGCATCAAGTCAGATAGGGGTTCATGTGTGTGCCAAGTTTCAACTGATTTTGAATTTTCGTCTGACCTGTGGAGCGCGAACAAAAAAACAAAAAAAAAAAACAGGCACTTTTTTTCGGTATAGTGAAATTGAGTCTTTGCTTCGCTCATCCAACAAGAATTGTGATTCTAATATATTGGATTTTTCAGAATTGACCCTTATTCATTAATTAATCATGATTTGGAAAGTGCATAATACCGGTAGTGAGAATTTCACATATAGGCTCCACAAAAAAAAAAAACTACAAAAAATATATTTCTTGTGATTTGGTCAAACCGGGACATTTGATGATCCGGAAGAGATTTCTCAGGATGCCGTGACTGGAAGTTCAAAACCAAGAGTCTGGGGCAATTCCAGGAAAACTGGGATGTCTGATCGCCCTTTACCGATACCTTAGGGTACCGGTATCCAATTATTCTTACTTTTTCTACATTTGTTAGACAATTCAAGAAATTCTAGAAAAGTTGGATGTTTGGCATTTGTAGTTGAATATAAAAATGACTGCGTCTAGTTCTACTTTTCCTATTTGAACGCATTTGATGTTCCAGACAATGAAAACGCGTCTTGCGCTGCGTACTACAGGTCAGTATTCAGGTATAGCAGATGCCGCCACGAAGATGTATCGACTTGATGGCCTGAAGAGCTTCTACCGAGGATACGTTCCGAACCTAATCGGCATCATTCCCTATGCTGGCATCGATCTAGCTGTTTATGAGGTACTTACACTTCATTAAGGCATGAAGAAGATTGATGTGGTTTCAATCTTTTTTCAATCTTGATGTCTTCAACCTCAGATAGACTTTCATCATGTACCTCTACGGACTTATGAAGCGGATCACCAAAGCGCTGCATAAATATTAAATAGCAGCTTACCAGCGTTAAGAAGACTTTTACAGTATAGTTTCTCCTGGTCCTTATCAATATCAAGTACTTGAAGTAACAATAATTTAGAATGCACATTATATTGGCACCATGTAAGTCATAAGAAAGATGGCTGATTGTGAATTTCAGTTTTCCATATCTAGCGTTATAGTGCAGTGTGAGCTATTTTGTACAACTCAGCTGAGCCCCATACAAATTTATTTTTGACGATAACATCCAGGACAGCTAATTTAATGACACAAATCTTTTTAACTGATGCCTGATAATTAAATGTTGTGTATGGCCAAGAATGGCTGAATGTAAAGGATACCTGAAGCAATGGTCAGTGCTGCAAGCTGTTCCTGTACTTTCACGTGTGCCCTCGGTGCATCCAGTTTTATGGAAATTATGTTCAAAAGCAACGCGCTACTTTTTTAGTTGGCCCAACTTTTCGCTAACGATGTTAATCATTGAGCTTACGTTTAATTTTCACCCTATCCTTATAATAGTATCGTTATTAAAAGTTGAAAAATACTTGCGCGTTACTTTGATGCCATCAACATCAAAAACTACGTATATTTTTGATATTTTTAATCCCCTGTTGGACTTTTTCCTTGAGTTCGTCTCTAACCCGACCCGTCAAGCTGCAAGGTGAAAATATGTCGCAACTTGATATTGCAGCCTATAGACAGGCTAGTAGGTAATTGTCAGTTGTCACTCCTCCCTCCAATTCCCCACCCTTATACACACGTTCCAAGAACTAAAGATGTAGCGATAACGCATCGGGCTAACATCATTACGGAAAGTTCATCAGCTGATTTTGTGCACAAACTAGTGTAGTGGTTATTGTATATCACGTTGTTAACTTGGAAACATAATTTTTACATTTTTGGCTTATATAGTGCATTGTAAATGTGAAGAGAGTAAAGCTTTGTTGTGAGGTGAAGAAAGCGATGTGAACAAACTGCCGTGGGTAAATTATCAGACATTTTTTACGGCAAGTGCGGAAGACATTAATGGTGACTCTTTCAAAGTAGTGTGTTAATTGTCTGTGCCTGCCAAGAAATTAATTAAAGCTTTGATGACGTCTTTCGCAAACTGAAGAAACACCTTCAAGTATGTTATAAATATCAGAACGTGATATCGTGAACGTAAATATTAGTCAAAAACGTTATAGTGCGCAACGCACCATGCGCTTTTAAACGGTCTAGTGCGTTGATATTTAGATTAGATAAGCGTAGACCGTGGAGTTGTTTTTATTTTATTCCAAACCAGATTGGTTGATGCAATATTTTTTCAACAGTATGATTATTGTTTGCACAACGACCCCACCAACAGCTCGGCTATTTGGTGGTAAGAATGAGCAGGTGATAATGAAAAATGAAGTGATCATCACTACGCGTCACAAATTGATTACAAACGACTAAAAAAACATGATTCAGGCCTAAAAAGAAATCGATTATCCCGATCGATGTTCGATAGCAACATTTTTATTTGGTATCGAACGGAATTCCTAATATTTCGATATTTTTGATATAGCACATGTCGGTATCGTTTACAATTCCTTGATCGATTGGCAACTCTAGTTTTTTTGTAACTTCAACTTTTAAAACATCATTATTTTAACCAAGTAACTTGACTTTTTGGAAATTACTTTTATGAAGTACCGGTACTTTAATGAATTCCCCAACATTGAGTGCATCACACATCACAATTGAATATATATATCAGAAAGTTGATAAATACAGCAGCCCAATAAATCAGATTGAAACCACCTATGTATTGGAGTTCGATATTATTAAAAGTTGACATTATAATGAACCTCACATTAGTATTAGCTATACGCCCACAACCCTTTTCGTAGTTACTTGGAACATCAGATTCTTGCAACCACCAGAAAATGGCATTGCATTAATGTATAAAGTATAATCCATTATAATACTTTGTATTCCCAAGTTGTAAATATAAAACTACTACCACTACTATTAAAACTTTAGGTCCAATCTAAAGTAATTTGGTCAGAGGGTGTTTCCACCATTATGATTGAGTCAATAACCACTTCGTTGTGCTAATATTCATTTTATTGTTGTAGACATTAAAAAACATGTACCTGAGAAAGCATCAGGGTAATTCAAACGAGGCTCCCAGTGCTCTTCTACTACTAGCATGCGGCACTGCTTCTAGTACTTGCGGACAGATCTGTAGCTATCCTCTCGCTCTAGTCAGGACAAGGCTACAGGCACAAGGTAATGTAACATCACTAGCTTACAAACAATCTTCATTTCGTTGACTTTTAGCTAAATCTTATTCAAAATTGTATTCAAAAATGAATTATCAAGAATTTCATTTGAGAAGTAGGCCTACATGCAGTGTATTATTCCAACACAGTAATATTTAGCTCACATTATTTAAAACTCGGGTTGTGTGAATAATGCCACACACTGTTTAGGTACATAGTCTCCTACCTATATGTTACACTGGTATCCTGACAGTCATGTAATTTTGTTTCAACTAGGAAAACGCGGGATGCGCGTTGTTAGACGAGCTTAGGGGTATAGAAATCTAGAATGGAAAATAATTTGTCAACCCAATCTACATCTACAGACCTTGGATCACTCCAAACGTTCAAAAACCTCACGAGAATCAGTTATGTCACGGCCTTCCTCTTCATTAATTTCAATCGTTTTGAATCAATTGGTGACACTTGTTGCTATAGATTTAATTGGTTCCCGTAATAGCCTAAATTGATGGGAAAATGCTTTATAAATGCGTTTTCTTCGTTATTTCTCATCCGATTGATGCGAAAAATCTCTCAAAATGTGCTTAATAGTTTCCTTTATATTCGGCGAAAATTTGAGAGGTCTTGAAAAATTTTGATTTTTCAAGTATTTTCCTCCGGGTTATTCTAATGGGGATTTTTGAAATTTCTAAAATTCATTAAAAAAAAAGTTACCACCCGATAATGCCACAAAACTATACAGATCTAAGTTAGATGAGGAACCATCACGAAAAAAAGTTTGAAGTTGATAGCTGTAGCCGTTTGACCTGTGGAGAACCGACAAAAAAACATAAAAACAAAAAAAAAAAAAAAAAAAACATAAAAACGAACACCAATTTTTTTCAGTTTGTCAAATTGAATCCTTGCTAAAGCTCGTCTAATTATTATCACTAGGAAAACGCGGGATGCGCGTTGTTAGACGAGCTTAGGGGTATAGAAATCTAGAATGAAAAATAATTTGTCAACCCAATCTACATCTACAGACCTTGGATCACTCCAAACGTTCAAAAACCTTACGAGAATCAGTTATGTCACGGCCTTCCTCTTCATTAATTTCAATCGTTTTGAATCAATTGGTGACACTTGTTGCTATAGATTTAATTGGTTCCCGTAATAGCCTAAATTGATGGGAAAATGATTTATAAATGCGTTTTCTTCGTTATTTCTCATCCGATTGATGCGAAAAGTCTCTCAAAATGTGCTTAATAGTTTCCTTTATATTCGGCGAAAATTTGAGAGGTCTTGAAAAATTTTGATTTTTCAAGTATTTTCCTCCGGGTTATTCTAATGGGGATTTTTGAAATTTCTAAAATTCATAAAAAAAAAAGTTACCACCCGATAATGCCACAAAACTATACAGATCTAAGTTAGATGAGGAACCATGACGAAAAAAAGTTTGAAGTTGATAGCTCTAGCCGTTTGACCTGTGGAGAACCGACAAAAAAACATAAAAAAAAAAAAAAAAAAAAAACATAAAAACGAACACCAATTTTTTTCAGTATGTCAAATTGAATCCTCGCTAAAGCTCGTCTAATCAACTAAATTATTCCGGTATATGCACTCCAGATATGCGCTCTAGAATGAACATGGTCGATGCTTACATCAAACGTGGTTAGAAATTGTATTATTTCATTATTGTATTGTTCAACATTGTATTGTTTGTTGTTAAAATGTACAGTGGAACCTCTATGTATCGTTTTTGAAGGGACCAGAAAAATTGAACCATTTAGGCAGGAAAACCATCCATCCAGAAAAATTTAGCATTGATTAAATGGGAGTTGGGTGAGAAAATATGAATGGTACAAGCAGGAAAACGATGGATTTGGAAACGATGCATAGAGATTCCACTGTATTACATTTTCGTATTGTTCAATAGAAATTATTTGGATAAAAAAATGATCGAAATTGAACGTAAAGTAGGCCTAATGAAATTGAAATCATTTGACGAGGAATGGATTTTTTTTTAATAACATCGAAACTTGATACAAAATCATTGTTCCCCAATTGAGGCTATGGATGAAAGATAGGATCGTTTGGACGGGGCACCATAAGGGTGATCTTACCACCCCATTTTCCAGTAATGGAATTGAAATATTCTTTTTTAGAAATTGGAATCTGAGTTGATATGTAGATTTACTATTTAATTTGAATAGGAATCAAAATTTTCATAAATTGAAGTTTAAAGTAGAGGTGAAATCAAAAAACATTCCACTTCGAGTCCATGGTATAAATGTATTATATTTCTTGTGTCACTCCTAAAAGTTATCAATTATCATCATTGATATTATATTTGACTCGCGGCTCAGCCTCATGCCAAATTGTGGTTGGTAATTAATTAATTATTAAAATCTTTTAAAGCCTTTGGTACGTAGGCCATAAAATGAATAATGGATGAATGGATGGATTGAAAAGATTGATCATCTATATTTATGTACAAAATTAGATTCTCTCAACTCTTCATTACGTGTTTGTTCCTAAAATCATAGACGAAAGAGACCCTCCAAGGCAGTTCATTCTTACAGCCAAACAATAATAAATCCCCGTGCATATCTCCATTCCGCTCACCTACGTCTTCAATTAGTAGTTATGCTTGGCCATTGAAGGTACAGCCCTGGTGATTCCTAGGCATCAAAACAATCCACAGTGCCTGTAGTGCTTTCTAGCAGTCTGCACAAGCACTCCAGGTGAAGGGGTTAGAGAGAGTGGTGAAGAAGTAGTGAGGGTCAGTTTCATTCAACATTGTGTGACAAGTCTGTAGTCTATCTTTCGTTTATGCTAAAATGTTGAACGTATCACCATTTTTATTTCCAATTTTTGGTAATATATTAGTCAACATGACTGTTCATTAGGGAATGTAGAAAATTTGATTAGGCTTCCTCTTGGACTTTTTGTAACGTCTAAACATTGTGTTTCAGTGGTGGCACATGCACCCAACGTCAACACATTGAACATCCTAAAAAACATCATCCGTGAAGAGGGTGTTGTTGGTTTATATCGAGGGATCACGCCAAACTTCCTCAAGGTCGCGCCGTCCGTCAGCATAAGCTACATTGTGTATGAACGATTCAGAACGGCGCTCGGATGTGAAATGACTTGAAAGGCACCGATGATAGAGGCGGGTTCTAATCAAAGCCCCAATTTAATTTTGATTTCTCTTTACGTTGCCCAGTGGCATTTATTAGCCACTTACTTCTATTTATTGCTGGCTGGAGGTGAAGAAGAAGCTAACTGTGATGAGAAAAGGATTTATCCTGATTATTTATATTAGTTGTACAACAAACTGTACATTATACAATTAGTATTTCATTCAATTCCTTTTTTATTGCCGTGTTTAGGATAACATTATATTTGTACTCCCTAGCAGTCTTACCCGTTGAAGGTCGTAATACGTTATGAGCTTACGCTTCATTAAAAACCATCTTGTAGGTACAAAGCCAAGTCATATTACAAGAATAATAATTTATAATTTTTGTGCTGTTTATGTGTGTTAGTAAGCCGAGAAGAATCCCGTGTTATAAGTACGTGTGCATTTGTTACGCGTCTGTACGCCTAGCTGAAGGCAAAGTGTTTTATATCACAATGTTATTTCGTTAAATGTTCTTATCTTTACTAGCGAGGTTTAAATGCTAGCACATTTAAACTTCAAAAGTGTTGAATCTTACAAGCTAATGGTTTTATGATTTTATAACGAGCGTGCGATGTTCGAAAGATCTATTTATTCATTGTCTTAAAACTAGTAACAAAATGTTCATAATATTAGTGATAATTATATGTACTGTACGAATGTTGGTATTGCCACCAACTCCTGTATAGAAATATAGTCAAAATTTAACAAATTTCTCGTCTATAAAGTTTGCATTGCCTTATGAAACATAGCCTAAGCTATCTTCTATTTATTACACCAATTCTTAAACAAGGTACTAAGCCTATAATGTTCTATTCAGTAAATGCGACTTCAAGTTATCAATAAAGTTGGTATGTACATAATATTCATTGTCAATGTCATGATAGTTGATTGATTCAAGTATCATTGTGAGTGTCACCCTCACCCATAAGTTGAACCAATTTTGCAGATCCAATTTGAATGTATTTCTCCAACCTGGTTTGAAAGACAAGGTTTGAACAACGATTAAAGGTTGTTCAAAAGTGAAATGACAAAAGAATTCATTGAGAGACTGACTGATCACTTTCCAAACCGAAGTGAATTTCATATTAAATTGCCAGTTCCAAAGTGGTTCTCAACTCATACCTTAAAGAAAGTGGTATAATGTTGATTGTTAAGAGTGCATGGGAGTCAATTTAGCGAAATACCAGCTTTTTAATGACAACAACGTATCAGATATTAAAATTCTAATAAATGAGCCAAATAGTTTCAATTCGAGACTAGAATTAACAACAGAATGTACTTGTAAATGTCAATATGGCCGACGAGAAGTTACAAAAAGTTGTCAACGATGTAACATTTTCAATAAATGTCATTGTTGTGGTATGTCTGTGCTTTATTTTTCAACTTTTCGTAGGTCCCACTATTCACCACTACGCGTACAAGCATACCTGCAACTTTTTCTGTCAAATATCTTTAAAATATTGGGAAATGAAATAATCAACCTTGGATTCTAATTTCCAACATGCCACAGGTGTACAGCTACAAATGTTTTTAGCTGTATACCTGTGAAAATGATGCAATATAAAGTTCAATAGTTTTTACTTTTACCATCTTGCAGTTATTACAAATATCTATGTTTCCCATACATTGGAATTTTGATATTTCACACCATTAAAATACACTGATATTTTGCTAAATCGACTCCTGTGCGCTCCCAAAAATGTAATCCAGAATTTTCCTTGAATGAGTGCACAGGGCACCAGTCAAATTTTTATTGGGAATCATACATTTGTCTATGAAGAATGGGGTGCGTGCAGCGGGCTTGGACATGAAAATATTTGAAAACCACAGCAAAAGGCATATTTAACAAGCAACTTGAAAACAATTGAAAGGTGGACTCAAGAGTACAAGGAGCAATCTAATCAAAGGACATCACAACCTTGTGGCTAGATTTGAATGAATAATAATGACGCTATTTATTCCCTAATTTTGAGAAAACTAGAAATCATCTCAATTTCTAAAATTATTTATTCATTTGTCCTCCAGGACTTGCCCTCTTCTATAAGTCAAGACACAGATATTACCTGATTTTAGCCTCTGGCCTGAGATCCTTCAAGATTTGGTTTGGTTAGTTTCAAGATTCAGTTTCAAGATCAGTTTGCCCAATCATTGTCGAATGTTTTATAGTAACAATACAAATTTGCCTTCTAGATACAGGTCAGCATAGAGCAGGCAGCCTGTATTGATCAGTTATTCTCAAAAGCTAGATAGACTTACTTACTGTACACATATTCATGGGAATTAGTAGCAGTCCACCAACAAGCAAGCAAAAATGGTACCGCTACATAAATAAGTACACAACTAAAGCATTGACTCAAGTTTCTGTGAAATGTAATTTTTACGTTTGTTTTGTTATTATAATTCAGCAACATTATAAAATATTATAAAACATTATATAAGTTAGTTAAATAATTTAAAACTCAACATGTTTCAAGCCGTATCAAAAGATTGAGAAGCAGGCAATATAGAATATGTCACAATATGATGTTGACAATGGACTATCACTATATACAAAGATATTGATTTCCTTCAAAGTCTTGGGTCAAATTATATTACCATACTAGATCTACTATTGATTACTATAGTGAATAATAATATCAATATTCAATATAGACCCATTTTGGTTACTTCACTTGGTTGAGAAAGTTGGTCTGGTCAGTCTTTCCTGATCGGCAGCATTGGACTAGAGGCAATTAGCCGAGAGTGCTAATGAACATGACATTTTGACCCCAATATAGGCTTACAATTTAGTATCAGTTTGCATGTCTGCCTCAATTATAGCACACCAGGCTTCCAATGTGTTATACTTACAACTTAGTTTTAATGGGAAATATCAGTCAAGTTGTGAATGAGAGGACACGTTCAAATGGTCAAGTTATCAATGCAAGCATCATTTGTTCACTTTTTCATCTTAATAGTCTAGCCATACCAAGGCATACTATTTCGTAGACTAAATAAGGTATCAATTTGGATGTCTCACACTCTTGCTCCATAATATTGGGTACCAACAATTCAACATAAGATCCAAATGACTTTTGGCTTTCATGACCAAAGGTCTAATGACAATATTGTGCAATGCTTTAGTGACATCAAATATTTCATCAAGAACTATGAAATATTCATTACTACACACAATGTTGAGATTATTTCAACTTTGAATAGACAGATATATGGCTGATATTTCCTATTGAATCAAATGAGTGTTTTGTGTTTAAATTAAGATTGGATTTTAACTTTAAACCTTAAGCCCACTCATGTGCAGCATATTATATATATTTCACAATGGAATTACCAATTCATTTATCTATTACCAAGTCTCCAAGTGATTTAAATTATCAATTTATCATGATGAACTAGGAGAATAACCAAGCTTCGCAGAAGTTTTGTAGTTGCTGAGCTAAATTTGCTAACTAATCATGTATGGAAAGTAAAGAAGCAATGTTTAAAAGTACTTGTATAAATTGAGCATGTAAAAGAAATGTTAAACAACATTGGAAATATCTTTAATGAGCGAAGCAGCATGAACGTCGAGAATCCAGTACAGTTTTCCGTCAGTTGGGTTGACTCTCTCGGCAGGCAGGGATTCCTTATCTTTTAAGATGCGCTGAAACAACAAAACATTGCGCTATGAATAGTAAAACTAGGAAACCTGTCTAATAATTTAATAACAAAATATACTCATGCGAGTCACACTTTTCAAAACACTTGTCATCTGGTAACTTGATAAAATTCAACGATGATCGGCAAAAAACAGAAATTTAATTTTGCTGAAAAGACTTATAAAAACTTTCCAATATACTTGAAATGGTGTAAAAAACCTTGATAGTTGATTACCTTCAAAATATTATTCTCGATTATTCCCTAAGTTCTATATATTGTCTTGTACAGTACTGACTGACTTGGCAACTTCATAAGTTTATAGGCCTACACATACGATTAAGTCGATAATTATAAGGTAATTTAATTCAAAAAAAGATCAATTTCAACTTTATTTTAACAAAAAAATGCAGAATATTTTGCAGGTCAAAAAATTATCTAAAATACAAAGTTCAAAAGGTGTGGCTCATGAATTAACATGCCGGTAATATAGTTCTGTTACTAAGATGGTACATACTCTATTTGATGAAAATACTGACATTGTAACTATAAGTAATATAAGTGCTATCATGAGTTGGCTAATGCATGTAAGCCTTTGTAAAATGCAATTGAATTGTCATTTGAAATCTGCATATTTAATATCATTCCTTGAAATTCTACCAGTTTACACGTCAAAGTTACGTACGTAGTAAGTACCTACTAACGTTTCGACCTGTGCCGTTGTCCAATAATTTGTTTCAAATTATACTACTACATTTAGTAAACTAATATAGGTATGGTCATTCAAAGCCAATAATTGTTATTAATTAATTAACCATCTTACAACTGTTGAATTCTTCAAAACAATTTAAATCTTGATGTAAAACCCCAATTATAAAATTGTTGATGCAAAGACTGAATAATTTGTCTCGACTCTCACTACTGTACCAAATTTACTACCAACATTCCCTCTTTCAACGTCATTGTTCACAAAAATCACAACATTTGTTAGCTCTCTAATTTACAACTACGGTATACAAATGAATCATATTGAGAATGAAAGCATTCTGTAAAACATAAGAGCTGGCAATATCAGACTAGATTTTACTCCAAATAAATCAAACAAATGAAGGATGACTTTTTTAAAAGAAAAATTAACTCCAGGAAATCCAACATCTCAAGAGAAAATGGACTCTTCATTTCAATCATACAAATTGCAATACACAGTTGAAATATTCAAGTGTAGACATACCCTACATTTTTTATTTATATTACTGAGATTAACTATATCTCAAATTACTGCTTGAGAGCCCGCATCTTAGCTGATAATGTTTCTCATTGGTTCAGGTTCGATTTCTCTTCAGGTCATATTCATGAGGGAGGGGGGGGGGGGGGGGGGCAATTGCAGTTGGGAAAAGAAAATGTCATATATGAGAACAGTTGTGTCATGGTCCGTTATTGCGAAGCTGGTGACCCGTGGGGGCAAAGGGGTAAGGCCCCCTTGCACCCATTCTCATTATGGTTCAACGTGTTTCAGATGATGTTTAGATGCCAAAATCATTTAAATGAAATTGAAAATGGTGTTAAAACCAAAATTTGTAGCTGCAGGGTCGTTTTGTGTCATTTTAGCGCCCCGCAGCAGCACTCAATTGTGCGCCCCAAAACTGAGTCTGCACATTGTAGGTGAATGCAAGAAGGGGAGCCATGCTTCACAGGAAAATTTTAGATTTTTCTTTTCAATACGATTCTACGGGTTTTGGGAACCACGCTTAATTTCTGAAATACATGGATTCTTCAGTTTGATAAGAAATCTAATTTTGTTAAATGGCTGTTCCAAGTAGATAAAACGCTGAATTGGTCCAAAGTTCAATTACAATTATATTTGAATAAGAACATTCACTCAATCCAGTGATGTAAATGGAATGAAATTTGAATCTTGAAATATGATTACTAATAGAATGTCACAAATGGGTGCCGATAGCCCCCCTTAAATTTGGCTACCAGGCAGCTATCTTCTTCACCCCCACCTAGAAATGCACCTCGCCTTTACTGTTATTCAAAAAAATCGTAATATGCAATTCACACCTGAAAGAAGCACTTGCCAACTAAACTACATACTAGATTTGACATTTTTAAACAGTTCATCAAATTAATTTTCAATGCAATTATGTAAAATATGAGATTGTAGCATATACCCTTAAATAATGAATTT